>SSNP01000133.1:746526-804743 GCA_006937955.1 Pachypanchax playfairii
GGGAAAAAAAAAAAAAAAAAAAAAGGAAAAAACAATGTCGTCATCCTGCTCAGGAGGGGAGTCCCTGCAAGCCACAGAGTAGGATGCTTTAATAAACACTATGGAACAAAAGAGAACTGAACTTCCTGTCGTGAGACCTCCAGCTGAAACCCGGCATGCTTCACCATGACACTGATGAACTCTCTCATATTCATGCTGCAGTTCACAAAAGAAAACTCCAGAGGTGATGCAACAAGCCAAAAAGAGAAACGTTTTCCAACCATTATCAAAATACAGCGTCTCAGTTTGGTTTGGGCATGTGAGCGTCAGGCATCTCACTGGGAAAACTTAACACGTGCAGTTCATCAGCAGACCGCTGACAGCTTGAGAAACAACAGTCTGTTTGGGCATGTGAATGTTTCCATTGTGCTTTCTCTCACACAGAACTATTGTAGACAACCGTTTGATAGAAAGAAGCCAAACACAAACAGTTTTCACCCACAGCTGACAAATTAAAGAGGTTTTAGATAAAAACATCCTTTACATGAGAAAATGGATCCAAGCACACAGAGTCTTATTGGTGCTTAAAAACTGGTTTTCCCCTCAAAACGTGCTGCACAGCAGCTGGTTAAGCCAATTTTCTGAAAATATTTGAAGATTATGTAATTATGTAATTTTTTGTTGATTACATTGTTTTTGTGGTCATTTAGTGCCAAAATCTAAATCTGAATAATTTAACAGCCATGGTGCATAATTAGATAGTTCACATATTTCAACACCTTAGACTAAATATTTGAACCATTTGAGAGACTATTATTGTTTTTGATTGCATTTTACAGCTTTTTACTAATAAACTAAGCATTTAGATAATGAGCTATGGTGCATTTTTGGTTTAATATATTTAAACATTTTACAATAAAAAAGCTGAGTAGAAAGTGGCAACATGTGGGTGTGAAGGGTTCATTTGAATGATATTATGTATTTTACTTTTCAGTTTTTAAATAGCTAAAAGAAAGTCATTTGACTGTAGCTACAAACAGCAGTTTTTTTCAAAATGTTCAACAAAATAAATGTCGATTATGAAACTGAAAGAAAATATTGGCAGTAGGGAACATGCTTTGGATGTAAAATGCTAACAAACTTTAAATCTATTTTTTTTTATCCTAACGCTGACAACTTTTAAAGTTTTAATGTTCTACATCAGATGACAAGAACTCGTTACAATTTTAAGCTCAAACTAGAAACAATTGTCAACCTTTTGCATAGGTGTGACTATAAAAAGTCTCTTTATCAATATTCTAGGTTAAATTTGCATAAATAAAAATATTCCATCATGCTGCACATCTACAGTTTACTCACTTCACTCAGACCATAAAGAAACAAACTGTTTCCTGTGTCAGCCGACAAACAAGCAGGAACTTACACTTACTCAGCGCCAGCCGGTTCCTCTCCACTCAGCAGCTCTGCAGCTCCCAGACACTCTGAAGTATTCTGGTTGGGAAGACAATGTGATGATGTTGACTTTCCTTTGATGGCAGCTAAAAACATGCTGTTGTAAATTCCCCTGGAAGTGCTGCAGGGGGGTGGAGAGGGGGGAGCCACACACAAACACACACACACTCCAAGTCCCACTATCTGTGCTGCCAGAGCTGGAAGTCTGCAGCAACACCCAGTAAAAACTTGTAAATAGAAGGCAGGCGAGGTGGTGGCGGCGCGGGAGGGAGTCAGGGAGGCGTGGTGGGGCGGGAGGAGAAGGAGAGTGAGGAGAAGTTCCACATTACATCACCAACAGCTGTTGACAGGCTTGTGTTTATTAACTAACTGCCAGGGCCTGAGGAGTCGAACCACATGCCTTGCACTCACACAACCCTAAAACATTGATAATCTTCACCTTATTTTAAAAAGCCTCAGCTGGCAGACCAGGCTCAAAATTCCTGCAGACATGTGGTTCTTTTTTTGGTGAACACTGTTAAAACATTGATCTGTCTCAGACACAATGTCTCTCAGCTCTTTTCTAAAAATGTTCTCCTTGGGAGGTTTAGCGCTACCTGTCATCGGTTTACATTGGCTGTGAGACTTGCTGACTGGACTTACTGACTCGGCTAGCAGTGACTGTATTACTGCACAGATATCTGCAGCTCCCACCGCTGCATTCCTTAAGTGTCTTGGCTTGGCAGAGTCCCCGGCCTCTTAGCTCAGCCTGCATTTCTCTCCCTCCCATTTCTGTCTGTTTCCTTTCTTGCCTGCACATTTAAATGGAGGCACATGACTCGCGGCTTTACTGCCAAAACAGACTTCTTTATGTGGGCCAGGAGCCACCAGCACTCTGCTTTTCATTGCCCTCTCTGCAGGGATCTCCTTAGCTGCATTCCTCTGCAGCCACCCATCCAACCTAACCACATTTATAAACCATTGTTTAGCTAATTTATCACGTTTGCGTTGCATTTTTTGCTGAATGCATGAGCAACATATGCTCACTAGGTTCACTTCTGTGTTCGCAATTTCAATAATCTTGCCTTTAACTCCATTCGGGTTTTGCATTCTTCTCCTATAAAGTCACAGCATCACATCATTGTTCCCCTCAGAGACATTATGAGGTCGAGTAGGCAGATGACAGAAAAAGCCAAATACATAATCACATCTTTTCATCACAAGCATTCAATTAAATGGAAATGTCAGGAGTTAACTGGATGAAAAGGTACCATTGTATTAGGATGATTGGAATCAAATGTTACGAAGCCGGGTTATAATGATTAGATTGCCAAGCAGAGTTTTAATGGAAATCTTTGTATAATTGCAAGCTTGTGATTTATTCTTTTAATCTAATAGGAGAAAAGAGCAAAAGAGAACATGCCTAGAATCAAAGAATGTCTGACCTTTTTATTTGTGCAATTAATGCTGAAGATATATCACATATGTTGAAGGCTAAATCTACTACAAAGACAGTTATTGCTTTCAGTTTTAGTGACACTGTAAACGTCTTCAGTCCTCATCCTGAAACTTTTACAGCTTGGTAATAAAAGCTAAGTACCTGGCAGTTTGCTACTTTTCAACGCCATGAGCGTCATCATCTATGAGCATCTTGAAAGCACGTGTGCGCATGAATGTGTTCCTCTTATCAAAAGGCATGGCTTTTATCTCCTTCCCAAATTACATCCTGTCTTCCAAGAAATTAATTTTCACACATTTCTGGCATCACAGGAAACATCCAAGAAAAATTAAATGGCATAAGTATGTTGATTTTAATCATTTTTGCAGAGACAGTCAAATGTTTGGCTCTAGAGACCCATTTAATTTCCACATTTTCTCAATGTGCATGAGTTTGTGTCCTGCAAGTCCAGCAGGAAGGTAATGATCCTCAAACATGCTTCTTGACCCAGGACACATCCGGATCCAGTCCAGGCAGGAGGCACCTTCACTTTCATGTCATGGGTCAGGGCCCACCAGGAGCACAGAGGAAACAGAGCAAGTCTCCAAGTAGCAGAAAGGCATTTATACAGTCATGGTAAAAAGTAATTAACCTTCTTTCTAATCTAAGGTTAAACAATTCAAGACAATGGTTTTCATGGGATCTCAGAGGGTAAGTAGCAGAGAGGTGATCAACTCATCAGTGAGTAGATTATATTTATGAAAAGCAGAAGGTTTGCTGCATTTGAGGGTCTTCATAAAAAGTGCAAAAAAGAAAAGACATCAGTGATTGTTGTTGCCCATCAATCTGAGAAGGGTTAAAAACCATTTCCAAACAATTTGGAGTCAGTCTTTCAACAGTGAGAAGATTATTCACAAGTGCAAAACATTTACAACAGCTGTCATATGAGTAGATGTCCCACCGAGTTTAGTTCAACCAAAACTTTAACGGTCAATACAAAAAACCGAAGAGGGACATTTTATACCTTTCCACTAGTGTAGGCACGTTACAGTATGTGTCAGGTCATTTCGGGCCAGAATGGAACGGTTGTTTCTATTACCATCTCCGGAACGTGGACTTAGGTGGGGACATGGGTGTGCTCAGCTAGCAAGTGGCACGAAAGGTCCATGATGTCATTCGTAGTCAAGTAATAAACATAGATGTGCCCATTAAGAGCAGGAAACAATAAGGACAATAATGCACACCGCAAGGCTAATCAGTGGCTATCACAAGGTAGTGACTGACATAACTTTACTGTACCAATCAGTCCAAAGATGGGTGTGTTGGTTTGCTTCTGCATGCTAAGGATCGAGGCCGAAGTGGTCCAAAAAAGGATTTGGCTCGGGTAGGGTTTGCCCTGAAAAAATGTAATGGAAACACGCCAGAACCTGCCCGTACCATTCTGAACTGACCATGGTGGAAAAGCACTCTCCATGCCACAGTTGGCATGATCGATTCAAGTTCACAGAACTGCTGCTAAGAGAACAGACTTGTGTTTTAAAGAAAACCAAAATACAACGTTACTAGAAATATCTTATACTGTCAAACAGAGATGAGGATGTGACCAGAGCTTGTGCAAAACAGCTGCTAGGCTAAGCAAGTTAAAAGTAATAAAAAAATTAGAAAACTTAAGGATGGTTGAGTAAGTATTATGATATCCCCACAAGGTGAAGAACACATGTGCATTTCAAACTTTAATCCTTAGTTCAGCCCTTCCTTAGCATTACTGTAGCAACACGAGCATGTGATCATCTTCAAATGACCAGCAGCCCAGAGAAGTTTGTGTACAGTATTTTCTCTTTTTTCCTCCTCTTACAAAAGAAAGTCTATATTTATCCAGAGTGTAACAGGAAGACTCATCTAAAAACTGTCTCACAGTAGAAACAATCGTCAGTTCAAAAACAAAATCAACTCTCATAGCCTGAAGGCCAAAATTTGCCTTAAACATAGCTGTGAGATAAGTTTACAGAGCTATAGTACCTGATGGGTTTAAAGAGGAACAAGATTTGAGCCTCAACTAAAGTACATAAGAAAACTTGCCTTGTTTCGGCTGTAACCCTTCTGGAGTGTTACTGCTCTGTCTCACAATGTTTGACCATTAAATCGACTGACAGGTTTTTCCTTTTAAAGTAGATCTGGGATTAACGTGCATTTGTCTTGATCAGGTAGATGTTGACTGTATATATTTTTATCTTCCTGCTTTTCTTCCACACATGTTTGGCTGGTTTCTCACTCAACCACAATGTTTCCCTTCGGAACATTTAACTTCAGCTGCAGTTACGACCAGAACAGCCATAAAGCCGTCAACTCAGCAGTATGCTGCGATACTTACTGCTCCTTCGCTGTACCTGCCTACACCTTTCCATATCAGCAGGACATTTTAAATGAAAAACTACTATAATTTTCTATACTGTAAGCCTCAGATGGCCCCAGAGGTCTGTAGAAGGCAGGTGTGTTCGAATATGAAAGTTGACTGATATAAATGCAAATTGCTTTAAAGCATGTTGAATCTTACCCGGGAAATCAACATTGGCTCTGAGGCGACTGATTCAAGCTTCTCTTGAGAACATTTGCTCTCAGTAGTCATGTAGGAATACCTCTTCAATGTTATCTGCAGCTGCTCTGTGAAACTGGCGTCCCTTTCTAAATCAACAAACCTATAGGAAACATCTTTACGCACATGAGCGGAGACCCAGGAGAGACTGAAATGCTACATGCAGTAAAGATTTCTACTTCCACAAATCAGGGAGAACCATGGGTTCTGTGCTGATGTCAGCCTCTCTGAGTCCACAGGAGATCAAGCTAAGGAGATTTGGATGAACAGGAATGTCTTAGAGAAGTGAGAAAATGGAAGAGACGTTATCCACCTCAGACTGTCTCAGCTTTTTGTCTGGTCAAACATTTTATATCATGGTGATAATTTATGGTTCAAACCCAAGTCCATTTTGTGGCTTCAGATAGCAAACAAGCCAGTTTGATTTTTAACTGTAAAAATTAAATCGTATTACATAAGTAGTTTCCTGTGATGGATAGCTTTCTATTCATTTATCAATCCATTGGTTGTTTCAAAGACTTAATAACCATCTGGCGGTGGTGAGGGGCGAACCATATCTTATGACTGTCTCGTGCAATTTCACTCTCCCTGCAGTAGAAGGAGGGTGTCAACAAATATACACAAACAGGCCTTATGTTTTCTCTGTTTGTATGCAGTACCACAACTGGGCTTCCTGCCAAGTTCTCCTCTTTTTTTCATCCTTCGAGGTTGCAGAATCCCCACTGCCTTCACCTCTGCCCCGGTTTCTCCCCCTTTTCCTCTAAAACTCTTCCCTCTCAAACACAAAAGATGGTCGAGTTTGAATCTCCAGGGGAAAATGCAGCTCAAGACAAAGAAACAAAAGATGGCCAGGTAAAGGTGAAGGATGAGGAGGAGAAGCCTTTTTTGTAACTTTCCTAGCCCCAGCTGGGAGGACAAGTGGCATCCTTTACTGCCTCCCCTTCGCTTTTCACTCCACCTTGTCAATGAGAGCATTGTACGAGCAGGCGGAAGGATATGCATGAGGTCCCATTTGCCTGTCATTGACATTTAAAATGAGTGTGGCTGTGACAGCTGACGAGATCAGCGGCCTGTAATTAGCTGCGGATGTAGGATGGGCTCTCACCCATAAGTGTGAAAGACGCACAAACAGAAAACTGGAGATTGCACATAAATACATAAAGGCTTACTTGCCTGTAGGTAAAAATATGACTTATGAACCTTACCGCGAGGTTTCACACTGACTCAAAGCGTCTGAGTGCTATAAATCCAAAAGGTGTGAACCATGCATTCTGGCCTGGGGTGGCCTAGATATTTAAATAATGAAATCTTTTATTGCTCAAGGGAGACGTTTGGATGTCCAACTGAGACATTTATCCATGGAGACACAGGTGTGATAAGCCAACTGTGAATGAAAGCCCAGTCTCATTACAGCTCATAAATCACATCTGAAATGAACGTGGAATGTGCTGAAAAGGGTCTCGATTCGAGGATTAGATCAACACGAGCACCATTTCAGCAGCAGAACACATGTGCTGGAGGATTTTTTCTATCAGTTACGTGTTTATTTTAGTTCTTTCACTTGAATATCCACACCACCCTTTTCAACAGCTTTTATGTGGACTATTTCTCCCACAGAAGGTGCACCCATTTGTGATTTTAGTCCCACTAAAACCACAAATAGGTGTTTTTATACTTAATCTTTGTTTGTTTGACTCAATGAACAGCGGTTTAATTAACAGCTTTCAGATTTCAACACTTTGGACAAGTTAAAAAAAATAGCCCAAATGTTTGAGATTAAATAACGTTGAAACTATTTTCTACTGTGATTAGCATCCTGATTTCTGTTTTTGGTTCAAGTTTAAAGAAAACTGCTCGAAAGAATAACAAGCCTGGGAAATACATCAAAACCTCACTCCACATCCAGATCAACCCACGCTGTTACGGTACCATCCTCTGCTGCCCAACACGCCTCCCAGTTCAGGACAGTGCATGTGTGTGTGATGGATGAGTTACCGTGGTGATTAAGCTCCTCTTTCAAACTCATCCGAAGGTGGACTCTCTCTTTGAAACAGAAGATCTTGGCTTGTGTCAAACCTCTGAAAGGGTCTCAGGGTTGCCTCAAAAACCACCCGATGACAGTTGCTGTTGGGAGATGAGAGGAGCCATCTTGTCACACAGAGGACATCAACCCTATGAGACCCCACTATCCCATGGGAACCTGTGCAAAATCCCTCTGACCCACATCATCATGTCTGAGCTCCCCTATAAACCCTTTTATGTCCTGTAATCTGGACTTGCCATGAAGGCTGTCAGCCCGCAGGGGGAACTCACTACTAAATCATCAATAGTTAAAATATTTTGGTAAAACTTCCAAAAAATGATTTTCAATTTACAAGATCATGCAGAATACTTACTGTGTCAACAGTCTGGTAGCTTGTGGAATATACTTTACTTTTTAGTCAGAGCTTGAAGAGATCCATATAACCAAATCCTATAATTCCTGTTTAACACATTTGATTAAACAGCTTCAGCAGAACTCATTGACATGCTGAGGCAGTAACTCAGTCATATGAACCAGGTGCTTTGGAGCTGCAGTCCGGCATGTTTCAGGTGTTTCTCCAACACACCTGATTCACACCTCATCAAGCTCTGGAGAAGCCTGTTGATCATCATTAGATTTCTATCAGGTGTGTTAGAGAGGAGAAACATCTAAAACAAACAAGACTTGGATGTAAGACCCGAGAATCAGGGTTGGAAATATGGAAAGGGTGTTTCTCAGTCCTGGTCCTGGTGCCTCTTGAGGGCTTCCTCTAAACTTGACTAATGCAATCATTTTAATCGCAGCAAAACCATGCAGGACATCGTCTGCTGAGGACCAGACATGGCTGATGACAAATCTAGCAGGATCACCAAAACACTAAAGTCAGGAACAAAGATGAACCTTTTCCTTATTGTCTGCAGAAGTTGTGAAAAATCTCACCCAAGCTAAACGCTGGAATGTGCCAGGCCTAAATAAAAATAACATTTCAGACTGTGTCGAAGATTACTTTGTCTCCATTTGTGTATGTACCGAACATGTTGGTGTCAGAATCAGAATTTACATTAAATGGTCATTAAAGCGACTACAAGCAGAAACAATTGGATTTTAAAAACATGGATGACTCATGTTTATCAAAGATCAATAGTTTGTTTCTAATAATTTACTATAGTAAACATGAATTACCATTAGTTTTCATTAACACGATTGTATCAGGCTAAACTCAGAAGCTAAATATTAGCATTGTCATGCAAGCAGTTAGCATAAAACACACACTGAGCCCTCTAGGACTCAACATTTCAAAACAATTTGCTTGTTTTCAGTGTTACCTTCCAACAACACAAGGTCCACTCATGTTCTTTAATTTACCTTGGAAATTCTACATTTTTATCATTTTAATTGCACGTTCTTTAAGCTACATTATTAAAAGACAAAGGAGAACAACATTTTGGTGTGTTAGCATTAATAAACACAGTTTACTGTTTCATGTAAATTGATTTTAATAAGAACAAAACTCAACATTAAGATAAAAAGGAATATCATAACTTTTTGTTTTGAGATTATCTGATAATAAACAGTGTAGTGATATAAAAGTAAAAAGTTGCATCAAAAATAAAAAAGTGAAGACACTTGAGGCAGTAACAGGAGACATGTTGTCTTTAGGGTTGTAAATTCATTGGTACTGAAAAGTGAAAAAAACTGGGTTTATGCATTTTAACTTTCCCAAGAGTCTTAAAGTATTTCACAAAACAAGTTACTTTTTTTTTTAAACATACTTTGGAAACAACATGAAACATTAAAAATAATTTGTTGCGTTTCTTTCTGATGAATCTCTGTCACCATCTAGTGGTGATATGTTGCTATTGCAGGGCAGCAGCAGACTGCAGGGAGTCGGTGCTACATGTGCTCAGGGTGGTTCTGCAGGCAGGTGATAAATTCTCTCACCTCCTTGCCTTCATAGCAGATTTGGTAGACTGCTGTAAACAAAGGAAATCTAAAAGAGAAAAAAATCATTATGATAAATAATTAGAAGACAGTGGAAATAAACTGAAAGGTTAAAAGATTCACTCACTTGTTGACCATGTCCCGCTTTTGCAGAATTCTGTAGACCTCAGCTGAGGTTTGTGGACCCTGGAGCTTCTGACCGTTGAGCATTTCTGCCTCCAGCTCAGCAATAGACTGTATGAGCAGACAAAGAGACAGTGAAAGCTCTTAAAAACAACTATAACATGATATACAACAATATGATATGGAATCAGATACACAACCTTTCGTGCTGCATGAAGGATTATTAAAGCTGAACTTAATTAAACTGGGTATAGCAGTGAACTGAAGTCAGAGGAAGAGGCTAATAGATATTGGTGTAGATTACAAATTATTTTTTTTTAAAACTGTAGAATATTTCACAGGATTTGGTTGAGAATATGCTCTCCATGTACCCGTGGCCCTGAAACCATGACTCACTTTGGATGTTGTGACAAAGGCTTCCGCGACTTTGCGGTTTCGTCCACCGTAGCAGGTTGTGATGAGGTCAGCCACGCCGCAGCTTTCCAGGAAAGTACCAGAGTTCACCTTTTCTTTGCAAAACAGTTTGGCAAAGGCGACCATCTCCATTAGACCCAACCTGATCACTGCCGCTTTGGTGTTGTCGCCAAAGCCAAGACCGTCGCAGAACCCGGCACCTACTGCTACAATATTCTAATAAGTAAAAACACAACATGTTACGGAAGAGTTTTACAAGGAAAATTATTTTACCAATATAAGAAAAACATTGATAATCCAATGTTTGTGCACCTTTAAGGCTCCACACAGCTCCACCGTGTCACTCTCACGCACAACAGTGATCCGAAAGTTGGGAGTCTGCAGCAGCTCTTTGAAAATGAGCCCATTTGCCTCTATTTTTGCCCCTTTTTCATAAATAGACAGATGCACAAGCACAGGATGACTCAGACTTCTGAAACAGGAAAGTTATGCAACATACTGGCATTAAACAAAGGCCTCTAACCAATGGTGGTTTCACAGAACTTCTCGTCTGCCACCTCATTAGCGATGTTAGCCCCCATCAGGACGCTGACCTCAATCTCAAGTTTCTCTCGGATGATGTCTGAGATAAGCTTCAGTCCATCTGGACCCTCATCGATCCCCTGCAAGAGAATAAAATATTCAGAAACAGAACCTCTAACCGGACTAAAGCTGGCAGCTTCTCCTCTTTTCCATCACAGAATGAGAACAAAAACAGGATCTTACTTTGATGAGAGAGATCCCGATGGTTCCTTCTGTCACATGAGGTTTCATTTGATCGCAGAGCTTGTGGATGAACTGGTGTGGGATCACAAAGATGAGAATCTTGGCTCCTTTCATGGCTTCTGTGATGTCAGGGACGGCCACCTGGTGGGTGGTCGACAGTTAGATCAGATCTCCTAATGCAGCACACAACTAAAGGTAAAGGTAAACATAAAGGTATCGACGACACGCAAGACACATTCAAAATATTTTGCTTTTATAGGATAAAAAAAGTTGTTTGTTTACAAATATGTTTGTGTTGGATTAAAATCAGGATGTGAAAATGATTAGGCACGAGGGAAGATTCATCATGGTTTGGGCCCGTATAGTAGCAGGTGGCACAGAAAATATTTTACTGCTCAAGAAAAGAAAGGAATTTAATGAAACACCCTCAAGTTCTGGGAAAGCTGAAAATATAAAGAGGAGAGAATCTGCACAAAAAACAAAAACAAATTATTTCTCAACTAAATCTTGATGCATGAAACTTTAAAGAAAATCTCCCCAACTTCAAACCAAAAACCTCTGGCTGTGACAAACTGTTCACAGGCTTGATGTTAGTCTGAGGATGCACTTCCAAGAAATATTGATGCATCGACGTGAGACAACATGCCCAGCTGCTCCCAAAAAATGTTGAACGCACGTGTAGTAAAAGATTTATACTTGCTAACAGAGCTAAGATTATTACCAGGATTTTTGCCTAAAATTTATTTCTTAACCTGCCTGAGGTTCATCTCCCCTGTTCCATGGTACCGTCATTTAAATCAAAGATTGCCATTTAACAACAATTTGCTTCTTTCACCTCTGCTTTTTAGGAACACAAACCCTGAAGGCAGAGCTGGAAATAATTAGTTTAAATTATAAGAAGCTCATTTTTACAGACTGTTCAAATCAAAGTGCAAACCTGTTAACATGATTTAAACAGGCCCTCTGTCACTGAAAGAAATTACCTTTTAAGAGAACTTAAAACTATTTATACAGTCATAGTTTCTTCTAGAAATTCAAATAGTTGAATTTGACAGTAAAATTTTTGGAATGAAGAAAGTTTTGGAACCTGCTTTACCAGAAACAGCCCGTCAGCGTTCAGATAAACACAAGAAGGTGTGACTTATCAGTGCCTTCAAACAGATTGTTTCAAGATCTCATAAAGAAATTGCACAACATGAGGAGACAAGAATGAGTGTGTGATCCCAACAATCAAATAAACTCACCACATTCTTGGGCAGCTTGTGACCTGGAAGATATTTCACATTTTCATGCTCAGTATTGATGATCTCGGTGAGCTTCTTCCCATCGATCATCTCCTCGTAAACCCACATATTCACCATTGGGTTGAAGCGGTTGGATGCTTTCACGTTGTGCCCAATGATTTTGGCAATGGAGGAACCCCTGGAGCGACAGGAATAAGATTTCATCCAAAGGCAAAGTATCACATAGATGTGCCCTCAGGAAACAAGCAGGAAACTGAATGTGGATTTTCATTTATTATATTTAAAAGAAGCCATTCATTTAGAGTATATCTTTACATAACTATGAAAGCAGGGATTATGGAGCACCAAATTTATCTTCAACTTCTGGCCTAATTTTACATTACTTTTAAGGTGTGCTGTAAAAATCGGAAAGGGATTTAAAAACATTAGCTTTAAAAATTCTGCTGCAGAACATGCAAGTAAAGACAGGCTTATAAGATTATTAATAGCTTCACAGCTTAATCCCAGTTGTTTCCCGCTGACTACACAAAATGCAACGTGTCTCTTTGTAAAGCAGGTAAAAAGTTACCAGTTTCCTGATCCAACGATGCAGACTTTCATCGCAGGCATGTTTGGATTTTGCCAAACGCTGTAATATCTGTGGTAGAGCCGTTTGCAGCTGTTGTTCACCCACTGCAACAATAACTTCCTCATACGCCTAACGAAACACTGAGAACGACTCCTCCCGCCCTCTTGATTTTTTGACGAAAATCAAATTAAATCTGCAGCGTAGCGAAATAGCACTTCCTCATTATCGCTCTTGGTGTCGGGTTTTCAGCTCACTGCCGAACAATCTTACTAACGCCGAATTAATACTGATAGTGAACAAAAATTAAAAAAGTTTAAACTGAAATGCATTAATGCTTCAGTAAGGGTTGGTTAGTAAATAATGTCTTGGAACACGGGACCTCTGTTAATCGGGTCATGTAGAACTCAGCGACAAATATCAAGTGAGACGAGTGGAAGAAATATTTCCGGTTGTTTTCAAAACAATAGCCTGAAAGGGAACGAAGCAAAATAAATCAACAATAAAAAAAAGGTTATAAAAAATACAAACTGTTGCAGTGTCAAGAAATATACCATTGCAAGTAAAGTTAAAAAGTGATATGTGTTGGTTAATTAATAAGGACCGACAGCAACTCAAAAACTTTTTAAAAAAGCAAAGACAATTTAAAAAACAAGTAATATGGAAATGAAAAATTTTAAAAATATTAAACTTTCAGGCATCTAAAATTTTAAAAGAGTTTAAATTAGAAACCTGGAGCAAATATTTAACTAAGCCACAGCTTGTGTTAATAATAAGTTTTTTTTACATGTAAAATGTATCTCACGTCGCTGTTGTCGCAACATAATTATTTTGTGTTCATCTTATTTTTAAACTTCAAACGGAAACGCACTTTCGTAAGCTGTCACGTGACCGATTCCGGCCAAAGCAGTAAATATCAGCCAAGCTAGCAGATACAGGTTACTAAGGTACAGCCCGTTCAGGTGGACTGGGCGATGTGTTTGCAGCCGTAGCCGGTCCAGAGTCTTTTTGAGGTCGCGAGCTAAGTTTCGTTTTGGGATGAACCGAAAACTTTGACCGTGACTTTAAAAGAGACTCGTGCGTTTCATCAAATCTCACTGTTTCACAGGTTAGCCCTGCGCTAAAAGGAGGCGTCGTTGCTGGTGTCACTATGCAAGGGGAAACTGCGGCGGTACGAATCACAGAAAATGAAGGGAAGCTGGATGTTTTCCCCCAGAACAGAACCCCGAGTTCGGGGAGAGCGAGTGCCAAAAGTTGGCAGTACAGGTGGGTGTTGTTTCATGTTCAACCGTCGAGGCGAGTTTAGGGTTTTTTGTTTACCTGCTGACTGACTGTCAGAAGAAAAGTGATTGGAGCATGATGGTTCTGTACAACAGGGCTTTTGGAGTATTTGCTCAGATATGAAAGTAAAAACTGACAGTCTGTCCTGAAGGAGTTTTCCACGATGGGATTGTGTGTTTACTTTTGGGTGAGTGTGCACTTACTTCAAGCATTTTTCTCTTATTTGTCATATCAGTGATCACATGGAGAACATAGATGGCTACTTGATGAAATACACGAACCTGGTGACAGGCTGGCAGTACCGGTGAGTTTTTATACCTTAAATTAAAAACTCAGCTGAAACCTTCCTGTTTGATGTTTGACAATTCAATTGTTTTTCCAGGTTTTTTGTTCTGAACAATGAGGCAGGATTGTTGGAGTATTTCGTCAACGAGCAGTCACGTCCGCAGAAGCCCCGTGGGATGCTCCCTCTGGCCGGTGCCGTCATCTCCCCCAGTGATGAAGACTCACATACCTTCACTGTGACCGCCATCAGCGGAGAGCAGTACAAGCTCCGAGGTCAGACTCCCTCCTCATTTATCAGACCACACAAGTGGATTAAGAATCCTTTAGTCCATCTCTTGGACTCAAAGTGCATCATATCAGCTGGCTGCACCTTATTGATGCCTGTCGGCTGCATTTTTAGCTCCTGGCTCCTTCTATCATTATCATCCATCTTGCTTTTACGATATTGATCTGGATGTTTGCCATTATCTGCTAGGCTGGAACACACATGGGATCAATGCTGAGTAGGATTATCTCTGGGTATCTTTGACAAAGGTTTGTTTTGTGTCTTTAGCCACCGATGCTAAAGAGAGGCAGCACTGGGTCAGCAGGCTGCAGATCTGCACACAGCACCACACGGAGGCCATGGGGAAGGTACGTTTATCTGGATCTGCTGCTGTTCGCTCATTATCAGGAAAGCAAAAGTTTATTCTATGAGTCCCAACACTGAAATCATCTCTACCTAAAGCTTGTGAATCACATGAAGGGATGTGAGCAGCAGGTTCCCCTTTTCCTTCACTGGCTTCCGAAAGGAGGGGTCGAGTGGTGTTTCTGTAAAAAGTGAATATCAGGTTTTACTCTGTGCGTATGTGCAGTGATCACTGGTATTGATCTGAACATTGATCTGTGGACCGCCCACAATATGCAGGAATAATCTGGAGATATGAGAACTGAAAACACTGAAGGCTCTGTTTGAGTCAGGAGTTAATCTAAAATATGTTTGTGTGGAAAATATTGTGAAATGTGCATACAAATTGTATTTTTAGACATTTCTTGTAAACAGAAACACTTACTGCTTTACTTTTTGTGCTGTAAGATTTTAAAACAAATACAAATCCTGAGTTAGTCCAAAGAGTTTGACTTTTACTCTAACAGTATCCTTCATTTTCTCCACTTTTCAGAGTAATCCGCCTCCCAATTCCCGCAGCTACTCTGTTGCATCTCAGGGCAGCGGCAGCTCGCCCATGTCAATGCGGCGCCCTAGCCAAAACCCCGCCTCATTATTTGCCTGGCCACAGACTCACAAAGGCTCATCGCTCTACTCTAGCAAGAGGTCGCTGATGCCGGACCACCTGGTGGACGCCAGAGAGGTACAACAAGCCAACAAGGCTCAGATACAGCAGCATTCATAACAAACCGATGCAGAACACACAAAACCCACATATAAAATGCATTACATGATGCTAATGTTGATTATAAAGTAGTTTATATGGTAACAAAATGACTCATAAATAAGACTGTAAGTCAATTAGATAAACAACACTGCATTGCATTCTAAAAATCAGATTGTGCAGCAAGAAAATGTTTTTACCTTGTTGGAACTTGTAAAAGTACAAGCAGCTTCATGTTTCTACAACATACAGAGAAAAATGTGGAATATGTCAGCAGTCAATGTCGCGTGTCCACTAGGGGGCTACTCTTCTATTCAACTCTTACATTAGTGATTGCTTCGTGATTGTTTTAGTGTCTTGGCAGGATTAAAACTCCAAAAAAGGCACGTGTGTGATCAGGTGATCCAATCTGTTCAGTTGAACAAAATTTGGATCCACCATGTTTTTAAGATGAAATAACAGAGATAATGGGAGGAACAATTATTTTTTAGCTGCTTTTCAGGTTTAATCTTGTTTGATTTAATAAATCCTGACATCTTTTGGGTTTTTTGTTCAGATGATGAGCCAAGCCCAGGGTCAGCACAGAGACCTGATCCAGAGCATCGAGGGGCTGCCGGCGGCCCCTGGTCTCTCCCCATTAGATCAGGACTTGCTGATGCTCAAGGCCACCTCCATGGCCACCATGAGCTGCCTGAACGAGTGCCTGCACATCCTCCACCTGCAGCAGGTCGCCAGACAGAGGAACTCCCTTGGAGGTCAGTGTCTTCTTCTCTTATTTGAACATTGCTGCCCTGCTGTGAGAACTTAAAGTATCTCAGCTCTTTAAAACCAAATCTTCTCTTAATCCAGCTTGTGATAAGTGGAAAGTGGAATTATTTTGCATTATTGATAGGAAACTGTAGCTATTCTCACTGCCTGGCTGAAAGGTAATTAGATCTCAGATGGTTAAATATTCACCTGAAACACTTTGAGGAGCGACTGCAGCTCTAATTCAGCTTCAGACTGATAAACATACTGTAAACTAAAGTTCACAAAGTGACGCGTCAGATCAGCTGATATCTTCTCAGTTTCTGTTCAGGATCATTTCAGATGGGAAAACGTGTCCCTCTTTTATTTTTTCCCCTGACAGCAGATCTTGTTACACGATGCATATTTCATCAGGGTTGAGTTGTGGCAGCAGCCAATCAGATTTAGTTCTCCTGTGACGCACATGATCAATTTGAATGAGATTGACCACCACTAAACGTGCTGAACAACACCAGGCTGTCATTCTGAGGGGTTTTAGCCTATGATAGGAGGGGGATACTTCTGGTGGGCGGGGTCAGAGTGTCCTGATACCTGTCCCAGCAGGAGGAGTTGGGTTACACCCTGTTGATCGAGGACAGCTGTCCAAGGAACAGCCATCTGTTGAGCAGCAGGTGACTGTGGGTTGATGGTGCTCTGACTGTAGAGCTGTGTGTTGTTTGTGCTGCTGTGAGAGCCGGGGGGGACTCAGGAGGTGGGAAGGGGGGGGGGGCAGTACCATGAGTACCTCTGACCCTGACGCTGTGCACGCCCTGGCATCCTCAGCAGGACCCACTATCGAGTGGCTGGAGCCCAAACTGCCCGACATCCTGAAGAACGGCAGCGACTCTCTGGGAAGCTTCACGACGGGAGGAGAGGGTCCACTGGAGGGGGGGCGCTTGGAGCTCAGCAGCCCTGAGTCCTGCAGCTTCTCTGGGGTAAGAAAACAGCTCCTAGTTTGAACTTGACACTTTTATCAGTACATGATTTCCCATCATCCCGTACCTTCTCTCTGGTCAGGAGCAGGAGGATATAGACCCAGAGGATGAGGTGGAAGACTCGTTTACAGATAGAGAGGAAGACCTGGGTGCTGTGGAGGAGGAGCGAAGCGTCATCCTACACCTGCTGTCACAGCTGAAGCTGGGCATGGACCTCACGCGGGTAGGTCGAGTTCCACGTCCTGCAGAACTCTCACTATAAAACCAGAGATCCTTTTTGGTCCGAACACAGAGTTCTTCATGTTTACTTCCCTTTAATTATCCTCCTGTTTGTTTTTCAGTTTCCATCAACTTTGTAGGAAGTCCAGTAGAAAACATTGGTGTTTTGTTGTAACAGCTGGTGCAGTAGCTTGTTAGCATCAGTGCAGGATGAATTAATCATTCTTCTGGTTAAAGCTTGTCAATGTGCAGATGGAGATGTAACAAATATGTTAAAGACTGAAGGTAAAACCAGTAAAAGGTGATATTTTAGTGTTATTTACAAGTTGTCAGGTTATACAGGTTTCTGTTGAATCTGATGCTCTTCAGGTTTCACAGTTTTGACTGTTATTTCTGCAGTAAAGTTAACAGTAAACAGATGCTACTGAATGAAACACAGAAGTTGGACCTCCTGCTGGATTTATTGTCAGAAGTGTTTGCCAACAGACGAGTATTTTGGTGACAATCTGAAATCAGCTCCTCTTGCTTTGTCAGCACTAATCCAGGACACGCTCTTGGATCGACATTTGATCCTGCTCTCAGGTTTCTGATTCTCATCGTTATCTGTGACTTACTGACCGCAGGATCACGGCTGTAAAGTGAGGCAGGACCTCAGAAATCTGTGTCATAGTAAAATATGTTGGAGTCCTGAACCCTCCATCTTTCCTCCAGGTTGTCCTCCCCACTTTCATCCTGGAGAAGCGCTCGCTGCTGGAGATGTACGCAGACTTCATGTCCCACCCAGACCTCTTCATCTCCATCACAGACGGCAGCAGCCCAGAAGACCGCATGGTCCGGTTCGTCGAGTACTACCTCACCTCCTTCCACGAGGGCCGCAAGGGTGCCATCGCCAAGAAGCCCTACAACCCTATCATCGGTGAGACTTTCCACTGCTCCTGGCGGGTTCCCCGTACATCAGACACCTCCGGAGAACCCGCTCAGGGAAGCCCAGAACCCACCGCTGCCGCCACCCAGGAACCCTATCAGCTGCGCTTCGTAGCTGAGCAGGTATCCCATCATCCTCCTGTGTCTGGCTTCTACGCTGAGTGCCAGGAGAGACGGATGTGTGTGAACACCCACGTGTGGACCAAGAGCAAGTTCATGGGGATGTCTATTGGAGTGTCCATGATCGGAGAAGGTGAGCGAAGGTGGTAGACAGTGAAGCACT
Source organism: Pachypanchax playfairii (assembly GCA_006937955.1). Taxonomy (NCBI): domain Eukaryota; kingdom Metazoa; phylum Chordata; class Actinopteri; order Cyprinodontiformes; family Aplocheilidae; genus Pachypanchax; species Pachypanchax playfairii. Next base: position 765,126 of record SSNP01000133.1, read on the forward strand.
AAAACCTCTCAATCTATATTTAACTGCAACTTTAACTAATTCATGAGCTTTTAACAGAGAGCGGTGGAAAGAGTGAGGATTGGATTTACAGGATCTCTTACAGGATCAGACACTAGCTATGTTTACATGGGCACATTTAATCGGAATAAACGCCCAATCGGATAAAAAAGACGTCATGTAAACATGTCAATCAGAATGTTTTGATCCGATGCAGCCTGATCAGAAAGAAATTTACTTCCGATCGAGAGGGGTGGTTTTGTCCGATCTTCATTCGGATAGACATGCATGTATACACCCATTCGGAAAGAAAGGGTGAAAAGAGCCCACTGCGCATGCGTACAACTTCAGCGTGACGTCTTTCTGCTTTCGCAGACCCAAGTAGAAAACATAGCGGGAAGTAAACAGAAGTGGTCTGCTGGTGCAGTCATCCTGTCATCCTGCTCTCCTCTCCTGTGGAGGAGGAGCAGTAGTAATATGTATTCAGCCTCTAGCTTGGTTAATGCGACCAGTAAAAACCCAAACATAAAGGAAATCACCTGCAGAAGGTCCATATTGGGGATAACGTGAGTCAGCTCGAGCACACGATGGGGCGGGAAAGACGTGCAGAAAGGACGGAGTTTGTTTACTTTTTTTTCTTCCCCCGGAAAGACAACTCGCTGTGCGCATGCTCAACTCATTTAACCTGATTGAGTGCTTGGTGCATGTGTACTCATGGCATGATCAGATCATTTCAGTTAGTGTCCATGTAAACAGGGATTTGGGAATTCTGATCAACCAAGATTTTAATCCGATTGGGGAAATTTGGCGCATGTAAACGTAGCTAATGTTTGACTTTTCTAGTATTTATTTTTTCCCACCAGGCTGTTTGCATCTGCTGGAGCATGATGAAGAGTACACCTTCACGCTGCCCTGTGCCTACGCTCGCTCTATCCTCACCGTTCCCTGGGTGGAGCTGGGCGGTAAAGTCAACATCAGCTGCAACAAATCCGGATACTCCGCCATCATCACCTTCCAGACTAAACCTTTTTATGGAGGCAAATTACACAAGTATGTGATGTGGCACCTGTTCGTTTGCAACACTCTGTCCCAAGTTTCATACTGATGTCTTTCCTGCACCATATATAGGGTGACAGCGGAGGTGAAACACAACCCCACCAACGTGGTGGTGTGTCGTGTGCAGGGCGAATGGAATGGCGTGTTGGAGTTCAGCTACACTAGCGGGGAAACACGAACGGTCGACGTCACGAAGCTGCCGGTGACAAAGAAACACGTTCGACCTGTTGAGAAACAAGCGCCCACCGAGTCCAGGTCAGACCGATCACATGGTTTCATTTCACTAACAATATGGGATTTAAGAAGCATTCATGTCAGCCATTTTGCTGCGTTCAAAGGCGCCTGTGGCAGCACGTGACGGAGGCCTTACGACTAAAAGACATCGATAAAGCTACCGAGCACAAGAGGGTCCTGGAGGAGAGGCAGCGGACGGAGGCAAGGCACCGCGCAGAGACAGAAACATCATGGAGGACCAAATACTTCGACCGAGAGGTGAGCAGCAGAACTTCTGACACGATGACACAAAACCTCAGTCCTAAATTCTGACAGCAGTCTCTGTTCTCCTCCCTCAGGGTGACAGCTGGCTCTATCGAAAACCACTTTGGAAAAACTCTTCTTTCAAGTCTTAGTTACTTCAGTCTTAATGAGAAAGTTGTGGATTCAGGAGAGTGTGAGTGTCTGTGGGCTCACATGCATGTGGATAAAAGCATGACCTGCTCAGAGAGAGAGAGAGACTGTGTGATCAGTGATGCTCGCTGTCTCACAGTACTAGTTTTTGTACAGTTGATCTGATCTGTGTTTTTTATACAACCAGTGTTGTTGAATTGTTGTACAGGTGCTCACAGCCTTAAGACAGTCTGATGAATGATAGTTTGGATTCTACCTGCTACGATTCACACGTTATTTCTTTGTTTTGCTTTCTAACAAACGTGACAAGTTTTTTTTTTCCCCTGAAACAAGAAAAGACCTGCAGTGCTGCCTGATTTAGTCGATACTGTGTGATTTAAAACAGATGTGTCCTTTTATTCCACCAAATTATTTCACTTTATTTTCAGCTTCAACATTTACCTGAAATCATTCAGTGTTTCTGGATTTTCACTTAAAATTGGAGGAAAGCGATGTAAAAGATAATTCATGTTTCTGAGATTACAATCAATATCTTCAGTCTAATGATCTGGTTAATCTAAGAGTTATTTTAACTCCATTAACCCAAAGCTTTAATCTGTGATGATTTGGGATTTTTATGCATATTAATCAGTATTCCTGTGTTTCTTTAATGTGTGTTTTTATGTTCTTCTATATGCATTCCACTTTAATTTGAGATTATCAAAGTTTTGTAATAAAATGTGACATTTTTCTCCTGTAATCTAAACTCATTTGAGATTTGGAGATCATTACATGCGTTTGGGGATACAATGTGTACATTTATCTACAGTGGCTCTAATCTGCTGTTGAAACTTTCTGGAGATGAAACCACTTTGCCACACAGTACACTACATCCAATGTGTAATCCCTATTCATGAGGAGAGTTAACCTGGATTATCATCCTGACATCAGATGGTTTTTTTCCTCTGCAGCTGTTAAAGACTTTAACGTTTCCTTTTAACAGATTTTATTTGTCGTATAAACTTGGAATAGATGGTTTCTGAAACAAACGCAGCTCTAAGCTGATTCTTTGTCCTTATAAACCCTTTATTACTTGTTTTTACTCCTAATTCTTTGGTTAGTGTGTAATACTAATTAAAAAAGGACTTAATTCCTCTTTAAGGACGCAGCATTTACTTTGAATGTGACACGATGTTCGGTCATGACCTTGTTTTCTTAAGCTGCTTCTAAAATGCCGTATATATTTGCTGTATTTTTCCTAAAAAGCAGCTAATTTAACGATTGAATGATGTTGATATAAATATATATTATTGGCACAGCTGGAATGGCATGTCATAGATCAGCTGACTAACAAAATTTTATCAAATAAATGAATGATTTACATGTGAATGCATCTAAAACGACGCCTGATTGGTTGTTTATTTTTTGGGGGGGATCCTCGTGCATGAAGACAAAGTGTCCCGGCTCACACTGACCTGCACCGAGTCGCCGAATATTTATTTCTAAATGTTTGCTGTTAAAGCTTTTAAACCAAATTTGATCTGTAATGCAGTAAATATTTTCATTAAACGTGTGACTATCTTGTTCCATCAGTGTTTCAGATCTTCTGTTTGTTTTTAAATCATTAAACATTCAAATTTCACACCTTAATCCCATCAGAAACGGTTAATTTCCCCCCCCCCCCGCCATCGATAAGCTACTCCCACTCAGTCTTGGTGCCTTATGCAGCGTTTTCTGTGCATCGTTTGGTTTTGATGTGTTTTGGTTTCTGGGTTTTGTTTTATTTTTGGAGGAATTGGTGCTTCAGATTGAGAAAAGTCAACTGAGCACATTTTATTTCAGGTTTGGTCATTTTCCTGCTGATTTCTGAACCTGTGAAATGCACTGACATTTAAAGGAAACATGATGTAGAAAACTGTGTGATCATATTGAAATAAAACTGCATTATCAGCTGTACGATGTGTTGGTGTTTGTTCTGGATCTGATTCTAAACATCTGGAACTAGAACTCAGTTCATGTTCTAGAAATATGTTAAAATAGTTTGTGGTCTGAATAGTTAAGACATCTCCAACATACAGTCCAAGTACTAACAGATACAAGATTGTAAGTACACAACTATTACTTAAGTAAACTATTAGATCAATGTTCTGTGAAAACTAACTTTAATATTCAGAAAAGCTTCAGAATTTGGATGCTTTTATCTAAAGTCAAAATGTTTTTGTTTTTTCTGCATCAGAAACTTTTACACAGATTAAGAAAAAAAAAGTCTGTGCAGATAAAACAAAGACAAATACCTAATATGTTTTTTATAACTTTCCTGTTTGACTCAGAAGAAAAAACCCTCCACCACCATGTCACCTTTCTGTCCACGTCCCCCTCACAGCCTCGTCCAGTTTCGCTCGTCTCTTTCCACCATAACATCTCACCACCCTTCAGGTCTAATAACTCTGATCATCTTCATGCTGCTGACGGTCATTAGCATCTGTGGAATTACAAAGATGGACAAAATTCTGAATTTTCTGGCTAAGAGGAGGGTCACTTTGACAGGTGGGATTGTTTTTAATCTTATCAGATTGTGTCTAAATGCAAGAACATGAACACTGTAGAAGAACTTTAAAGTTCTGAATAATCTGATGCTAAATGTATGAATTTGAAGTTAACACTGAAATTTTCTTAAACTGTAAAAACTCTGGAGTTTTGGACGGAAAGCAACATCTGCAGAAAAGGTTCGTCATGTTCAGGGTGAAAACATTTTTTAGAGAGTTTATATGCTGAAGCATTTGAAAGGTGGGAATCTCCATGGCAACAAATAACTAGTGATGCAGTTTTTATGTTAAATACTTTCTAGTCAACTAGTCCATTAGAGTTTTGGGGTCTAGCAGACAAAAGAGAAAACTTTTGGAAGGTTGAAAAGTTAAAAATCCTCCTTAAACTTTGAATTTTTTATCTGTTTTCTTTAGGATTTTTTTTACAGTAGATTTTTAAACACATGAAACTTCCACCTAGTGAGTCTTTAAGCATTGTTTAATTGAAACTTGAATAATCTGGTTCATCCCATCTCTCCGGAATTTTTGGGAGCCTGGACTTCCTTTCCTCCATCTCCACGTCCACAGCCGGGGCTGAAGGCTTCACAGGAGCATCATCATCATCACCATTATTCCTCCTATGCTGATTGTAGCAGTTCCAGACTCAACAGGAAAATCCAAACAAACAAAAAGCAGGTTCACATCTTTTCAGCAAATATGTAGTAAGTCAGAAGACGTTGGTCCCAGGTTAGAGGTTGGAGTTTCTGTTGAGCACTGGCCCTTTAAGACCATCCAGAGAGGTGGGATGTGTTTAAGGTCAGGAAGTTTAAGCACCAGAGTGCATGAAAGAAAATGATAAACATCCTTCTGGCCCACTGCGGGACTCAAAAGCCTGAATGTTTCTGATGAATAAATACGGAATCATAGACTCACCGGCCACTTTATTAGGTACACCTGTCCAACTGCTCGTTAACACTTAATTTCTAATCAGCCAATCACATGGCGGCAACTCAGTGCATTTAGGCATGTACACATGGTCAAGACAATCTCCTGCAGTTCAAACCGAGCATCAGTATGGGGAAGAAAGGTGATTTGAGTGACTTTGAACGTGGCATGGTTGTTGGTGCCAGAATGGCTGGTCTGAGTATTTCAGAAACTGCTGATCTACTGGGATTTTCACGCACAACCATCTCTAGGGTTTACAGAGAATGGTCCGAAAAAGAAAAAATATCCAGTGAGCGGCAGTTCTGTGGGCGGAAATGCCTTGTTGATGCCAGAGGTCAGAGGAGAATGGCCAGACTGGTTAGGCTACAACTTGCATCGTTACAACGCCACAGCCTACCTGAGTATTGTTGCTGACCATGTCCATCCCTTTATGACCACAATGTACCCAACTTCTGATGGCTACTTTCAGCAGGATAATGCACCATGTCATAAAGCTGGAATCATCTCGGACTGGTTTCTTGAACATGACAATGAGTTCACTGTACTCAAATGGCCTCCACAGTCACCAGATCTCAATCCAATAGAGCCTCTTTGGGATTTGGTGGAACGGGAGATTCACATCATGGATGTGCAGCCGACAAATCTGCGCCAACTGTGTGATGTCATCATGTCAATATGGACCAAACTCTCTGAGGAATGCTTCCAGCACCTTGTTGAATCTATGCCACGAAGAATTGAGGCAGTTCTGAAGGCAAAAGGGGGTCCAACCCGTTACTAGCATGGTGTACCTAATAAAGTGGCCGGTGAGTGTATATTCCTGTTATAAAGAGCCCCAGTAAATTATTTTAATTTTTAGTGTCTCTTTAAGGGAATCTTGAACTAAATCACAAACGGGCTTATATTTCCATAGAGAAATACTTAGAACCAGAGTAAAAAAAAACTTCTAAATGACACAGTTCAGCAGCTGCAGCAGAAAACATGTTGACAAAATTTAGAATGAACATGTTTTTATAGAAAACCTGTTGTTGGAAACTCCTTTTTACCTGATTCCATGTCTGGTTTCTTCCATCTCTCAGTTTTCCCAGATATGTGTGTAGTTAAAAGACGTCAGCAGGAAGGTTGTTCTGAACATCAGACAGATGTGTGGAAGGTTTTTGAGATCAGGTCTCAGTGTGTTAGACCAGTGCTCCCCAGCCCTGGTCCTGACTGTTATAGATGTGTCTCTGCTCCAATACAGCTGACTGAAGAGGCCAAATTACCAGACGACCTGTAAATCATCCATCAGTTAACACCAGGAAACATCTAAAACATGCAGGACCCTGAGCGCTGAGAACCACCAGGTTAGACCATCTCCACTGGTTGTATGATCTGGGTTGTGATTCAGCAGATTATTGGATCAGGATTCAGTCACAAACCTCCATGCTGATGTCTCATGACAGATAAGTATCTGCTTGTATTTCTCAGTATATGACCCAGTTAATCCTGATCAGAACCCACAATATTTACAAAGATTTAACTGTCTTCAGTGTCTGCCGACTCTCATCGTCCTGCCTTCTTGTGTTTCTGGTTGTTTTGCATTTTTCAAAAGGCGCTCTCATCTTAAAGCCCAGTCTGCTTTGAAATCTTTGCCTGGAACAGACCCTGGTGGTTTAGTAAAACTAATTTACGTGACATTGTGTTTCAATCTTTTCTAAAAACATCTGTTTAACTGGTTAATCACTCACTTAAACATATAAAATCCATTAATTTCTCTAAATCTTTGTAGATTAATGGTCACAACAAGTAATTTGATAGATAAATAAATAAATAAACAATTACAAATGATCTGTGAAAGCATTAACAGTTTATTTTCACCTCAGCAGTTGAACATGTCTTCTTTCCTGCTCAGGTCTTCTTCTTCTGGTCACAGACTCTCCTGCAACTCAGATGTCTCAGCCAACATAAAGCTCAAAACACTGGAAATAATATTTATTCTTTTAGATATTGCATAAATACTTTGATAAACTGCAGATTTATAATAAGTTTGATAAACAAGACAGAAATCAAACATTTGGACAAACCTTTTGCTCACATTTACTGCCCCCTACTGGCACAAAAGAGTCATTACAGACAGCCTCTGACACTTAACAGATAAAACAGTCGATTTTCTTTAATACCATTAAAATATTAGTGAACATATTCTCTTCTGCACATGTTCATCTTTGTGTATATAAATGATTTTCCACAAAGATATATAATATTTTTTAAAGAAATACAGAAAAAGCAGCTAAAGACAAACACTCACAGTGCGTTGGTGTGAATTATGGCACGATCAACAACAAGACTGAAAGATCTGATACACTTGTGGCACAATATGTTCCAAGTTCTGAAGGTTTTTTTTTTTTTGTTTTCTAGATAAAATCAGAGGAGTGAATGTGGACGTGTTTAAGGCGTGAAATGAGCAACGAGGTATCTACTGCATCGCTTCATCACAGTCCTGCTTTGATATGAACATAAAAACATCACAGACACCGACAGCAGGACGAGGTTCAAACAAAAATATAAAGTTCTTTTTTAATCATATAGATATCTGCAGAGACCACGGACAGACAAGCTACAGTCTTTGGTCACAAAATTAAAACACAGCAGCTCAAGAAACACAGAAATCTGACGGCATTTGAAAGCAGCACGAGGACTGAAGAAACAAGTATTTTTTAAAACCCTGGTTTGAATCATTTTACTCATCTCCACTTGTTTCTCCTTCTCAAAACGTAATAATTTATAAAGTTAGAAGGATGAATATTGGATTAAAGGGGCTGATTGAGTATTGCTTTTCTAATAAAACAGGGCAACTGTAACAACTTTAGCTGCTCCTGATGGCTTCAAATACAACTTGTTCCTGGACACTCAACACACACATCATTACATCTCTCACTTATATTAAATATAAAATAACTGATTACTTTATGTAATAAAAAGGCTTTAAATAAAGTCATATTTAGCTTTAGAAGGGCTTCAATACAATTTATAACATGTTAATATTCTTTATAAATATCTTTTCTATTATTTTTCTTGGAGGAAATCACTAAAATAATTATGATTTGACATTTAAATGTTGATATTTATGTATATATGTATTTATCTCTTAAATGTCTGAAAATAAAGAATAAAAAAAATCTGTCAGGAGGTTGAGGAATAGATCAAAGGGATGCTATGACTGATGTACATTCATCTTCCAGCTTCAGGACACACTGAATAATTTAATGTTTCACAAACAGAAAAAGGAACGTGATGAATTTAAAGGTGAAACTAATCTAATCAACCAAAATCTTCCCAGATAAGCGTTTGCTCACTAAGTGACAGCACTCTCAGACGTGGGACTCATCCAGGTCCAGGTCGACGGGGGACAGGGGGAGAGGCGAGTGACGAGGAGACAGCGTGGACAGCAGCGGCGTGAGGAGTGGGTTTTCTGTGCCGTCGTCCTCACTGAGCTGCAGCAGAGTGTCGCCGGATGGCAGAAGTGCTGTCGTGTCCTCGTCCCCAGGACTCTCTCTGATGTTGGACGGCGCTGATGAAGGGAGTGGCGGTGGCGGCAGGGGCGGAGGCGGAGGGGGGCCCAGGGTGGGCGCTGTGCTCAGCACCGGGAGCGCAGGAGGAGCCGGGGAAGAGGTGCGAGACAGAGGGAGTGGGGAGCAGGTTCGGGATGGGGGTGTTGGGGTGGAGGGACGGGAGATTGAAGGGGGAGGGGAGAGGCTGCTGCGAAGCCCCCACTGCTCCCTCTTCTCCTTGATGCTTTTAGTTGGAGGGACCTGAATGAAAACACACTTTGTTCCTGCTGCTTCAATCTTAAAGGGCCAGTTCACATAAATTAAAACATCTTTTTCACAACATCTGCTGTTTTCAGTCCACATAAAAACTGCTTCTTTAAATATCTGCTAACGCTTTCAACTTATTTCTGATTACTATTTAACTATCAATCAAAACAAACAGGAAGCCAATGTTCATTAAAATCAAGGCAACAGTCAATCAGAGGACTGGACCATTTGTTCCAAAAATGAAAACTCCAATAATGTTTCAGCAGATTTTACATGTTTGTTTCCTGACTTTATAAAATGTTACATATACAGTATGTTCCTTCTACAAATGTACGTGGGTTTTTAGCTGATAACTCCTTTCCTGTTCATCCTACCTGTGTGTGCAGGTCAGCAGTGACTGTTGCCGGGACAACAGGAGGCACCTCCAATGTTGGAGACTTGGACGGAGCAGGACTTGTCCTTCTGTCTTCAGCATGAGGCTCCGTAGCGCCGGGAGTCCCCTGCTGGTTTTGATTCTCTGTAAAGGTGACTGACCTCTTCTGGTCTCCGTGTGCTGTGGACACACATGCATGTAATCAAAATAGAGACTACAGCGCCAACAAGTGACTGGCGAACACATCAGCACTATCAAAAAGAGGCTCAGGGAGGGAGGCGGGGGGCTGGGAGAGGGGAAGCAAGACAGGCATGCAGAGCGCCCTATCGGGTGAGGTTGCAGATTAAAAGAGAGCGGGGCGTTGCAGGGTGTAGAAAAGGGGGTTAACGGCTGTGTCTCACCTTCACAGTCCAATAAAGTTTCTTTATTTTGAAACATAAGGACAGAACAGAGTGACAAGAGTCAGTCTGGTGACATGTGGTACAACAAACAGCAGAGGTTTTAAACGGGGAGGACGGCTCACCTCAAATCAGCACACAAACAATAAAGATTGGGTTTTTATAGAAACCAATCAGCTTGTTTTGTGCTGAATCTGAAGCTTCAGGGAAAGTTTGAACATTACTTTTATCTGTGTGTCAGCCAAGAATCTGTCAAGTCTTTGTCAAATGATCTACAGAAACACACACACACAGACAGATGAGTGTGAATGAGCTGTTACCCAACGGTTTATTTTTGGGCTGGATGCTCCTGCGTGTCGTGGAGAGTCTCGCTCCAGACCGACCTCGTGGTTCAGTCTTTGGAATGGACAGCAGGGGGCGTCGCAGCTGCATGCAGGACACAATTAAATTCAGTTACAACTATTATGCATGTTTCTATTCATGCACTTTGCCCTTTGCAACCTGATTACAAAAGGTTATTAACATGTCCACACCTGTCTGAGTCCCCGCTTTCTTCCTAACGGAGGCTGGATCAGAAGGTTCTGCTGGCCCGGCTCACTCTGCACGCTGGCAACCCTGGTTTGATTACATTCATCCACAGGTGCAGAAAACACACACAAGTACACAACCATGAAGGGACCAATAAAAAAAAAAAAAAAAACTGGACCCCCACCTGCAGTCGCTCACTGAACATGTAACTATTCTACTCAGTCACACAACTACAACGACACAGTGTGCTACAATACAACAAGTCACAGTGCTGCTATGGTTTAAACACAAACTACACACCAAGGGTTGTGGAGGCTGGGGCAGCAACGCTGACATAAAAAAAAAAAAGTGTAACAGATTTTATATTCAAACCAAGAAATCCATCTGATTTTATGGTGGTTTTTAAATAGATGTGCAAAACAGGATAGAAAATAAATGAAAGGTATTTGTGTTCTGGTTGCCACCCCAGGTCCCCCCTTTGCCCCTACAGATTGGTATCCAGAGTCGGACGCCCAATTTGATCAACAAGAAGCCTGAAGACACAAACAGTATGAAACACCATGGCACCGATGGGAAAAAGGTTGACTGCTGATGGCACATCAACTGTAAAGACCCACAGCTAACAAGAGGAACAGGGTTCCCTGACCCCAGGTAGGCGGGGCCTCTTTAGCTTCTGTTTTTAGGGAGGAGGGGGCCTGGTTAGGAGAGCACAGCAGATGAGCTGAGAAGATGAGGATCAGTGGAGCTCGAAGAGGGAGAAACAACTGAACTCACACAAAAAGAGATAAGAGACAGCAAGGTGAGGGTGGAGAAAAGTGCGATTTGATTGGATGTGGATGGGTGATTGACAGCCAGCAGAGGAGGCCGTCCCGAGGCGATGCCCCTCCCAGTGGCGGACAGATGCAAGAATGCACCGATGGGACACACAGACAGAGAGGGCCACTGTACCTAGAAAGGTTACCCTCCTGCAGAAGGCCCTGGGACTCATCTAGCACATTGGGTTCACTGTAAAAGGGGGGAGCGGAAGGAGGGAGGGAGGGGGGAGAATGGGAGTATAGGGTGTTTAGTTTAGATGCATCACCACTCTGAGCCCCGTCCCTCTTTAAGGTGGAAAACCAGGACCATGGCTCCCGCTACTTCTAACCAAAACAGGAGCAGATTCTTTCAAACATTCTTACCTACAAACACTTAACTTCATAAATCTGCCTGCAGAGAGCTGAATAATTAAATAAATAAATCAAACATTATACATCAACAGAGACATACACAGAAATATATGACTGTGGTTGTGGGATATGGTCAGTTGGCACTTTAAAAAACAGTTCTGCACATTATTTAAACAAACAAACCTTAGAATGCAGCAATGCTGTCTGTGAACAAAACCCCCCGATTCAGCTATAAAGCATGGCGGCATCATGATATGGGTTCGTTTTCATATTACATGCTGCTTATAACTGTAATAATTTTGTCAAAAAACAACCCAAAAATTTTATTAAAAGTCAAATGTAATGCATCAAAGTACAACTTTTTGTTTCTGAAGAGGCAGGTCCAATCCTTTTCCCCTGAAATAAAAACATTTAAGGTTATAAAACATTTAGGAAAATATTTTAGGTGTATGAAAAGTATCTGTACTTTTATTTATCATTTAAATTAGCATCAGTAGTGGTGACGTACACACGTACTCTAAACTGTCTGAATGACTAGTTTGACAATTAAAATCAGAACGTGACTCAAAGTGATGCTTTCCTGTTTCACATCTTCTGATTTAAGCCACTTTTCCTCTGTCATATATTTTATGTTTCCTCAGCAGAGGATCACAAAGGGTCGCCTTTAGTTTAAAGATCAAAACAAAAGCAGCTGTAGTTACTAAAAGGAGCACATTTTTAGTCAACAATATTCCTTGTGAGAGTTAGAGTTGGAGTGTCGGGATGCTACCTTTGACTGGGCAGCATGGTGGCGCGTGTAGTCTCGGGCTGTGAGGCTGCTGATCCGGTGGCGTGACTGGAGAAACGCCGCTGTGACATAATTCTGGGCAGGAAAGCCTCATGCTCGCTCACAACACTGGGAATACTTATGGAGTCATCTAGAGCAGGAAGAAAGGACAACACTGAGTTTAAATCAAAATGTATTAAATTTATAAAAATAACCTGCAAAGAAGAGTCTCTGACTCTCTTCATCATCCTCATCTGTGCGACTGAGTGTGTCCTGTGACGGCTGGCGTGACGGTTGGCTGTCCTGTTCCCAAACAGTGCCGGTGCCCGTGTTGGACCGCGACATGGTGGCCAAACTGAGGCGATAGGCTGATGTGGAGGTGCCGACCGTGCTGATGGACGTCTTTCCCTGGTACGCTGTTAGACGAAGAATAAATACAAGAATTAAAAAACATGCGTTTATATTTTTCACCAGATCTGGTAATTATAACCGTCATACCTGAGCCGCTGTGCACGGCCTCTTTTAGAATCTTCAGTTCGTTGTTGAACTCCGCAAACAGCGAGCTTTTGCAGAGAGGTCTGGGAATAAAACGCCGCTCCAGCTGGTCAGCGATGTGGTGGCGTGCTGTAATCTCCTCCTGAGAGTCTGCTGGCTGCGTCAGCAACTACAACACATACAGTATAGAGAGTGTTAAGGAAGCTTTTGGAGAACGTTAGCAGTCCAATAACAACTCCTTTACCTTGCACTGTATGAACGGCCTCAGGAGGACAAAAATAGGGATTCGGGTTCTCACAATGAAGTCGATAAAGTCCCAGAAAGCCAAGCCGCCAACCTTCCTCAGCGCCATCTCTTTGACCTGCAGGCTCAGACGGTACCACTGGTTCCCCAGCGAACGCTCAAAGCAAACCAACACCACCTTCAGAGCTGTGAAGAAAGGAGGGTGAGAAACCGACAGAGACCTGAGAGATGGTGAAAAGGTGTTGCGTCTCAGCTGTACCGAGATAAGCAGCCTGACTGGTTGACTCTGCCAAGCCCTCCCTTCGGAGATCCTTCCCCGTGTCGCCAGGAGTGGAGCAGTGAGCCGGAGACGCATCCAGCATGAAGTTCTTGGTGCGAGAGGTGGAGATGATCCGAGGGGGGAGCAGGATGTTGATGACAGTCTGGAGGAGGAGAAATACCTCTGGCTGCTCGAGGTGAGGGCTGTCTGCAAAAAGACAAACACCAGGAATTAATATAATTTAAAAAAAATAAAGCTTGTTCCATGGATTTTTGTAAGACATCCATTACCTTTGCTTCCAGAGCCCACAGTCAGAACAAAGGGGATAAGCAGATTGAGCAGCATCCCTTCTCTCCTCTCCTGATTGGTGAACGGTGAGATCACATGACTGAGAGGAAAGTCCTCCTTCAGAGCCTACAATAATATAAAAGCATGTAAGTTGTAGTTTAAGGGGCAGGATGTATTATTGTTTAGTGAAAAGTGCTGCACCTGGATCTGCAGAGCAACAAGCCGAACTACAGCTGTACTGAAAGGAAGAGGAGGAGAGAGGTACGGGCTGAGGTGGAGGAGAGGAAGTCCATCAGCCACGCTGGAGGGGCCAACCACACCCATCACCTGGCAATGAACACCAAATGTGTTAAAAACAACCTCCAGAAGGATCTAGAGCTGTTTGTTCCTTCCGTGTGCTTCCATACCAGGTTGACACAGACGTTGATCAGTGAGCGAAGGTGGGGGAGGAATGAAATAATCGGCTGGCGCTGCAGCGTCAAGCAGATTCCCTCGATCAGGTTGCTGGCCGCCTCCCACTCCACTTGTCTCCTGAGGAATCATGCAACACCACCCAGTGATAAAATGAAAGCAAATCAATCAAAAATGACAAGTCCCATAAAAAATATCAACTTCATTCAAAACTCATTTCTACATTTAACACAAAAAGTTGCATCAAATGAATATTTAATATAGTAAAGCAGAGAAACAAACTATTATTCACTTACTACCGTATTAACTACTCCCCACACAGTCATCACCTTTTATGCTTAGTGAAAAATAAAATATATACACACACACACACACACAACAAATGTAGCAAAGCTCATAAACAGCTGAACAGTTAGGACTCCTGAGACCAGTGTTCTCTCTGAGCTAGTCTTTAATCATTGAAGCTTATTTCTCCTTTTCTATGAGATTTTTGATTCAATCTTTATTAGCATTTTTTGTCTGATTTTTCCCATTTAAACTTTAACTTATTTGTATGTTTTGGACATCGTATCAATGACATTTGGTATTTCTAACTTTTATACTTGTTAAAATATTTTGTTTTCTTTTAGATTTTTTTTATTTAAATATTATTTGAAGGCCATATGATTTCAAATTTTTCCATCCAGATAAACTATCTGAACTCGACCAAATCACAAAGAATTTAGCCTTTTAATATCTTGTGGCATTTTGTTAAAAATATTTAATGTTTTAGAAATTGTGGTAAGTTTATAAAGTTTTGCTCCTACTGTGATTTAGTACATTCCACGTGCCAAGCCCGGAGAGAGTTGCAAAAATTTTCACTCCCAGTTTTTAGTGTACAAATTATATAAATTAAAGTAAAAATGTTTATTGAAACAACAAAGCAACAAACAAACTGAGCTTCCATGTGTTGCACAACTCAAATAAGGGTAAAAAAAACCCCTAAAAACCATGAGCATCTTGTGCAACTGCAATGAGGGGTAAAAAACATCTGGAGTGTCCAGTGACTAACAACTGAAATAGGGGAAATGTAACAACCAAAACCTCCAGGGGCCACAAATAAAATGAGTAATAAATAAATAAAACATGGCTATCTTTCATAAAATAGCTGTTTAAAACACACAAAATAATGTCCAATGGAGCCTCTTCACTCTTTATGTTGAACGTATCCAGTTATTTATAAATATATATATATATATATATTTTTAATTAAACACTAATTGTGTTTTAAGGTTTAAATATCCCAAAACATGTTAAAATAAGAACATCAGTTCAGTTGTAATTATCTGGTGTCTTCAGTCAAACTTACAAATGATACTTGGGTTAGAAATGTAATTATACACCACAGTGTAAGACTGGCCCCGCCCTGCAAAGAGGGAACACTGTCAGTGATACTACACGCAGCTTCACACACCAGTTTAACGTCTCACACTCAACACACTAATATGAGCCTGCACAAGAACACACCAACAGCAGCACTTACGGTACAGCAGCCACGAAGGCAGTACGACAGGTTACAGCATCAAGAAGCCATCTATGTACTGTACACACTACGGCAGCGGCACAGCATGATGCACTCACAGGGACACAGAGAAAGAAGGATTGTATTCAACAGACCTGGTGCACAGTGCCTGAGGGCGAGCGCACCTGAGCGTGGGCATCTTGTGGATCTTGTTGAACATGCGGTCCAGCCTCTTAAGGATGAGGATGAGAGCAGGCCGGACAGCCTCAGACGACCAGTCAGTGATCGGCAGCATCTCCATGATGTAGCGCCGCAGACCTCGGCTTTCCATGGTCAGGGTGTCGTAGGGCGCAAGTTTGAGCAGGGCGTGAGCAATTTCTGCCAACCTGAGAGGGGCGTTCAAACAATAAATCAACAAATAGAGATGTTTTTATATAAAAAGTTTAAAAACAATCACAAATCTCATCACCTCATGTGAGATTTGATGTCCAGCAGCTCCAGAGCCGTGACTCGAGGCTCTCCAGCTACGTTCTGCAGGATCTTGAGTCGAGGTCCACAGTGTTTGTAAAACTCAGTGCAGATGTTTAACAGAGACTCCCGGGGTCGGCGGAACTCCTCCCTCGCGTTGCGCTCATCCATCTCCTCCTTCGGCATGCCTTGGCCCTCCTCCAGCAGGTGGAGCGTGTCCCTGTGGACACAAACATTCCTTTAGTTTTGGTTGATAAACTCTTCAGACTTCAAAATTATCTATACAAAATGGTGTAAACCTTGTGTTGACGCCTCCGGACATAGCATGGTTGGCTGTGGTGCCTCCTTTGTGGCCCTGATCACCGCGGGACATCTGGGGGGCTGTCATGGGCCTGTTAAGATTGTGAAAATTAAAAAACAAACAGCATTTTGTCTGCAAAATAAGATGCAGGTGTCCGTGCATTGATGTGACACAGACCTTGTTAGTGCCTCGGAGCTGTAGAGGAGAGCCTGCAGAGACGTGGCCAGGGCGGCGATAGCTGCGATCTCATCCCTGGCAGCGGACGCAGACTCCATTGTTACCGTGTTTCTCTTCAGCTTTTGGAGGTAACAAGGAACCAAGGCTTCCAACACCATCAACATCTGGAGACTGGTGATGCAGAGAGATTAAAAAAAAGATTAATTGTAAGAAAGATAGAGAGATGGTGATGTCGATGAGATTTCCTCTAACCTTCTGAAGGATTCAGGAGCATAGGCAACCACAGTTACACACAACTTGATGGCCTCACTGATGGAAAAGACTAAGTCTTCATTACCGTAACAAAAATCTGCAAGAACAAAACAAGAATAGTTTCATTTCCAAAACTCAGAACAAACAAAGTCTAGACAGACTGGCCAGCAGAATACTCCAAGAACAACAAGGTTTTCTTAGTGAGGGCAGGTTCATGGGCTTCTTTGATCCAAGGTAAGCTGACAGAGCAGCTGTTTTGACTCTGATTAAACCAGGCATCAGTTTTGGTTTCTGGGTATCTTCAGTGAAAGACAAAAAGTAGATCTGTACTTTTTGATTTGACCTTTTCTTACAGCAGTAACAGGAAGGGTTTACCAAGAGAGCGCAGAGGTTTTTCAGCCTTGACCAGCTCCAGGGCGTCCAGAGCATCCAGGGTTTCACCCTCTAGGGAGACCAGCAGGTCAAACAGACACTGAGCCGAGACTCCTTTACACACACCAGTGCTGGTGCTCGTCTAGAATGGATCGTAAAAACAAGGAGCTTCATAAAAATCCATTCTGACCAGATATTTGTGTGTTACATCAGAAGTCTTACAGTGAATTCCAGCAGTGGCGCCACACTGGCAAACAGCTGGAGGATGAAGGGTTTCCTGTGGAGGATGTAGAACTGCCGGCAGCAAAACTCAATGCCTTGTCGCAGCAGAGGGTTACTCTCATAGTCAGCATAGACCTGCCAGAGACCAGAGAGAAAATTATTAACCATAAAACAAAAAATCTGTAACTTTTCCACCTTTTACAACAAACCTAAGTTAGGATTTGTTACAGTGTTAAAAATAAACCTTCACAGCAGGATGCAGCGTTTGTACCTGCAGCATGGTGGGCAGGATCCACTGGTATCCACTCAGGGAGAACAGGTGGTTAAAGTGGACTGCTGTGTTGATGGCAGTGGCGGTGTATTGCCTGAGAAGGGCGCTGTCCTCTGGGTGCAGCAGCAGCGCCCCGTTGAAGACGTTGAGGAACAGCATCATCTCGTCGCCCCATGGATACTCACTCGGCATGCCCAGGAACATCTCCTCCAGCAGCTTGATCCAAAGCACCTTATGGAGGGTGTCCAAACCGAACAGCTCTTTGCCTGCAGGGATGAGCAGATGACAGTCATCTCTACATACTACTACTACTACTACTACTACTACTACTACTACTGTCATTTAGCAGACGCTTTTATCCAAAGCGACTTACATTGAGAGAACATACAAGCAAGAAATCAAAGAGAAGGAAACAATATAAGGAGGCGGACTGTTTGGAGTCCAGTTTAATTCCGACGCTGATACATCAAGTGTATCAATTTTTTTTTGTTTTGTAGAGATAAACTCCCAAATCGCTATCATAAATCATCAATTTCACATGCTCTTCATGCCCCCAAACTTTTTATTTTGAAGTAAAATCTTTTGGTTTTTCCACTTAAAATAATCTACTTGAAGTGTGAGGATGGCTAGTTAACTGGAGGTAGTTGTTTCACCTTGTGGCTCATTAAAAAGAGAGAACTCTGCATCAATGGCAGTTCGTGGGAAGGAGGGGAGTCGAAGTAGGTCTTCCTGCAGCAGGGAGACGTGGGACTGCTTGTGCACGGATGGAATGTGTTGAGTGAGGGAGATGAGGAAGAGGACACGACCAACCTCCTCTAGTTTACGTGAAAACACCTAGACAGGTAAAAATAAAAAGCTTTAAACAGTTCAGAATCTGGATTCTTCTTCATAAGGCCGTAACTATCAGATATGAACTAACTTTACCTGTTTCTGGATGAGTTCTTGTCCTTTCTCTGGCAGCATGTGAACAAGGTTGAGCTGTGGAGAAACGGACCTCCGGAAGGGGTAGATGTCCCTAACATAGGTCTGTAAAACAGTTTAATGACATAAAAACTGTCTGTAAAACCAAGAAAACCCACTGAAAACACTTGCAAAGTCATTATCCAGATATGTGTTAGATCTGCATTTATATCAAGAACAGTAAAACGTATTGAAGCTCAAAAGCCAATAATGTAACAAACAGGAAGTTTGATGACAGCATCAGTGTTTCTCCACAAACTCCCAAAATATCCCATGTGATTCTACCTTGTTGTAATGGATGAGGTTCCATCTTTTGTCCATGAGAAAATAATGTGTTGATCTCGCCTCAGGAATGTTGAAGAATTCAAGACATTCCTAGCAGAAAGAGAAAACAACATCATTCATTTACCAAACTTGATTCATTTTTATGAGAATTTAAATTCTTGATTTCCCAAGATTTATATTGATTTATTGTTTCTAAAAACTAAATTTGATGTGTGTTTACCTTCAGCAGAGCGTCAAACTGTGTGTCTTCATGAACTGGTAGCTGTGTTGGAATATCACATTCATTCTGACCGTGTACTACCAAAGTCTTGGTACCTGAACGACCAGAGTACAAAGCAGAATAACATTTGTGGTAACGCTGATAATTATTTACTAATTTCAGGGCTAAAACAGACAATGTGACATCGAGTATCAGCCAGTTCACCTGGCATGGACGCAGTGACCAGCAGTTTGACCTCACACTGCTCCTTCTTCATGGTCTGCTTCAGATCCTTAAAGAAGAGCCCCTCCACGTACACGACCACCTCCCACAGGAAGGTCAGTGTGGCTGAGATGGCGTCCATGCCCCACTCACACGGAGTGCGTACAAAGTACATTATGAGCCCCACCTAGAGAAGAAGATTTGGTTTAGCAGACTGATTTTAAAGTTAAACACTGAACAGTACACAGATCTCACCAGGTAGTTAAACAGGATGTGAGAGGTCTGAGCTGGCATGTCTCCAATGTTGAGCAGCAGCTTCCTCAACATGTAGATCAACTCATCCTGCAGAACAAACAAACACTTAGTTTTTAAAGTTTTGAGACAACAACACACAAAACTTTAATTCCACATCCAGAAAGTCTTTCCCCACCTGCCTGTTGCTCACAGTGAGTTTTTCCAGGAAGTGGCGGAGAACCAGAGCCGGATCTTCGATCAGGCAGTTCCACAGGATTTGCTGGGCAACAGCGCTCACTAAAGGAAGAGAGAAAATATTTTCTTCACACTGTTTAAATGTGCAAAACTTCCAGTAGCTGCATTGTTTTTGTTTTATTCTACCAGCTACACCGTCTTCTCTGACTTCTCCATCCTCCATGAGGTGAACAATCGGTAGGACAGCAGCACAGATGCATGCTGGGAAGACGGCTTGAGGTGGCTGTAGCATGTGATGAGTAGGAGTGTGTTCTGTTGTGTTCTCTTCATCTGTAAAATTAAATACAGGAACATAAGATCCTTTTTTAATTATAAAAACAGATATTTTCCAAAGGTTTTCATACCTTCTGCACTGGCCAGAGATCGGACTGACCACACGGAGCCACGGCGGAAAGAGTAGTTCCTGTGAGAGTTACTGGAGGCACAGGATGGGCTGACGGACAGACGGCGAGATGCCAGGTTCACCACTTCTTCTGCTGGCGAGATTAATGTTAAAAACAGGCTGTCAGAGTAGATACATCTCATGGGAACACTGCTGTTTGTGGTAGTATATTTGTTTTCCCACCTTCCTCCTCTTGCTCAGGTGGAGGGCTGCATGTAGGTTCATAACAGGCCTCCTGCGCCACAGGGATGGCAGTGATGATGCTCGCCTCACGGCCCAGGCGTCGCTTTTCCTCCTCCTGTTGCAGGTTCTTTAGAATGTGCTCAGCTCGCTGGTGGGAGCGTGACACTGCACGAGCAGAGAAGGATTTCTACAAAGAGAAAGAATTGTACAAAATGACTCCAAATCTGGCAGGAATCTGTTTTCCAGACACTTTCAGCGACTTCTGAGTGACTTCAAATGACCCGACAAACACATTAATACAGTAACTCGAATCCAGTACTTTGGTCTCATGCTCAAATATCCTCCTGTTCACCTGTAGTATTGAATAGGCTCAATCGTGGTACAAATTCATGTTTTCAGACTGGAATTGGGAGAATTTACTGTATTTTGTGTACAGTAAATACCTCACAGCATTCACACAAGAACTCATACACATCTAAATACAGTTAGCTCAACGCATGATATGAAAAACATTCACAGCAAAGTCATTCTCATTCAATAACCATGCATCAACAGCACATCAACATGTCTGTATGTCTGATGCATGCTGCAATTAATATCACTTTTTTAAATCAAAGCAAATGCTAGAAGACTTTTTAATGTATCTCTGCTCAAGATGCAGCATCCATGAAACTGCCAGAGACACAATATGGAGACGACTTTCCCTCCAGTCGTTAATTAACAAGATGCATCAGCACAAACATCTGGACAGAAATACCAACTTACTATGGCATGGACTGACTGAACTAATGTGGGGTACTAAAAACAAAGACGACATGTGCAAACATTAATAATCATGCTTTGTACAAAAAAAGACAAAATTCTAGAAAGAAACATCAAGAAACATGTGCAACTTTCATTTAGTTCATTTCTGATACACAAGTAGACACTTGAAGATTAAAGCTGTTTAAAGTGATCTTTACGTAAGTCACTGAATTTTCTTCAAAACATGTAGAGGAAACCCATTTGAAGAGAGTTTAGACGTACAGACTGGTCTTCGTTGATCGGATCCTGGACGCTGCCGGTGTTCTGCGGCACCCAGGGGGGGTCAAATATGGGGACACAGGGCATGCCCAGTATTGGAGATGGCAGAGTGAAGTTGATGCTGGGTGGAGGGATCTGAGACAAAACAAATACACCACATGTCCTTACAAAATGGATCACTTACAAAGTCTTTTAGGAACCAGCTGTGCTAAGCAGCACTGAGCAGAAACAGAACTCAACACTGTTCTCGTACTTTAAAGATCTGCTGGGCTCCCTCCTCCATACGAGGCCACACCTGGTAGCGAAAACGCCACAGTGTGTAGAACTTGAGGATGGAGTTGATGCGCTGGCAGGCCTCCTGGTGCTGGAACTCTGCCACCATCATTTCAGTTACTGCATCTGGGACCTTTACCGCACAGAGGAGGAACATGGCGGCTTGGGAGGAGGGGCAGAAAGATCAGAAGGAAGGAAACAATGGAAATGTGAACTGTAAAGATGATAACAGAGAAAATGTAGATGCATAGAAAACATGAAAACCTTCAAGGTGACTCCCAGATCAGGGATGCACCACCTGACTCACCAGCTGCAGCTGCCATATGTTCATCCACGCTGAGGAGGAGCTCCCAGGCTGCAGGCTGGATGTCTCCATACATGTCATCAGTCAGGATGGGAGCAGCTTTAATCAACAGTGAGAGAGGAGCTGGAGACAAGCTCATCACCTGGAAGAACAGTTTGAAACAGTGTGAAATAAACTGCTGAAGCCTCTAATGTATTAGTTTTCCTTCTTTTTTTCAACAGTTTTTCTTTGTAAATAAAAAGAAAATGTGTAAAACAATTCCTAGAACTTGTAGTGATGCATTCCTTCATACTTCTAATGTTATAAAGTTTGTTTATTTAGTCGTCTAAAAAAACATTTAAGGCTCTGGTTAAAATACTTATTGAGATTTTTAGAATATTTTTTTGGTTTATATTTAGTAAATAACTGATTTAAAGTCACTTCACCTGGTTGCGAATGTATTTAAGCATGCCGGTGTCCCTCTTCCCCTCAGTGTTGGGGTCAGTGGATTTCCTCTTCATGGACGGAGTTCTGAGGCAGGATTTGTCAGAACACTAAAATGAAAAAAAACAAAAAAACACTGAGAACTTTAAGCCTGTTTTATGTTGAATTTGAAAACAGGAAGAAGAATTCTTTTTTAGTGTACCTCTTTGTTTTTCTTTGCACGTCCTCCAAAGTGACCTGAAGCGCTTTCTTCTCTCAGGCTGTCCACCGTCTCACCGTACACGAGCTTGATGGCTCGGACCAGGCGGGCACAGGAGCGGCTGTGGTGCTGGTAGCAGCGTGGGTGGCAGAAGTCTATGTGGGTGCAGATGAAACTCTGCTGGTTGCACAGCAGGATCATAATCTGTGCAGACATGGAGGGAGCAGAGAGGAGGGGAGTCAGAGCAGCAGAAGGACTACAGAGAGACGCCATCAGCTCAAACTGGGAGACGTACGTGGAGCCAGGACATGTTGCGGTGGTAGTTGTCCTCAGCTCCTCCTGAGCTCTGACCCTCAGGCTCAATGCTGGGC
This sequence comes from Pachypanchax playfairii, assembly GCA_006937955.1. Classification (NCBI taxonomy): domain Eukaryota; kingdom Metazoa; phylum Chordata; class Actinopteri; order Cyprinodontiformes; family Aplocheilidae; genus Pachypanchax; species Pachypanchax playfairii. Next base: position 787,853 of record SSNP01000133.1, read on the forward strand.
TCACTGGTGCTGAAGGGACTTCCTGAAACATTTAAAGCCAAAATAAAACTAAACTGACTCATCTTACACTTTTTCAATCGAAATTTTAAAAGTGTTTTACAGCATCCCTAAATTCAAATTCAAGCAAATCTTGATGCTTTTATTCTGCACCTTAACTTGGTGTAACATTATATATTTAATTTAAATCAGAGTTCATTTTGCTTTTAAGAACAAGATAATAGTTTGTTAAATTTTGTACAGAACTTTAAAGAATTAAAGTCAAAAACAAAATTCAAACATTTTGCCCCCAAAATGTGTCATTGTTTAAAAAAAAAACATGTTTTTTACAAATGGATTTAATTTAAATTCATTGTAAAAAGAATTTTTAAGGATATTATTGTTTAAGAAAGCATCTATATACTTTTAAATCCATTTTAAATTAAGTGTATGTTAATTAAAACAGTATTTGTGCAGTGAAAGTTTTCATGCATCATACAGATTATACAGACTTGATAAGTTTGAGCTCTGTTCCTGACTGATTTCAGCACATTTGAACCAGATGTTTTAAACTTTCCAAACTGTTTTTTACCAATGTCAGTAACAGTGTCTCTGCTCTGGGTTTGTGACAGCAGTCCTTCTTCAATCTCAGACTCAGAGTCCTGCCGAGACAGCTTGGTGCTCTTCAGACTCCCCGCCCGGCGGATCGAAGACAGGGAGCCGCCTTTCTTCACACGAAAACTGCGGGCCCCTTTGATCTGAAGCAGCCGGGAGCCTCCGATGCGGATTTTCCGAACAGGTGCTGGAGAGCAGGGGAGTGGGGAGAGATTATCTATAAATCAGAAACGAGTAATCAGTAAAGGGAGGGGTGACAAAATGAAACAACTCCAGCTCCATGATGGCGGGCCTCACCCTGAGCCTCCTGGGTCTTCTTATCATCGCAGGCTGTGTCAGACTTCAGAGTGTGGCTGCTGCTGTTGAGTGAATCGTGCCCATCTTCATCATCCAGGATACCTGCAAAGCTGATCTTCCTGTCGTAGCGATGGCGACTGAGTTCTGGGTCCAGACGCAGACGGCAGCTGTCCAAATCCTACAGGGGACATTCTGACCTTTAGAGCTGTTAGATTTCCAGCACATTCATTTCTGTTTTTATTCTACTTTTCTGTTACTTATTGGGTTTAAGTTTGTGATCCAGAATAGATTTGACAACTGACCACAAGCGGTTCAGTGCGAGGACGGGGTAAGCAGGGGAAGGTCTCACGCAGGAACGTGGTGATTTCCAACAACAACTGGCAGGCGGCCATCTTCAGTGCAAAAGGGCAGCCGCATTTTGTTGGATTGACCGTGTCTTTGGGGTCAAAAAGGAAAGAAAACAAACAGATCAACAAGGTCAAAAAGGTTCATCTGTTTTTTTGAAAAAAAAGACATTAGAAAATGTACAAGCTTCATGTTTTAGAGCCAAAACAACATTGTTTATCACGTTACTTTCACAAAGAATCAGTTAGTCTAATTATCTCCCCCAAAATAAAGAGTTCAGAAATTTAGGAGGAAGATTGTGAAAAAAAGTTTTTGTTGGGTTGGCGATTCATTTGATTCCTTTTTGAAAAAGATGTAAAGATGGTTCAAATAAATATAAAGTTATATATTTAGAACTTTTCAAAATAGTTTCACAGTTTATATCTTTGGAGAAACAAATTCCACCCAAACTGACAAACATCTTCCAATAAAGACCCCCAAATGATTTCAGATCCAGACAATTCTTGACATCAGAAACTGTAGAAACAGGTTTTGCAGAAAATTTAGGGTCTGTCTGTGGAAATTTGGTATTCCTTATTTGGTTTTAAGGAATAACCCAAATAAGCCAACACTCAAAAAAATTCTACATTTCTACATCTGTAGAAAAAACACCAGATGTTTAAAGAGGCTGATACTTTTTCTCATTTTATGAAACAGAAGTTACTTACAGTATAAAGACAGTAATCTCACTTACTGTCATCTAAATAATCCTCCTCCTCATCCTCTTTTCTCATCCTCCGCTTGGTTTCTTCATCATAAATGTAACCCAGGATGTTTGCTGGGCTCTCGCTGTCTGAGTGGCAGAGTTCACTGAGCCTTGTACCAATTGCCTAAAAGTTTAAACATGCTTTTAGTTAATGAGGTTACATCACAAGGAGTTATTTCAATTCCATTTAAATACAAATTCAAACATTTCATTCATCCTCAAAGGGAAATTACTTGCAGTAACTCAATATTTCTTAGTGTAACTCACATCTCCCCACTGGCAGAAATGTTTAGCTGCGTTCCACTGGAGCTTCTGGTTTCTTTTGTTGCCCACGATTGGTGATCGGCCCCTGGACAGACCTTTCTTAGTGATATTTACATGGTGGCCCTTCATCCACTCTGGCCAGTTACCACGGTTACAGCGGTGAACAAATCTGGCACATTCAAGAAAAAGGGAAGCACGAGCCACAACAGGAGCCTCCTAACAAATTTAGAAAGGAAACAGAGTGACTGAATAGCTTTAATTAGCTTGTTTGATTGTTTTTGGAGTGAAACACACCAAATCCAGAGCAGCAGCGAGGATTGATGCATCAGGGATTGTTCCTGGCTCACAGCAGTTCAGAAGAAACTGAAAGCGTTTCATCCCCTGGCGGATTGCACCCAGATTCACCACGTTTTTATTCTTCATCGCCTCCTGACTGGCTGCAAGTCGCTCCTGAAAACCGTGAGGTCCTGGGGACCCCAAAAGAAAGCAGGAGATGGAAAGGGATGTGATGTAACAAGTAAACAGAATTTAAAAAAACATGTTATGCTTCATCAGAAAACTTCAACTCGACATGAAGCAACATCTAGAACATTTAACAAATATCACCAAATCTGACAAATGAAGCTGAGTGAGAGACGACACGCAGCCACGGGCAACGCTTACGCTGGTTTTCAGTTTTGTGGATCAGTAATAAAAAAAAAGGACATTTGATATACAGTGGGGCAAAAAAGTATTTAGTCAGCCGCCAATTGTGTAAGTTCTCCCACTTAAAAAGATCAGAGAGGCCTGTAATTTTCATCATAGGTATACCTCAACTATGAGAGACAAAATGAGGAAAAAAAATCCAGAAAATCACATTGTCTGATTTTTAAAGAATTTATTTGCAAATTATGGTGGAAAATAAGTATTTGGTCACCTACAAACAAGTAAGATTTCTGGCTTTCACAGACCTGTAACTTCTTTAAGAGGCTCCTCGGTCCTCCACTCGTTACCTGTATTAATGGCACCTGTGTGAACTCGTTATCAGTATAAAAGACACCTGTCCACAACCTCAAACAGTCACGCTCCAAACTCCACTATGGCCAAGACCAAAGAGCTGTCAAAGGACACCAGAAACAAAATTGTAGACCTTCACCAGGCTGGGAAGACTGAATCTGCAATAGGTAAGCAGCTTGGTGTGAAGAAATCAACTGTGGGAGCAATTATTAGAAAATGGAAGACATACAAGACCACTGATAATCTCCCTCGATCTGGGGCTCCACGCAAGATCTCACCCCGTGGGGTCAAAATGATCACAAGAACGGTGAGCAAAAATCCCAGAACCACACGGAGGGACCTAGTGAATGACCTGCAGAGAGCTGGGACCAAAGTAACAAAGGCTACCATCAGTAACACACTACGCCGCCAGGGACTCAAATCCTGCAGTGCCAGACGTGTCCCCCTGCTGAAGCCAGGACACGTCCAGGCCCGTCTGCGGTTTGCTAGAGAGCATTTGGATGATCCAGAAGAGGATTGGGAGAACATCATATGGTCAGATGAAACCAAAATAGAACTTTTTGGTAGAAACTCAACTTGTCGTGTTTGGAGGGGAAAGAATGCTGAGTTGGATCCAAAGAACACCATACCTACTGTAAAGCATGGGGGTGGAAACATCATGCTTTGGGGCTGTTTTTCTGCAAGTGGACCAGGACGACTGATCCGTGTAAAGGAAAGAATGAATGGGGCCATGTATCGTAAGATTTTGAGTGAAAACCTCCTTCCATCAGCAAGGGCATTGAAAATGAGACGTGGCTGGGTCTTTCAGCATGACAATGATCCCAAACACACCGCCCGGGCAACGAAGGAGTGGCTTTGTAAGAAGCATTTCAAGGTCCAGGAGTGGCCTAGCCAGTCTCCAGATCTCAACCCCATAGAAAATCTCTGGAGGGAGTTGAAAGTCCGTGTTGCCCAGCGTCAGCCCCAAAACATCACTGCTCTAGAGGAGATCTGCATGGAGGAATGGGCCAAAATACCAGCAACAGTGTGTGAAAACCTTGTGAAGACTTACAGAAAACGTTTGACCTCTGTCATTGCCAACAAAGGCTAAATAACAAAGTATTGAGATTAACTTTTGTTATTGACCAAATACTTATTTTCCACCATAATTTGCAAATAAATTCTTTAAAAATCAGACAATGTGATTTTCTGGATTTTTTTTTCCTCATTTTGTCTCTCATAGTTGAGGTATACCTATGATGAAAATTACAGGCCTCTCTGATCTTTTTAAGTGGGAGAACTTACACAATTGGTGGCTGACTAAATACTTTTTTGCCCCACTGTATATCTGACTGTTAAAGACACTCTTGTGGATCTGATGGCTATTTTCTTTCAAATAGATCCAATAAAATCAAACTGAAATGACAAACGTAAGCTCAGCCACACAGAATAAAGCTATATGCAGATGATACAATGTTCTCACTTCAATGAAACTCTGGAAAATACCATCAGACATCACCACAGAAGAGACAGACGGAGCACCAACATGCTTGTTGAAGCACAGAAATATGCTCAGCAGCAGAAAGATGGTCTTCTAGTTCTAGAAGTTAATGTCAGACATCACCCTTCTCTTGTCACTGCAAAGTAAAAACGAGTAACAGGTTTAATGTTGGAAAGAGGGGAATGCAAGGCGAGGTTACATACAAATTTACCCCAATTTTAATGCTCTATTTTATATTTAGAGCTTTAAAAATCTGTCTCTCTTTAGAAATCATCAGTTTAAGGAGATTACAAACAACAAAATATTAATTTAAAGAGAGACGACTGTGGTAAGAAGTGGAGATTTGGACGTGTCTGAATGTTGGTCTTTGAGATTTTTAGAGCTCTTTGCACAAGTCTTGCACAAAAAGATGAAGAAAGTCAGTAAAAAGCCTTGCACTGATGGGACTTCAGATTCTTTACATTCACATACCGAATGTGCTTCCTGAAGAGCAGGAACATTCATAACAACTTTGGTATGATGAAAGGAAGAATAATTAAATTCTTTGTTGTAGAGATTCAGAATAAAATAAATAACCTGTTCAAGCTGAAGTCAGTGGACTGATGCAGATTGTGTGAGGAACCATTTGGTGGCCAAACATAGTTAATAATGTTATGTTCCTTTTTTACCTTGTAGCCAATTTGAAACTGTTTTATTTGAGCTACAGGAGAGAAATGCCACCCAGATTCTAATGTGTGTTAGGAATCTAGAATATCACCAGTTACATGAAAACATCGTCTTTCGAAATGAGCCAAAGTATGTTTTGTCACTTAATTTAAAACTTCAAACAGTTCAGTACCATCACTGCATGGTTGTGTTGACTTTCTGGGGGCTTTTTGTAGAGGGCAAATTGAGAAGTAGGTTCCAAACAAAGATTTCATTCAACAGCAGATATTAAGGATGGAGGACGAATCTGACAACAAGAGAACAGATCACCACGACTTGGTGAGACAAGACACGAACAAATGCAGGGACACCAAGAGGGAGAGAGAAAAAGACAAAAGGACGATGGAACATGGGACACCCCAGGGTGGGGGAGGTCTACCATCTTTCTCTTCTGTGTGGTGAAGCTTGGATGGATTCCTCCTGCCAGACCTCCATTTACCAAGCCGCTTGAAGAAGTTCTCCTCCTCGTCCCGGCCGTATTCGGGCACTGCAGCGCCCCCTTCAGACAGCTTCACTGCACTCGTGAACTTGACCTGATTCACAAGAGCACAAAGTTACATTTGAAAATGATCTTACATCCATCCATCCATCCATCCATCCATCCATCCATCCATCCATCCCACTGACCTTTGAACTCTGACGGATGAAGGAGAGTCGATCCACAGAGCTGATATCCAGCAGGTCTTCAACACCATCAGTCAGCCCGGACAGAGAGGAGCGCTTCAGCCAATTTCCTGGAGTTCAGGAAGACAAACAGCTGATATCACAGAACACATCAAACTGTAAATGTAACAAAGACAGCGAGTTGTAAAGACAGTGCATGCGGGGGTCAAACAGAGGACACAAACAGACACCAGGGACTTTAAAAGCCAAGTTCATTCAAAAATGATGCAGAAAGATTTGCTGCCTGCAAAAGACCCTGGACTAAACGCTCAACAGATTAAGTATTAAAATAAATAAACTGTTAAGTCAGAAAGCATGAATTATAAAACCTGCAAAGCACTTTGAAGTGTTTAGGCTGGAAGGCAAACTACAGCACAAAGAGCAGATGGGATCATAATAAACACGTCAGTTACAGGTACAAAACTAATTCAACTCTGTCATTTGTTCAGTTATTTCACATTTTTATGTTTCAACCAAAAGTTTGATGCTACTTTTCTATATATTATAATTAATATTTACTCAGGTGTTCATGAACCCTCTAAGTTGTGTACAAGGATGGCAAAGACATGATGATAAAACATAAGAAGATGCCACTGTTAGTTGATTGAACTTATTTTAGTGACACAATAAGACTTTACTGTTGACTCAGCTGGCACAGTATGGAAACATTAGCCCTCAGATGGCGTGCACACTGGGTAAAGGTGACTAACACAAACATGACATGGCACAAATACTGTATGAAGATGGTTTCAACATCCACATACGCAGGACAGAGCGAGTGAATGGAAGGCGGGTGGTCCCACGGCACGCTAAGGGAACACAAACAGACCAAAGTGATGAAGACACCTGAGCTCTCGACAGGAAGGGATACAGATCACAGTATGTCAGAGTGAGATGTGATTTATGAGAATGTTTACTGCTGCTGGACATAAAGAATTAACCGTTAGCTTCTTTGACTTTTTTTTTTTTATTTTCACAACAATCAGAAATGTTTAGTCATTCTCACCGATTGGCAGTTTCAGTTTCTTGCGCAGGGAAATACGACGAGATCTTGATCGGGAGCGCCGGTCCGTAGTGGTGCCAGAGTGTGCGGTGGTGCACTCCGAGGTGTCCTGCTCTGATTGGCTGCTGGTGTCACTGGCAGCACTCTGAGACTTGAACATCTTTCTCCAAAAATCCTTCCTGCCAAGAAGAGCACCCGGGATCTGTTCATCACTGGTGGTACAAGAAGGAAGGGAGAGGACGGGTTTGAATGTTTCTACACACACACACACACACACACAAACAGAGGACAGAAAGAGGCTGGTCCTGATGTGAGCAGAAGAATGACAGCTGGGCTTAACATGGAGGATGCTTTATGGACATGCTGGGAGGTGGACACTCACTGTTCGGGGGTCTGGGGGGGTCTACTGGAGATGCAGCTGCGACACTCATCTGCAGCACTGGACACCTGACCCTTCTCCCCGGACACACCCGCCTCAGACCTGCACACGCACACACATATATACACAGAGTGTGTATCAGTGGTGTTGAAGTCAAGACCACCTAAAATGAGACTGAGACCCCAAATTCACAGATCTAGAGTTTTTGGCTCCTTTGAGATGCATCAGTGTCTTACTGAGACAGTTTTAATTTAAAAAAGCAAAGATTAACTTATTAGGGTACACGTTGCTGTACTTTCATCGAGCAAATACTAAAAATGCTCAAATCAATTTAGCTATTAAATTTAAAACATGTACATTTCTTAAAAAACCCTCATCTGACAACCTTCTTTACTCACTGACATTCCATTCCAAAACGTACATCCAGCACAGATTTTAATAATTCTAAATTGGTTGATTTAGAAGAATTCCTGATTAAATTAAACTGAGGTTCAGATCTGCTGATAATTCGGACCAGTTCTGTAGAACTTTAGAAGGAAAACACTACAAATGTTAAATGAAATAAAACTAGTTCCTAAGCAGAAATTTTGAGTCTTATGAGTTTCACAGCTGACCCTCATCACCTGGAGATAGTACTACAGGTCATTGTATCTCAACAAAGCTGTGTGTGTGTGTGTGTGTGTGTGTGTGTGTGTGTGTGTGTGGTCACATAATATTGTAAACACAGTGGAAGTTCCTCCTTGTGTGTTTAGCCATATTATAGTGAAAATGTTAACTCACATGAGAACAACAGATGCTGACAAACATAAAAAGACATGAGAAATAAAACAGTCAAGCCGTGATGAGAAGCATCAGTCTGATTTGCCACAAAGCAAGAAACAGTCACTTTAACTGGATATAAAATCATCACCTGCTTTTTAGTGTAAAAGAGTTTTAAAGATTGTGAAAAATGTCTCTGCAGGACAGTGAGGGGATTTATTTCTGATTAGAGATATTTTGGCGCGTACCTCCGAGGTCCAGGCTGTTTGTTTTCATCCCTTTCATCAGGTTTCTTGGTGGCCGTGACCTTCTCGGCGCTGTCCAGGAGCGCGCTCAGTGCCACTCTGCGGAACACGTTTCCATGAGCCTCTTTAATAAACTGGACCAGCTGGCGGATGTCGCAGTACAGACCCTGCAAAGGAGGAGTGAACTGATGTGTGAGTCGAGCTGTGTGTGAAAGAGAAACTGTGTGACAGAACTGAAAGCAAGCTGGTGTATTTTACACAGAAAGGCCTTCATGGTGTGCAGGAGCACGCTGGAGATCCAGCTTGTGAGTGGGAGGCCTTTTATTCTGGGGCACAATCAAATCTACAGTTACAAAAACTGAAAGAGTGAATTTGTTCATCAGAAGAATTATTAGCTAAATTATCTCAAACACCACCTGATTATGACAAGAGGTCATGTGTAAACTCCTGATTGGATCAGCAGACAGAGAGGCAGGAGGAGCGATGAGTCCTCACACCACTCACCAGGTTCTCGGGACTGTGCAGCTCGTGTGTGGTCGAGGCGCAGCGGGTGATGAGAGACTTGAACATGCAGCCCACCACCACCGCCTCCATGTTCTGGGCCAGAGATTTGTTGTCCCTTGTTGCGAAGTTGTTGCCGAAACCCGCCTTGTCTGGAAGCAGCAGGGAGGCAGGAGAGACCACGGATGATACAGGAGGTAGTTTAGTCATCGGGTGGAGGGATGGGGGTGGGGTGGGGGGCATTGCTGACAGCTGACCAGCTGGAGTAGTGAGCCCGTACAACAGGAAGGGATAAGGGTTGAAAGGAAAGGGGTTCATAAAGCAAATGTGGGAAGAAGCAAACTTAAAAGGATTCTGGGATTAAGGATTACATGCAAGTGACTAAGGCCTGCTTTAAAAACATAGAACAGGGCTGATGTTCTTGGTCCAGTTAGATAAACACTTATATAGATAAGAACTGTATAAAAGCCAGATTGATCCAAACAAGTGTGAAATTTAGGAGTTGCAGGCGAGTTTGTCACTTTCGGACAGAGTGAGGGGTGCAGCAATGAAAGCGGTGCCTAGGGAAGGGTCTGATCGGGTGAGTATATTCATCTTATTGCTTATATTGTGGACTGTTATTAGTTATTAATCATGTGTATCTACCGATGTTTCTTTTTTTCGCCCTCCTGGACCTCTCACCTGCACTGCCGTACTCTGCAAGAGAAAAGAGGCGGGGCACAAGTTGATTGACATCAGGCCAGCACAGATGTGTAGGTGGTCTCAGAAAGGACATGGCACCCCACCTCTGCAAGAAGGTGAACCCCAAGATGCACACAAACAAATAAAACACACTCAAAACCAACAAAACAAACTTAAAAAAGGTGCCCAGTTCACTTTCATCAACAAAACACTCATCAGTTCAGTAACTTGCCAAATGCACCGGTTTTATACGACACGATGAACAAAATCCAGACAACTTTAGAGCAAAACTGGAATTAGTATGTAAAACATGTTTAAAAAACCACTGACTGAGCAGCAATGTAATGGTGTAAAGCTTTAGATTGGCAAGTGTACAGAATGGATGAGTGAGTAAAGAAGGCAGCATTTAGCTGATTGAAGTGGATGAGGAAAAAGGAGGAGGATGGAAGCAGAAGGAACGTGACAAAAAGGGGACACAGACAAGCAGAGACGAGTGGAAAGGAGGGACGGGGAAAGGGACAGTTATAAACAGAGATAGGGCTGGAATGTAAAGTCAAACTGCGGGGTAAGACAGCAGGATTCAAATTCAGCTCATCAAGCAGGTACATTGGATTTCTGTTTTTATGCACTGACTACCTGAACAACTCAGATGATATAGATCTAAATGCATAACACAGTGATAAACAACTGTTTGTTTCAGCCATTTACATTTTAATCCTTCTCTCATACTCTGAAAATCTGTCGGAAATTTTACCTGGACAAGAAACGATCACGTGGAGAAAATAACGCCGATGTTTATACAAAACAGACGCAGGTTTTTCAGGTTTTAGGATCAACCTCAGAGTGAAGGTCAAGGCATGAAAAAAAAAAAATCACTTGAGTTTGTAAAGTACTAAGATATGTCTTATTAATTGTATATTACGTAAGAGTCATGTTGGTGTTTTATAGGTGAGAGAAACTTACAGCTGGTATTTATTCAATAGAATTTGAGCAGCTGAAGCTGATGGGCAAGTTTAGCAGCTTTGCAGCTATTTGGTGCTAACATGTTAGCATTCAAACACACTAAACTTGATGGTGGGTGTTATTACTATAAGTTGCTGCCCAAAGTGAGTCGTAAATGTGCAGAATGTACCTTCCCCATCCTTATTTTTTATAGAACATTAACATGTACTTTGTTTCTAACCAGTCAGTGACACGAGCAAACGGTTTTACTATTGATCAGGATTAAAAGTCACATCCTCAACCACAGTTTTATCATCATTTATACAAACCAATTATATTACTGTTAAAAAACACAGAATATTGTAAAATAACAAATTCTAAACTTTTATTGTGATGGTGCTTTAATATTTCATTACATTAAGTTGAAATAATAAAAACAATCATTCTGTGTGTGATTTACACCGTCCTACGCTCAGCATGCTTATACAAGAAGCAATCATAAAGGAAGCACATTCAGTTGACTCACTTCAGGTAGCAACTCACATCAGGTAATGACAGTGACACGCTAACATGCCTGTTAAACTGTAGCATGTTAACACTCACATTTTAAGCATGTTACAGTGATGCTTTTTGCGCTCAGCCTCAACTCGGTGTTTCAAACATAACAATAAGATTAAATCATTTGGTTTTAACTTTCAAAACCCGGAGTTGTTTATTCAAACCGAGTTTCTTCATTTATTATCAGGGCAGAAGCAAAGTTTAGTGTTGGATGAGCTGCATCTTCCTGAGAAGCACCACATACTTACTGTCAGTGATAGGCTCCATGCAGAAGCCCAGCAGCGCATGCAGGAAGTCCACGATGTTATTGAGGGAGTCTTTGTTGACATACTCGCGCATTGTTTGGCGAAACTGTACCTTGTCCAATTTATACAGGTTGGTCAGACAGTTCTGGGCCTGAAAGCAAAGATGCATTAAAGTCTCATTTGATGCACTTATGAACATTTGACCCAAAAAGTTATGTATTTAATGTGATTTCACAAAGAGTAGATATACTTTTAGTCCTACTTTGTCTCCCATAAATCAGATTTGTGAATTTTCACTCACTGAAGAAGTAGAATCATGATATTTAAGATTTGGGAAGATACACATGCATAGTGAAGGATTGTTTAAAGACAAACACCTGCATCCTGAGGCGATCCCCTGACAGGCCCCGGTGCCCCTCACCACAGCCGTATGCACAGCCCAGAGACTTGACTATCTTGATCAGCATGGTTAAAGCCAGGCGGTGAGCGCTGAAGCCAGAGCCATCATCCTGCTTCCAACACATGACGGGTTTAGAAATCACCCAAAATGAGTCTCACATGGATTAAACAGTATTAAACACACCGTTTTGTCACCATCCTTGTTATTCTTCACATCATCCTTGCTCCCCTGCCCAGATCCTCCACCACTTCCTCCTCCTCCGTCTCCCCCTCCACCTGCTCCTGGAATTGGCCCGCCTCCTTGTACACCTCCTCCTGCACCCTGACCAGCAGGGTCTTTGGCCCGCACCTCCTGGTTCTCCTTGTCTTCGGGTTTGGAGAGCTTCTTGCCCATGCCAGGCACCACACCCAGCTGCAGCAGGCAGTCGATGATGTTGAGCGCCACGTCGCAGATCCTGGAGCTGATGTCATGGCTGAGGACGGCGTGAAGAGCCCGCAGGATGGCCTAATTTACAAAAAGGACAATGTGTTTTTTGTGCCACACTAATAAAATGAATGAAGAGAAGTAGGTCATCACTCACAGTGAGATCCAACATGCCATTTTTCAACACAAAGTTATTGGTCCCCTCGATGTTCTCGCCTTCCTCCAGGCAGGAGTAGTTGATGCAGGAGTCAGTGAGGCTGCGCGGCAGGTTGGCACAGGCCAGAGGCTCCACTGGCATCTCGGGCACGGCGACCGGGTTACAGAGTTTCTTCATGTGCTCAGTGAAAAAGTCAGCGTAGCCCACGTTAAAGGATGCCACAGTTGTGTTAAATGCAGCCATGGTGATAGTGGAGATCTGAGATCGAACTTCAAGGCACAGAAGGAAGAACATCGACTTTACTTTGCTCATTTTTCATGTTTTTCCTTGTTTTACTGCTAAATGCTAGCAGCTTACAGTCTCACCTTCTTTCACAGTGTTATCGCTGTGGCTGTTGGAGTGGTCGGGCATGTCTCGCAGCAGAGAATGATGGGAATGAGAGTGCTTGGCGCTCAGGCTGTCAGCATCTGCAGCTGTGTCTGTGCTGCCTCTGTGTGTGAATTTACCTGGAAAATAAAGTAAAAGTTACAAAACACAGAGATTCAGACACACTTCAAAATTCAAACGGTTCCTGAAGATGCTGTCACAAATACACCAAAACAAAACAATTGAAATGTCCCACAAATGACCAGAGGGTTCATGAGATCAAGGCTTCCAAAAGCTACTGGATAATTTTATTCACACTTCTTAGTAAGAGCTCATCAGAAATCCTCATGTTAATGAACTGACCTAATTCACTAGCTGACAGCCAGATTCTAACAGAATCCTCTGACTCATCAGAGCCCACTGGAGGCTAAGCAACACACTGTAAATGTCATGCCGCCTACCCATGATGGTGGCCTGCCAGCCACCGCGATCCAGAGTCCGCCGCTCATCTCCAAGACCCGAGAAGCTCCCGAAGGAGAAGGTGCTGCGGGTGGGCGAGACATCCAGGTGGTCATCGTGCAAAAGGAAAGGTACTCCCATGCGGCGCTGACGCTTCTTTCCTGTGTGGTGGAAGGGGATGGAGCCTTTTCTCTCACGGTCCTCGCGCCGGTTCTTAAACTAAAAACAGAAAAGGAAGAAGAGGATTTTCTCTTGTTTTCTTGTCCTCATCTTTTCTGATAGCAGCAGCAGAAACATGGTAAAAGGGCCACCAACCTTCTTAAAGATATTCATGCCCAGGTCAGAGGACAGGTCAGGGACCGCCTGTCGACGCAGGTTAGTCAGAGAAACCTTGGCAAACGTTTCTGTGCTCAGAGATTTTCCTTCTTCGTTGCACTTCAGGCTCATATCCTGCAACGCATAAAACAACTTATAGGATTACAGCCATTTTGTTGGAGAAATGTTTTCAGGTCAGCAAGACTCATTTGGACACAGACTTGGAATTAAATAGTTTTGATTTGCTCCTTATTTCCCTACAAGAGGAAACAGCTGACGAACATCCTCTGGGAGTGGTGATTCAATACTTTTATCAGGGCAGTTTCTTTATGTTAATACCTGAGTCTTGTGAGTGTTGACCAGCGAGGGTGTAGCAGCCACCATGGAGCTGCTGCGTGGACGTGGCAGAGGCGCGACCAGGGGTTCTGGGTTGCGTTCAGGTCTCTCCTCCAGAATTTGTCTGAGGCGCTGCAGGTAGAACATCAAGGCCCAGTGCACGCCCTCCTCTGTCCAGTGAGGCTGCAGCAGGCAGCGTAGCACTGCGACGTCAAAGTAAGTAGCGTAACGCGCTTGCTGGGCCAGAGACACTGGCAGGCCGGCAGGGGCTGATGTTCTGGAAGGTGAGGGATGAAATAACCAAAATATTTTGGTGCAATATATAAATATGTTGTGTAAACAGGCTAACTGCACTTTTAAAAAAAGATATAGAAAAGTTTCTATAAACTGTTGCAGAAATTTCAAGCATGAAATTAGTATTTTTGTTCCCATAATTAAAAGTATTGGTTAAATGATTTGAGATTGGGTTTTTTAACCCATCATGGTTGAAGAGAATGAATCATACTTTTGGTTTAAACCCAACAATGTGCACTGAAAATCTGAAACATTTCCCATTTAATTAGCATTTTGGCGAGAATACTCGACTTCTTCTATTTATAAAAATTCTGGATCTTGTACATGGTGGACACCACAGCCTAAAGTACACAAAAACCTGAAACTTTATTAGACAAAGAAAAAGCCTTGAGTGGAACTTTTGCATTTCTGTTTTCAAAATGCAGTACAAACAAACTGCTTCAGATTCAAATGTTCTACCATGGATTCATTCTTATTATTTTAGTTTAGATAAAGTAAATGAGAAAAGCAAATTCATGTTGATTCTCTCTTATCTTTTAATGTCTGGCAACTCAATGGCACATTACATTAAAAATGTGCTAGTTTTATTTATTCTTCGGCCTTATTGCATATTTTTAATTATGTTTTTTGTTTGTTTCATGACCAGGTCTTAGACCACCTCTCCTCTTCTTCCTCCTTCTGTAATAAAAAAAATCAACTCTTTTGCAAGAACAAAAGCAAATATAAGACTCCAAATTTATTATTTCTCAGCTTTCAAACAATAATGTTTTATGACAGCCTCTCCTGGATTATTAGCCTTGTTGCCAACTCTCACTACAATGCCTGATTAATAATGCATCAAAGGAGGATGGTAAACAAGGGCAGAGCACCCCTTCAGCATCATTGTGAGAGCAGCAGGGAGACAGGGAGACTTGGCCTACGTGAGTCCACTATAAATAAGCTGGAATGAAGGTCAGACCTCAGTGTGCTGCAGAGCAGATAGAGCCCTGCGAACTGTGAAGAAACATATTGATACCATAGGAGGAGGCAGTTGGAGACAGAGGAAGGTGTTAAATCTAGCCTCTGCTGTAATAAACGGAGCCGGATGGTCGATATCAACATGAATCAGTCTGAAGGTGGGCGGCCGAGGAAGGCTGGATCATGTTTCTCAGCCTACTGCTGTTGTGTCATGTTGCCAAGGAGACCGAGTGACGACAGCCACCCCAGGCCATCCGAGAAACAGCGACCCAGTCCTCGACTCGACGCGGGAAGACAGAGAGAGATAAAGATGCAGCAGCCGGTGGTTACCATGGAAACTGCCTCAGCATCAGCAGTGCTAGGAGAGGTGCGGAATGCAGAGCCGCGGGTTGAGCAAGCTGCGTTAATCATCTGATGCCGGAAAAGATTGTATCTGGGCGACGCAGTCAGAGGAGCAGATAAAAATATCACTTTAATTGATAGGGAAAAAAAAAAAAAAAAAAAAGAAAAAGAGCGACGTTCATGCACCATTTTGAATAATTTGACTGCAACAGCCAGAATCCATCAACTTCAGTGCATCACATTTACACTCGCCTCCCTTCATCCGGTTAAAACCCCCGACACATACAGATAGCAGTTAATCTGTTTGTTTTGAAAGTGTGTGACAAAGACAGTGAGGGTAAACCTCTCTCTTTATGGATTATTATGTGACGTAAGGATGAGTGGGTTTTGGGCTTATTTTGTTTCTCATCCTGCTCCGTCAGAAGCAGTTGAGATGGGAAATAGGATACAGACTCCTTTTTCCAACATACTGAGTGATTCAGGATTAGGCGGCGCTGCTGTAGCACACTTCAAAAATTCCCCATATAAAATGAGTCATGGGGTTTTGAGTCCTACAGCATGTATCTGTGCTGTAAAACAAAACCTGTCAGATGTACCATGTTGGTGTCAAACAGATCCCAGACTGAGTCCTGGGAGTGAGGACAGAATTCTCTCACAATCAGAACACACTAAACCAGAGCAGTGATGCTGCCAGCATCACTCATGTGGCACGTTATTTAAGCTTAATTACCCTGGTTATGTGGTCAAACGTCAGATGGGTTGAGTCAGACATGAAGCTCTGAGTGTGTGTGTGTGTGTGTGAGAGATGAGAGAGTCCTGCTGGAAGCAACACATCACACATGAGAAGACGCAGCATTCATAAACTCAGAGTATGTGACAGATGATGCTGCAGGGCTAAATGTTTAACCACCTGCAAAACGATGGAACCGGCTCTCTGTCAGTGAGGGTCATGAAAAAACAAAAACCCTTTACAGAGAATCATAATAAAGTTTTACTGCATGTTTTCATTTGTCTGGGCTCACTGTACATTTAAATTAGAAGATTTTTTAAAATTTCATGCTCCTAAAAAGGCTTTTATAAAATATTTTCCTCCAGACAACCCCACCCCACCACACACACACACACAAGTGTGTTTTGGTATCCTTATGGGGACCGTCCATTGACTTCCATTGATTTTAGTAACGAGATTTATACCTAACCCAAACCCTTTTCCTAACCTTAACCATTACTGATCTATAACTAACCCTAAGACTAACTAAAACTCTATTCACACCATACCTATAAACCTAACCCCTAACCCTAAAAAGGGGGGTCCCCCTCATGGGGACCAGGCTTCGGTCCCCACAAGAACCCTCGGACCCCAGAAAGATAGTAAAAGTCAGGAAACGGGTCCCCAGGAGGTCAGAAATACAACCCCCCCCCCCCCCCCCCCCCCCCCCCCCC
>SSNP01000133.1:804753-924118 GCA_006937955.1 Pachypanchax playfairii
CCCCCCCCCCCCCCCCCACACACACACACACACACCCACGCCAACAAATCCAGGTTTGCTCACTTTTTCTTGGAAGGACCTATGGCTGGTGGGGGTTGTTGGGATGTGCCACCTTTCTCGACCGAGTTGCCACGACGACAGCTCTGCTCACCAGCTGAGGGGGAGGAGGAATCTGATTGGGCAGTTTCACACACCACCTGGAAGCCCTGTGGGTCAGAGATGGACAGATATTGGAGAAGGTAGACAGACGCTTCCTGCAGATTAAAGACTGAGGCTGCTGTGAGGTTTCAGTCATGCACGGTCGGTTCTGTCTGACTAACATTCAATCCCGAGGGAACCGTGAAATGGGAACATGGAAAAATAAAAACAGACTCACCATGGGACTCGGGTTGCCAAATCCACAGGGGCTGCACTGGTTATTGACTGGGGAGTTCCTCTTTGCTGTTAAATAGCAGGTTATTTTAATCACAACCAAAATAGAAAATGTAAAAAGCTGCGAGTGAGGACTATTTTTACCTGTCACAATGTTTCTGACAGGTTTAATAAGAGCAGTGAAGGCGGGGATGTCGGGCTGTCGGTGCTCCCACATCGGCTGCCATATGACCAAACCGCTGGCCAACCTGAAGGTCAGGTCCGATTCCTAGAGAAAACCCATCTGCTCATCTCGTTCTCACACAAACTGATGTTATTGTTGGTAAGAAGACGTTATTGTTTGTGTTGTAACCAGAGCATTTTGTGTTTGGACACGCAGATCAATAGATAAGTGATATGTGTGTGAGAACTAATCAATATTTTTAAATGAAACTAAACTGAGCTGTTAAAACTCTCAACATGTGCTTAAAAGGTAGTAAAGATTGATCCTGCAGCGCTGGTGGAAATGTTGTTCCTGTTTCTCATGTTGCAAATATCAATTCCAACAGACCTTAATGCGATGGATGAGCGGAGCGAACAGGAACACAAACAGCTCCACCGTGGACATGCTCTTATGGAACAGCTTGGTCCGAGTGTGCTCGTCATCCTCCAGCAGGGAGCTGCTGTGCTGGGGTCCCGATCCTCCGAGGGCCGAGCCAGAACCAGAGCCGGAGCCAGAGCCAGGTGCTCCCGGGGAGGAGCCCTGGTTCCCCACAGGCTGAAGGAAGGCGCTGCTGCCGCTGCCCCCCCTGGACCAGCCCGGGCCCATGATGGGCTCGTAGTTGCATTCCTGGGCGGCATCAAGCAGCATCCAGTGCAGCGTGTGGAGGAGCTTGGTCTCAGCCACGCCCAGCTTGTCCTGGTGGCCTGTCAGACGTTAAATATTACACAGATCTTTGATTTTTCTGTTGAGATTCAGAACTTTAAGTCATTAAGTTAAAAGGCTCATTAATAGGACACACACAACATTTTACATACAAAAATGAAACCCAAATAAAAAAAAATCTACTCCTGCACTTTTTTTTTAAAATCAACCAACATTTTAAATAAAAAGGAGCCTGATGGAACATGTTTCATTCAGACAAAGTTACTGTAAAACTTAATCATTAACAGGTGGAATCTGTTCCATTACAGCTGCATTTTTTGGGCCCTTTTGGAATCAGGTTTCACACTTTATCTACATTTTTTTTTGTAAAACTGACCAACCTGTAAACCACATCCAGCCAGGAACCTTCTGGTCTGAGGAGACATAGCCTCGTATCCCTCTGTTTATGAAGCGAGAACTGCTTCAGCTGGCTTTTTCTGAGCCGTCTGTGTGCACATTTGCTGCTACTTAAATAAACCCCACAGTCAATTAATTCTGTGTGTTTCTCCCCCACATTGTATTGGCTTTTCTGTCATTTTGGGGACTTGAAAATCTTATATTTGGTGGCTCAGAACCACTTCAGGAAATCTGAACAGTAGACTGCTCTCATCTCTCCTTGAACTGTAAGTACATTGGTTGGATGATCAAGGATCACCTGGGAAAGGTGTCAGTTATTGAAATCTTCCTCACCCAGCTTGTTCCTGTTAGACAGCAGGATGGAGGTGCAGTGGAGGACATGAGGCAGTGCCGCCTGGACGAGCTCCCAGCGGGAGATGCTCTGGATGGCCTCGGACAGTGCTGGTGACAGCCCGTGCAGCTTGTTTTCCACCAGCACTCGCTCAAAGGACTGGGGATGCAGCCAGAAAGAAGGAGAAAAAAAAGATCAACCAGGAATGAAAGCCTTCTTTCTTTGACTATCTAAATGTCCCACATGGCCCCAAGCAAGGAAATGCCCAAGAGACAGACAGACAGACAGAAGCAGATCTGCTTGGGGATCTGGAGAAGCATCATTATAGTCCTGAAAGGTTTAGCTTCAGGGTAATAGGAGGAAACAAGGGGCAAACTAATTTGCTTAATGTAAGTGCTCCCTTGATTTGCAGACGCATTAAAAGGTCAAACAGATTATTATTTAAACGCACATCATGAAATGACTCACCACACAAGATGCTTCATATTGTTTCCCCAACTTCGGGCGCAGAAAAGCACTGAAAAATATTAAAAACATCCAATCAAATTATATTGCGCTCGCATGGCATCGTGCACAAACACGAGCAGTCACTGCAGGCGAACATCAGCCCATTTGTCCGCCCTACTTTGTTGTGCACGTTCGCTTTACAGGTGGGACATCAAGCATCTTTAGAAGGATTAAAAACCTCCGGATCTGCTGTGTGTTCCCTTCAAGTCGCGTTCACAAATCCTTCGTGTTTACAGCAATGACAAACACCTGTTATCAATTAGCGTTCAGACACACACGCACGCACACACGCGCGCGCGCGCACACACTAACCTGGTTTGTCTCCACAAGAAGGTCTGGATAGGAAACGGTATTCCCTTCCCGCACTCCGGCTCGTTCTCGTCCAGGCTTTTCCTCTTCACCATTTTGGTTGGACCTGCCCCCCCAGCCCCACACCGTCCCCCCCCCTCCTGCCTTGCTGGCTGTTTCTGAGCACCGGGACGCGGGGCGGCTGCTGGTTCTGCCCAGGTGGACCACGGAACCTGCCTCACGACATGATTGGATTCATTCTGCGTAAAATGGCTGCAAGTGTGGATGTATATTGAGAGGAGGGAGGGAGGAGGTGATGGAGGAGGAGGGAGTTTGGAGGGGGGAAGGAGAAACAGCGCTGTGATTTCAGCACCTCCGTCAGCGGACAGCGGCAGATGATCGACGCGCTAATTTATCTGCGGCGGAGCTTAAAGACACAGTGTGCAGCTGCTCCAGATGTTGTCTTCTTCTTCTCTTTCAATCAGTGCAACACACAAACCAGGAAACATTCACGCCAGGGATTTGATCAACAGGTTGTTTAAAGACCCAGGTGGTGGTGAACTGCTAAAACCAGCACCATCAACAAGTCCAAGTCCTCCAAACGTGCACCACAAAACACGGCAGTGACCCACGTTTAACTGTTTTTTCACATAAAGAGCTGAAATGTAAGAAGAGATGGTCGTTTGGAAAGCTTGCTTTAATCCATCTATCTATTTTAGTCACATTTGGTAAACCGGAAATGTCCAGGTTGTAATCTGAAGACGAAATGGTCCTTTAAAATAAATAAATACATCATTATTCGTGGTTATGTACCACAACTGTCAGGGTTACTAAATGTTATTTAAATAATTGAAACAAAATTATACCAATACAATTTCAATAAAATACAACAAATAACTTTTAAAGGTGTTTCTAATGGAAATGTTTCAATAAAATAAACAGAATTGGAAAACAAACAAACAAACTTGTGAAAGATGTGAAAGAAAAACACTTAACTGTTTGAATAAAAGTCTCAGCAAAAAGACCTGAGAAAGTTACACAATATTTACTTCTGCAGTAAAAAAGGAACAAAATAAATGTTACAGAAGGTTGAAGCACCAGATCATTTCATGTTAGGGCCCACTGATAGTTCATGAACCACCTTCTGCTTCTTTCTGATTTGACCTTCATGAATCCCTAAAAACACACTTCTTAAACTGAAACAGGCTTTAATGTCAGTTTATCAAAAAAACAACCAAAAGATTCCAAGTCTTAATCTGTTTATCTCCATGTTTAATGGTTCTGTTTTATTTAAACCTACAAATACTAAAAAGTTTTGATAATAAAACATTTGGACATTTGGGCCCTTCTAAAAACAATCAAACTTTATTTAATCTGAATAAAGAACAACAAAAAGAAATCCTTTATGTCTGTTTAAATAAACACGGGCGTTTTTCCTAAATTCATATCAGCAGTTATAATTAATAATCTGTACAAATGTAACTCAATATTAAACTTAAAATCCAAGTATATTTACAGGACAAGTAGCCAAACTTGGGCTCCATAAACCCTGTGAATCCAGCTACACATGAAGTTCATTTAACTCTCCAACACCGATACAAAAAGACCAGAACAAACCAGTTTTTATTTTCTTTATTCATACTGTCGTCATCCTGTAGGAGCTTTTTGTCATCGGAACATCTCAAACATTGCAAATAGTGCACACACATCTACATTGTCTTTTAAATACACTTACACAGGCTGAAAGGTGGGGGGTGGAAAAGAAGAAGCACAGAGAGACACCAGTCTGGTTTCAGACATCAGGAGGGAGATCGAGGTTTCACGAAGCTGAGCAGGTAAAATGCTGGAAGGAGTTTTATTCATATTTTTAAAAACCATGAAGTTTAACAGCTGCTTGTTGTTGAAATCTTTCACTCGTCGTCACTTTTGCTCCCTTCAACAAAACCGCCCCACTGTTTCAATCACAACACGTCTTCTATGTTTAACTGGAATGTTTTCAGATAAAGCTTCATACTTCACACTTTATTCTAACAAACTTTAAGCCCTTCTTCAGATACACTGTACAATCCATTCTTTGCAAAACAACAGAAAATACAAAATTAAATCAAATCACAGGGCTTCGTAGAACCTCACTTGAAAAAGTCAACATTAACTTGCATCTTGGCCATTTACACTCAAGCTAAAAAGTTTAAGGTAGGTGCAGATAGATCTAATTTCATTATTTATTTGCCATGCCAGCATAACAGCGCCATGTTCCCTCGTAAGCTACAGCGCTAACGATAAAACCAGACAAACGGCCGGTGTGTTTGTAGGACAGAAAGAAGAACTCTCTATTGGAAAGCTAGCTGTTTAGCGCTCAACAATCGTACATAACTGCAATGGTTATTATAATTGCTAATAAGCCAAAGCAGCCACAGGAAAGGTACAAATCTTTAACACTACGGTAACATTTATATAAAAAGAAAACATTGCAAGAAAACACAATTTATAACATTAAAATTCAACATACGAACAAAGACAAACTGATGTTTGACGTAAAATGTCACATTTTAGCAGACATGCCATTTTGTCAGTCATTCTTTTGCCTCTTTGTTTAAATTAAGTCTCTCGTACTGCTGAATCTTTTAAGACAAGCGTTAATTAGCGGATAGCAAATCAGTACCATGAGCAGACATTACAAAACAGTTCACCGCTGAGAGTGAACTTCAAATGGATTGTTGTGATGCTTTGCACGCACGTTAAATCATTGTACAATCATAAAACCATTTTCTTAGACAATCACAGCCACTCAAAGCCTTCAGACTATTAATAACAAACAACGTCCATGTCTGAGTGAAGGAATGAAAAACACAGCTTTTCCCTTTAGAAAGAGAAGGAATGAAATATTTTTGCAGAGTTCAGTTTTTAAAATTTGACGATGAACAAGATAGTCCAATAACTACAACTGTAGAACTTGTGGGAGGGGTCATGTGACTGAAGGGCGTGGACAACCGCCGGATGTTTCAGAGTGACAATAATAGGCAGAGGAGTAATGGTGTGGATTTTTGTGGGGTGTGAAGCTCATAATCCCTGTTTGGCCAGGGCGGCGGTGACGTCCTGCGCCAGCGTGGACAGCTGGGGTGACTCCATCATGTTCATGCTGCCGGCGGAGGACAGACGTGGGGAGACGCCGCCGGTCTCAATCCCTGGTGAATGAGTCACGATGATTTCTGCACCATGGTCCACACGAGCTTTGGCTGTTTCCCGGAAACTCAGCTTATGGCTCTCAATCTAAAGAAACAAACAAGTAAACAAATGAAGTAACAATGAATTTCATTTTAAACATCTAGGATTCATATCCTTTCTTTCGCCTATTACCATGACATTCCCTCCTCCGGGAGTGTGGGTGGCGTTGTCCAGGGAGCCGACCTTGGGGAGGGCCTTGTCTTTGAAATCCAGCTTCACATTCTCTATGCGTATGTTGCCTCCCCCTGGGAACACGACAACAAGAGGAAGTAAAAAGAAAAGCAGGAAACCCTGGAGGCGTTATGGCTGCAGTTCTCCCTGGCAATGCTAAGAGCAACAAATCCCCGAACACGGGAAGGACACTGTTCCGAAACAAGACGCAGAACCGCATATGGATGGAAAAAGATTTACCAGTCACATATACAAGTTATTTGAAGACACAATAAATGTTGATTTATAAACACCCATTTTGTTTTAGACTAATTTAAATGTAGATTTTTAAAAAATGTGACTTAATTCTTCTACAATAAATAAGCAGTTCTAAGCATTTCCATTTCTTTTCCCTCTCTTAAGCCGGATTGTGAGATATTAATCCTGCATCAATCTTTTCTCTGTGCTGACGAGTCTGAGTTGTTGCAAACACAACCTCCCACACCATGATGACACCTCCACCGTGTTGTACAGGTGGAACCTGTCGGCCTCCACACACATCAGATCAGAGGCTTTTGCTTCCCAACAAACTTCTAGCATGTTTTTAGGTATGTTAGTTACACTGATGGTTGTCTAGATTTTATTTTTTGTGATCACTGGGTTGTTGGACCAACACCCTTCATCCTTGATAACTCAGTTTTGCAGAAATGGTTGTTCAGATAAAAAGAGCTGTTAAATATCTGAGTCCACAGGCCAAAAGTACAACTGTTTGAAGTCTGAAGTTTTTTCTGCTTCAGCGCCCAGTTGAATCAAAATAGAGTCATTTGTTTTTGTGTTTAGTCAGTTAGTTTTTTATTCCAAATAATGAAACAACACTTTGGCTAAAAAGCCCAACAGGTCATGTCCTTCTGTTTTAATGTAACGTTGACTCACTGGGTTTTTGGATTGTCTTGAGTTGCAGCAGATTTCATTCAGACAGACACTGATTTAAACTTTAAAAAGGTGAAAGTTTGGATGTATTTTTGAAAATTAATTTCAATTAATCAAAGAATCTTAAAAGCTTCCAACATTTCAGCTGTAAAGATATTAATTTCAGAACTTAGCAAGCTCATGGATCAGATAATCTCATGAGTAGAAGCTTTTATTTTTGCTAAATCTAAACATATGACTGTATTTTTCATGTGTTGTCATGGTAAAGGAGAAAACAGGTTACATTACCTGGTTTGTGGTGAATGTTGGACATGGAACCACATTTGGCGGTGATGTGGCTCAAATCAATCTTCTTGGACTGGATTTGGACCTACAGGTGGAGCATCAGAGGCAAATAAACATTCAATTATCCAAAAAAAAAAAACCTCTAAATGGACCCTGGAGGGATGTGAGACGCAGTGAGAAGAAAGCTGAGCGTTTATGTGGAAACAGGGAAACAAATCACACAAATGAGCCATGAGATAACAACATGGATTGGATGGTTGTGGCAGAATGAGCTGATTGATGTTCATCCATGTTTCTCTGGAGACGTGTTAACGAGAGCAGGCAGTGATGGTACAAACATCACAAAAAAAAGAAGGGCACAATAAGGAAACAGATGCTTTCATTAAAATTCATCATCCGTAGGTGAAATGAAGGTGGAATTCTGTTAAAAACATGCTACACACACGTTTCACACATTATATAGAGATATAATGTTTTGTGTAAATGCTAACCAGGACTGAAAAGTCAAAGACTGATGGCACGAAGACAAAAACATCCACGACTACAGCTGACAGACATGCCTAAACGAAGAGGAAGGACAGTCACTTCCTGCAGAGTCACTCACGTTTCCTCCGCCTGCTGTGTGGTGGACTTTATCCAGGGAGCCACATTTAGACTGAATGTGGCTAAAGTCCAGCTTAACGCTTGGGATCATGACCTGGGGAGGACAGGGGGACTTTTTGCTGTTTCAATACAAAAACAACGAGGTCTTCTCAAAGGGACAGGAGTCAGTTACTTTCTCAGCAAAAATAATCCTTTCAAATGTTCCAGTTTGACAATTATTACTGATAAACTACCACAAGTGAAGGAACACAGATGTACTGTAGTCTGTGTCTTCACTGGTTAGGAAGTCAAACGTGGCAGACAGAAAGATGGACACATAAAAATAAGCATGACAGAGCGCTAAAAGCGAAAGAGAAAGAAGGAGAAGAAAAGAGAAATGGTTACATACATGGCCTCCTTTGGGCGTGTGCTTCAGATTATCCTTGGAGCCACACTTTGACTGAACATGACTGAAGTCCACCTTCTCACTTAAAATATGAACCTAAAATAAAATCATAATAATAATAAAACACTACATGTGCCTTACTTGGATTGGTGCATGGGATCGAGATATAAAGAGAAAAGCACCGTTTCTGTCGGGATAACAACGAGTCATAACTGAGACAATATTTAACACAATCAATAAAATCGATTCCTTTAAGTACAAACGGAGAAACTCAGAGATAAAAGAAGAATTGTTCTCTGAGAGAGAAGAGCTGATTTAAAACTGTCCCCTCTGCAGGACTGAAGGAACATGAAGTCTGCGCATGGCCGTGTAATATAATTAAAAATTCACATGAACTCATTTGTCACAGTCCAAAGATAAGAGGACAGAAACAGTCCTTCTTGTCACAGCATTACGTCTGAACTTGAATTAATATTAATAAATATACCCAAAACACAAAGCTGAGGGGACATTATGTGACTGAAATCCATCTAAACGTGGAGTTCCTCACGGCGTTTCTGTATGTGAAAAGCAGCTGTTTGGGTTAAAAGCTGAAAAATGTTCCCTCTGTCAGGCACTCTGTCAGATATACCATAAATACTCCAAGCTGAAACGATGAAAGCTTCCTGAGGGGGACGATTCTACACTGCTCCTCGGAGCCAGTGAGAAAATGTGAGGGATATTCTTAGAAAAGATGGCTGGTTCAAATCCTGTTATATTTAGAGTCACATTCTTGGTACAGTTGATCCTCCTTCAGTGAGGTGGAAAAACAGGAAAAGAGGTAGGGAGAAGGAAGAGGGAGAGATGAGGCCTGAGGCAGGAGATGATGATGATGATTGAGATGGCAGCAGACACAGCAGAGGACAGTTAGAGGAAGCAGACACACAGCAACAGACAGCAGGAGTAAAAACAGTGTGAGAATCAACATATGTGGAATGTTATCTGTGTTTTTTAACATTTTACACCTCAAATTGAAGGAAAAATAAAAGTGAAAGACACTTTTTACAAACATTTTCCCTTTTTGTTAAAGAGCAACACATATTTTTAAATGATCATATCTTAATATAAAGTGCAAAAAAAAGAAAGCGTGACATTACTTGAAAATATACACATATTTACCCTTTTCCTAATAATTTCCTTTTTAATTTGTTACCAAATGTATGGAGGATAAATTAGTAATTTGCTGCCCCCATGTGGGGGGATTAGTTATAGACTGGTAATTTTGGAGGACAACTTCTTAACAAAGTAATACATATGACCAAATCTATAAAAAGTGACACTTAAATAATCAGTACAAGTTAAAGTGAAGAGCTTTCACCCAACCCTAACTGATAGACATCCACCACTGCAGCATCAACTAATCTACTCAGGAATGACTCGATTCCCCGAACTGTGAACATCCACCAACTCCAAACTGAAGTAAACCAAAACAAGACAAATCCACAGGTGTCCAACATCAGACAAACTATCTGTCACTAATGTTTACGTCCATGTTCTGAGACATACAGGGGGTCTAAAAGCTGCTGAAACCTTGTTCCAGCATGTTGTTGCTACCTGTCCTCCTTTGGGCTGGTGTTTGAGGTTGGAGGTGGACCCGATCTTGGACTTCACATTCTTCAGGTCAGGCAGAGGCTGATTGATGACCTTCAGCTGCCGCTGGACTGAGGATGGTGACTTGGGCGGGGTACGGATCACTGCCACCTTCTTTTCCTGGAGGACACTGAAGGACTTAGGTGTGTGGCTGCCGGGGGTGCGCGAGCCCGGGGTGCGGCATGCGTAGCTGGGGGGCGTCCCGGGCGTCACGGCTGATCCTGG
Organism: Pachypanchax playfairii; assembly: GCA_006937955.1. NCBI lineage: Eukaryota > Metazoa > Chordata > Actinopteri > Cyprinodontiformes > Aplocheilidae > Pachypanchax > Pachypanchax playfairii. The sequence goes on from SSNP01000133.1 coordinate 814,945, forward strand.
GGTGGAGGCGCCACTGCGTACAGACCGGGATCGAGCTGAATCTGTGCCTTTGAAGATAAATGGACACCAGGAATGAAGGGTGAGGAGGTCTGAAGTGAAATGAGATCAGTTCCATACATCTAGTTCTCATGACAATGATACATGTAAACCTCACGCTGCACAATCAGCCCCAAATGTCCACAAGTTTCTCACAACAACCCAGATCAAACATGAATGTTTGATCATGAGTGTGAGTGCAAACACTGGCAGCTTGGGCAGCTTGTTGCTTGGTTACCAGAGAAAGAATCAACAGGATTTCATCCATCAAGGTGCAGAATGAGAAACACACCTGCTGGTTTTAAACCCACCTGTTCTGATAAAGCAGCAGCAGGTTAAGTCAGCTTAAAGGCACAAAGTTAAATAAACAAAGCTCTCTTTGTTCTGACTGTCTGGTTAGAGTTCAATCTGCAGATGAGCATTAAACTGAAAACATCGGATATTTAAGGAGACTGAGACTGTTAAACCTGCAGCCACTCTGGAATTAAAGTTAAAGAAGCAGCTGTCTTAGTGCTGATGGTGAAGGAGTGATGGGTCTATGAGGAGCTACCAGGTGGTCTACCTGCCATACTAGGGGCTCTTCCAGACCTGCTGTCCCCTCTTGAGTCAGTTCGGATCGCTTTGAGGGGTGGGAGGGAAAACAACAAGGAGGTTGAAGGGAAACGAGGGGAGAAACAGCAGAGCGGGAGGATGGGAGGAGATTAAGATTTTATCAAATGCTTAATCGAAAAACTTGAAGGCAAAAAGAGAAGTGAGCGCGCTCTTACAGGTTGGCCTGGAGGGGGTGCTGCTGTCTTCTTGCTCAGCAGCAGGAATGTGGCGAGTCAGAGACTTGGCTGGCCTGGGGAGGGAGGACCTTTTCTCTGGGCTGCGGTACGCCCTCTCCTGAATGAAGAAACACCACAGGGTCAATATTTAACCTGAGTGACATAATCACTGCTGCATGCTACAGCCAAACCCTTTCTGTCCTTTGAATTTACCTTCCCTGCCCATTTGTTTGGTAAAGGGGTCAGGTGGGAACATGCAGAGGAGGAGCGGGCCTCATAAAGCTCCGCCTCCACAAGGGGGCTCCGTTTAAGGATGCAGGCAGAGCTGGGTCGGGGGGAGTGGTGATCTGACCCCCCACCACGCTGAACTGCCATCTTTAACAGAACGGCCCTCGTGGGGCTCTGGATGAAGGTATGCAGGATAGATGGAAAACATGACCAACAGATGGAAACAAGAATGAGAACAAAGATGGCTGAAAACTGCGTTTATGGAAATGAAATGAAGGTTTCTCATAAAACACATATGAAGGATCACAAAGTCTGTACTCACAGGTTTTCTCTGTCGTGACTGACAGAAGCGATGCAAGATGACACAATAACAGACAGAAAGAAAAGAAAAGCAAATGCAGGCATGCAAAACCATGACGTCAAATACAATCATGCAAAGAAATAGGAAGATGCAGACAATTAGTGGCACTAAAGGTTAAGTGAAAAATGTCGTCCTCTGAATACATTACAATAACCAATACTTGAACATAGGTTAAATATATCATTTTTCAAATAGCCAAATTAGGAAAAACACACACAACTACTTTCAACCTTTAATTGCAGTGAATTATATTATTTATAATAATTGAAGCCACTTTAGTTATGAGGTAAACATTTTATCTGCTTTAACAAAAATGTTTTACACAAGTACAATTTAATAACAACCACTGATACTTACAGTAGGTCTCTCTCTAGACTGCTGTGCCACACTGAGGGGCTGATGGTGCTCCACACCTGTAGGACAAACACAGTCACGTCTAATATTAACCAGCAGGGGGAGACATTTGCCAGCATGACACACATTTACAATGTGCACGTTTAATTAAAAGGAAGCAACCTCAAAAGTTTAAACAAAAAAAAAAAAAAAAAACAGAGTTATTTTCACTGGGCTCTGAAAAGAACAACATATTAAACATCTCATCACACATTTTATAGATTTTTTCCTCCTCTGTTTACAGAACACACAACCCTCGACATGCAGACCTAAAACCAGAGGTGATGCCTTGATAATTTAAATAACAAGAACTGATAAAGAAAAGCAACATTTAGCAGGAATAAGCATGGGTGTGAAGCAAAGCAGAAGTGACTCCTCCAGTTCTGACCAATCAGAAAGAAATGACACAGCAGCTGAGTTAAGTTTTAAAAATGAAAAAAAAAAAAAACAATGGATCAGCAGCACGTGATGTTTGCCAGCTACAATGCACTTGCCTGGTCTCCAAATGAGCCAAAAATAAAGAGAGATCAACTGATATAAATCAAATTACAAATTATCTACTGTATTTTTCACAAAATTGATCATTTGTGCTCAACTCTCTCTGTTCACTGCGGTGATACCTGGTGAAAAGTGTTCACCTGTGGGCTTGCGTCTAACAGAGCCGTGAAGCAGAGCAGGCCTAGGATGTCTGGCCGCCACTTTGGCTCCACATTTTCGAGATGGCGAGCGGCTTTGGAGGGCTGACACCTTATTCTGTTCAGCCCTCCTCACGCCCACTAGCAAAGGGGAAAGAGAGAATTATACCAACACGGAAACCTCAATTAAACATGGATAAACCAGTGCTTTAAACTGTGAGGCTCTTTAGTTAGTATAAATGTAAATATATGCAACATTTGTGTAGATAAGAATTTCTTTCAGAGTGAAAACTCGAATACAGAATTGGAACCTTTTTTCTTCATCTTTTCTTCTGTTGGATGGTGCATCGGTGCTTTGTGTGAGAGTTTACAATCAGCTGTGCCAGCACGGCCCCTTCCTTTAGCTGGACCCCGTTTAGTGGGCCGGTCCACCACCACAAGTGTTCTGGTAGATTTCTGGGTCAAAGGAAGGGCTTCAATTTGCTCAGTCATGATACTTCTATCCTCATCTGCAGCAGAGAGGGTATAGAATGTGGCAAATTCTCCAATCTAGTAGGGTGCTAGCTTAAATCATTAAACAATTGCTAGAACAGAGCTTTCTGTTGCCAACTAGATTTTAATTTAAAAAGCAATTATATGAGTAATGTATATTAATTGTATGAGTTCTGGGTACCTTGTGAGTCCATCCAGCCACTGTCAGTGTCTAGGATGGACACATCCATAGTGGTTTCATCGAACGCTCCCTGACTGGTTGGCTCTTGACCAATCTTAATAATTTCCTCTTTGGTCTGATCTTTTTCTTCCATCATATTCTTGTCTTTCTCATCTTCTGCTTTTCCAGAATCAGCTTCACTCACTGTTTTCATTTCTTCTTCCTTTACTTCTGCATCCTCTTCTTTTATCTCTGTCACCTCAACAACCACTATGTCACCTTCTGATTTCCTTTCTTCTATGTCTTCAACTTCAACTCCATCCTTCAGTTGTGGTAAATCATGGTCAGAACATGCAGATAAGTGTGAGCTGTCTGTCGCAGGTTCCCCATCATCACTGTTAAAGGCACTATGACTCCACTCTTCAGCTCCAGACTTTGGATCGTCTTCCAGTATGTGATCACTTACCATTAACCTCATTTGATCTTTCTTTTGCTCTTCAGGTCCAAGTTGTCCAGTTAGACTATCTGCTGCTTCATCTTTATCTGTCTTGGGGTGCAGATGTTCTTCAGGTTCTTCCATTATCTCTTGAGGTTCTTCAGCTATCTCAATATCATCTTCATCTTCTTCATCTACTTCTGCTTGAGGTATTACAATGATTGGGGAAGATATCTGCAACTTTGGTAAGTCTTTTGTCAGAGGTACTTCCTGTAACTGGATTTGGACAGTTTCCTCCTCTAGAGGACTTTCTGGGTTTAAACAGGGAGCATTGTCTCGTGTTTCTATTCCTTCTAATCTTGCAGGTTTCTCATGCTGGTTTTGAATTGTAGGATATTCTTGTGTCTTGGTGTTACATTCAAAAGACTGGGTTGATGTCAAAGGCATGCCTATGTTGACCACATCCTTTAGTTCCTCTTTTTCTTCATGAACTTTGACATGAGGTTTTGTCATCTCTTTGTCTAACTCTGGTTTGTTATCAACCCCCTCAGAGTCCAAAGTAATCTCTGTTAAGTCATCTTTTGTCACTTTCTCTCCAGTATCTTGAGTTTGTGGGGATAGTTCAATAGGAGATTTAGGGGTAGTGGGAGTCAGGGGCCCTTTGCTTCCAATTTCTGTGGGAGCAAAAGTAAATGAGTTGTCTGGTGGTATAGGAGATGCTTCTCTTGAAGGGTCTTTTTCAATATCGACCTCAGGGATTGGTTGGATCTTTATGTCCCCTGGCAAGCCAGTTTCCAGACGCAGATCAGTCAGTCTATCTTTTGAGTTTGACACTGGGATTCGTAGACGATCAGGTTTTACCCCACTAATAACAGCCCTTTCAAGAATCAGGGTAGTCTTTACAGGTGAATCCTTCTTTTCCAATATTACTTTTTGAGAAATCCCTGTGGCAGTTTCTTTCTGATCACTTTGTTGTATTTGTTTTTGAACACCTTTTTTATCCAAGGCTCCAAGATTCCCCTCTACTTCACCTTCCAAAGAGGGAAAATGCTGGTGCGGAGATTCTCCAGGACTAGGTGCATCAGCAGGAGAAGGCATTGGTGCAGAATACTCACTGAACACGCAATAGCCAAGTTCCTCTAGTGGGCGTTCACCTGACGCCACTTTTGAGGTTTGATGAGCTAGGTCAAATTTGTCAAATGAGCTCCCTGTGAGTGTCGAAACATTGGCAGGGACTGACTTTCGTCTCACATAGTCAACCTGCCTCTTCTCGACTGATAGGCGAGGTAAGACTCCAGCTAGGTCCATCATTTCAGTGAGACTCTCTGATCGTTCAAAACTAGATCTTTGCTCAACAGAAGGTGCTTGTACTTTTTTTGAGATATCTTCAGGGGATGCAGTAGATGTTGGGGTAATGGAGACCACAGGAGAAAACGTGGGTGTATGACTCTTCACAAATGGAGTTGAAGGAGAAACCTCCAGTTCATCAAAGCTTCCACTGATTGGACACAGGCCTCCTGAGAATGTTTTTGATTTGTCAGTCTGTCCAACAGAAGATACACCAGTAATATCAAGGGATAGACTTCTTTGCTCTAATGACATTTTACCAGGGGTGGTCCTTAAGTTCTTCTCTTCTTGTCCAAGGTTTTCCATTATACTTTTTTCTCCACTTAACTTTTTCTCTGCTGTTGAAATGAGTTCATAATAGCTTTGTGGTAATCCCTCTTGGTTTTCTGAGGTTGTCTCAAAGTAGCTTTTTGATCCAGAGCTTTGTTCCGACATTTCTAATGTATCTTTTAACAGCACTGCTTCTTGACTTGGGTCAACCTCCTGACTTCCATCATCTTGGTTGTCCTTTTCTAAGGCTTTAACAAGGCCTGTCTTTTCTTCACCTTTAATAACAGGGACTTCTGATGTATTTTCCAAGTTTTTCTCCACATTTTGTTCAGTCTTAAGACCTAATATGTCCTCTGTTGGTAAAATGTCTTCTTGTCCAATTACCATTGTCTCCAAATGCATCAAGCTTTCAGTGACTTCTTCATCAACTCCAACTGAAGAAGCTTCAGAGAGATCCTTCCCTTCGACAGAAAGAATGGGCGCTTCACTGAAGTGATGCTCTTCAGTTTTTGGTCTCTCAGCAGTCACCTGTTTCTCATCTAGTGTCGTCATATGACTTTTGTCTTCTTTCATCTCAGACTCATCGGATGCCTTGTTGTCCTCAGGCTTAGCTGTGAGTTTGAAGGATACTGAACAACTTTGTGCTGAGTCATATTAGCAAAAGCTTTGCTAGCAGCATCCACAAAAGCTAGCCCATACAGTCAAGCGGAGGTTTTCTGCACATAGATACAGTAGCTCTCCATCAAGCCAAACACAAAGCACAGTATATTTTGTGGCAGGCCACAACAGCACAAGGGGGGGTGGGAGGGTCACAGCATCTATGGTAGCGTGCAGAACTGGAATGAAGGAATGAGTTGCATGATATTAGATGATAAGAAATAATAGTAAAAAATACACCTGTGCATTGAATTCCTATTGCAATACAGTAGGATAGATAAATATGGGAAACCAGATACAGAAAATGTTTTTCATATATATATATTTTAATCAACAACTAAAATTATTACAGGATGAAATTTTTTAGTTTGAGAATATGAACCCAATAAATGTTCTTTTCAAAAGCCTAAAGTCTGTTTTAAACAACAATAGGAAAACATTTTTATCATTTACATTGAGATGAAATGAAAATAAAGCAAATGATTTACAACAGACTTAAAATACAATCAGCAGTGATTTTACTTGTACATGTACATTGTACATCTTCAACCAAAATATTTCCGCAAAACTCACATAAAAATACACAGATAACCCATCCTGGCAACATTTACATCTACAACAACAATTTCAGACAGTGACAACTGCATTTGCAATGTAGCTGGCAACACTAATCAACCATTATATGGTTGGTTATGTGCTAATAAAAAGCATATGACTATGTTTTGCATGAAAAAAGCAGAAAATCAAAATGCTGTCACATCATTTTGCACACTGCAACTTCAAGATCTGAAGCAGAAGCTTACAAAGTTCAGAGCAACAAAGCAGCAGGAAGGTTGGCAGCAAAGCCTGAGCTGTGTTACCATTTAAAAACCAAGAGTGGAGAGTTGCTATCCCCATTACGGAGCACGAGAGGTTCATGCATATCATGTAATGGACACACACGTTCCCTCACAGAGACTCCAAATGTACAGAGAACCACACACACCTTGATGACTTCCTCCATTGATGACCTCAGGTGTCTGGACTTTGTGGTTGCACAAAGCCTGGGGCTCTTTTAAACAACCTGTCTGTTCTAAGTGCAAGTCTCCTGGTTGCCCATGGGCCACTTCCTCCTGGTACCTGCTGGGCTCCTCTAGAGCCTCTTCCTCATGCTGCTGCTGATTCACAATCTCTACTTTCATCTCTTTGGGCAGGGAGCGGAGACACAAAGATGAGACATGGATGACAACATAACCAGACTGACATGATACTTATGGAGATGGGTGGGATGTACCAACACACTCTTTGACCTTGTCCAAAGATAAACACATATGTACTTAGTGATGGATTTAAATATATTAAAAGACAGACAAAGTTACTTATTTGGCAAAAGTTTCAAAGCTGTAAACATGATCATTTGGAATAAAATATTGTTACAGTCTATGTATTTTTACAGATTGAGTCTATAAAGATGGGGGTAACAACAACTGGTTGATGTGCTGCTAAGTTAACTGATGCCGTAGGGCTAAGAGAGGACAGTCAATGGGGTTGCAGTCCATGTCACTGCTAAAATATTTACTGCAGAGGCAGATGACAATAATAGTCTCCTAATCTGAGATACAGTGGGGCAAAAAAGTATTTAGTCAGCCACCAATTGTGTAAGTTCTCCCACTTAAAAAGATCAGAGAGGCCTGTAATTTTCATCATAGGTATACCTCAACTATGAGAGACAAAATGAGGAAAAAAAATCCAGAAAATCACATTGTCTGATTTTTAAAGAATTTATTTGCAAATTATGGTGGAAAATAAGTGTTTGGTCAATAACAAAAGTTAATCTCAATACTTTGTTATATAGCCTTTGTTGGCAATGACAGAGGTCAAACGTTTTCTGTAAGTCTTCACAAGGTTTTCACACACTGTTGCTGGTATTTTGGCCCATTCCTTCATGCAGATCTCCTCTAGAGCAGTGATGTTTTGGGGCTGACGCTGGGCAACACGGACTTTCAACTCCCTCCAGAGATTTTCTATGGGGTTGAGATCTGGAGACTGGCTAGGCCACTCCAGGACCTTGAAATGCTTCTTACGAAGCCACTCCTTCATTGCCCGGGCGGTGTGTTTGGGATCATTGTCATGCTGAAAGACCCAGCCACGTCTCATTTTCAATGCCCTTGCTGATGGAAGGAGGTTTTCACTCAAAATCTTACGATACATGGCCCCATTCATTCTTTCCTTTACACGGATCAGTCGTCCTGGTCCCCTTGCAGAAAAACAGCCCCAAAGCATGATGTTTCCACCCCCATGCTTTACAGTAGGTATGGTGTTCTTTGGATCCAACTCAGCATTCTTTCCCCTCCAAACACGACAAGTTGAGTTTCTACCAAAAAGTTCTATTTTGGTTTCATCTGACCATATGATGTTCTCCCAATCCTCTTCTGGATCATCCAAATGCTCTCTAGCAAACCGCAGACGGGCCTGGACGTGTCCTGGCTTCAGCAGGGGGACACGTCTGGCACTGCAGGATTTGAGTCCCTGGCGGCGTAGTGTGTTACTGATGGTAGCCTTTGTTACTTTGGTCCCAGCTCTCTGCAGGTCATTCACTAGGTCCCTCCGTGTGGTTCTGGGATTTTTGCTCACCGTTCTTGTGATCATTTTGACCCCACGGGGTGAGATCTTGCGTGGAGCCCCAGATCGAGGGAGATTATCAGTGGTCTTGTATGTCTTCCATTTTCTAATAATTGCTCCCACAGTTGATTTCTTCACACCAAGCTGCTTACCTATTGCAGATTCAGTCTTCCCAGCCTGGTGAAGGTCTACAATTTTGTTTCTGGTGTCCTTTGACAGTTCTTTGGTCTCGGCCATAGTGGAGTTTGGAGCGTGACTGTTTGAGGTTGTGGACAGGTGTCTTTTATACTGATAACGAGTTCACACAGGTGCCATTAATACAGGTAACGAGTGGAGGACCGAGGAGCCTCTTAAAGAAGTTACAGGTCTGTGAAAGCCAGAAATCTTACTTGTTTGTAGGTGACCAAATACTTATTTTCCACCATAATTTGCAAATAAATTCTTTAAAAATCAGACAATGTGATTTTCTGGATTTTTTTTCCTCATTTTGTCTCTCATAGTTGAGGTATACCTATGATGAAAATTACAGGCCTCTCTGATCTTTTTAAGTGGGAGAACTTACACAATTGGTGGCTGACTAAATACTTTTTTGCCCCACTGTATTAAGGCACATGACAGGACAAGCAGAGAATTTGTTTAAAAAATACTTCGGACTTTAATAAAGTGATCTTTTTTCATGCATTAAGTGTGTGATTCTAATCTTCTTTAAAATAAAAAAGACAAGTGGGGAAAAAGGAAAAAGCTAAAAATGGAAATAAACAGAGGAAGTACCAAGAGGACAAGGCAGACTAATGGAGTTAGAGTCTCCAGGGCAGGAAAACATGCTCCTGCTTCACGATCCTTGTATATAAGGTTGACTCATGGAGTTATGAATTAGTATGTCTTGTTAAATTTCTAAAATGAACCAAAGTTTGAGCTGGACAGGAAGGTGTGGCACATGCTGAAGACTCTTACAGGTGATGAGATGATGTAACGACATGCAGTGAGACAGAAAACCCAGAGAGGACCAGGAGAAAGAGGCTCTCTAAAGTCTGCTTTTCACACCACTCTCACAACCATTCACTTCCTGTATGGTTCGAGGCGGGTTGTTTTTAAAAGCGTATGTACCTTGTGCCACAGGCCCAATCTGCTCAGCGGATGGAGAGGGGGGAGGGGAGGGAGGCAAATTAGCCGAATCGTCCACTGTAAAGGGAGAGAGAGAGAGAGACAGACTTGGCAGACGAGACATGGATGGGAAGAAGGAAATGAGACATGAATAAGTCTGCTGAACTTATCGCTGTCTGCAGCCTCCTTTTGAATTCACCTGCAGAGGATGAATCATGAACGTCTCCACAATTTGAAAAGTGAATACAAAGTAAAAATCAGGAACATGTTCAATCTTTGACATCGTATGCTGCAGAACTTCTTGTTCACACAGGCCTGAGTGCACAGATCATACCAGTGTTTCCTACATGCATTAGCACAGATAATGTGGACTGTTCAGCACGCTTTCCAATGTGAAATACTTTGATCCACTTAAGTGCCTGAAGGGGATTGATTGGCCTTGCTGCCCATATGTGCTCCCATCAATGACGCCACTCTGCATGCGCATGTTTTAGCACAAACGTCACCAACCTGTGGATCCAGGGTGTGCAGCCGACCCACCGTGGTACCCATTCTCCCTGTAGGCAGCGCTGTAGGCGGAGTAGCCGTTCTCGCCATTCTCCTGGCCATTGGAGGACCAGTGCTCATCTGGCTGCCTGCCGTCTGCCATGCCTGTCTGCTGGGAAACCGGTGAGGGGACGGGTCACCTGCTGGATCTGAGTTGGAGGGGAAAATACAACAAATGTGACATGTAGATCCAGTAAAGCAGAGATTTAATACTGTGAAGCTCAAAAAACGGCCACAAGAGGGAGCCATGAGGTTCTTTTAATCCAGCTCAGGTCTTTGTCTCAGCTTCCACGTGCTGACACAAGTAGCAAAAACTGAAAATATCTGCATGTCGTTGGTCAGGTTAATCTATTTCATACATTTTAAGTCCAAGTATGTTGTAATCCAGAGACTGAAGTACCAACAATATAACCAAAAACTACAGAAAACGCTTACAAAATCCAAAAGAAAGGAACATATGTCAAACACACCCTTCATATCCCCTCAGCTCAGATGAAGAGGTTACCGTGGCAACAGTAGTTATGTTTAAAAGGCTTGGCCCATTCAGAAAATAAGAATATCCCAGAAATACACACATGAACAAGTGTTGGAAATACTCTTTTCAGCCTTTTCAGCTTGATACTAATGAAGTACTCTAATTAGATACTTAAATCTAGACAAAGATGTTGATTTTTAAGTGAGTTTAGCGGGGGGGGGCTTTAAGTGCCTCATTTTCATCAAACAGTTGCTGCTAATTTTATTCGAAGCTCGTCTTTATCAGCAGGAGAAACTGGAATAAACTGCAGTTCTCTCTCTTCTCCATACAGCCGCCCTTCCCTCTGCAGCGTAGCATGACGACAGGCTCGCAGGGATAGTGGCTCATGTCTGCTGCAGTGCGAAGATGTAAGGGTCACAGGAGGGGAAGGAGGAGGAGGTGGAGGAGGAAGAGCAGACAGACCTACTGACACTCACAGATACTGGGCCAAACTGTCTGAGACTGAGAGCCCAGGGCTCAGTCATAGGCGAGTCTGGCTCCAGCTGTTGCCAAGGAAGAAAACTGGTGCGCCGACGGTCCGACTGCTGATGCTGGCTCTGGGTCTGGACTGACCTGCTTTCAGCTACTGTTTGGCAACATCATGCCACACTTCATACACACCCCCAACAAAAAGGATGCCAGAAACATTTGCCATTTTCAAAAAAAAAAAAGGAAAAAACAATCTTTTCATTTTTTTGTCTTGTAGCAGGCAGACCGTCTGAACACAGTCACGGGATCACAGCATCTAATGATCTGACTATAGACTTTCATCTGACAAGGTAAAAACTAGATATTTATCTTTCATTTTAATATATTAGCTGGTGCTTTGAGATGACTTGAGATAATTTAATCCTCAACTATTTCTATGGGCAAATTTTCAATGAAATACAACTGAATCTTATTCAAAATCTGCTTTATGTTTCAGATAAGGACCCCTCCACACCCCTTCATGATATTCACAGACATCACTCAGTGTATTATGTTAAAAACACATGATTTAGAAACTACGAGCTGATATTTTGTTACATTAGTCCTACTAAAATGTTTAGAAGCTCGATGTGACTGGATTATTTGAGCTATAGAACCTATATTTCAACTTTCTCACACTTTTGTTAAAAAGTCTAAAATACCATATTATTCTTGTTCATCCAATTAAACAAACTTGATATTCTGAAACTTGACATTTAACTTCTAAAACTTTTGATGCTTAAGTTATGCTTGTTTTCTTCTTGTTTGGGTCTGCCCACTCTTTAAACCTTGCTCTCCAGGCAGATCTTGTCATCCTGCTGTTAACGGGAGACGACATCGCCCTTTTCTTGTTGCTCCCTTTTAGCTGTTTACGAGTTCGGCTGTGTTCGTGGATAAACTACAACATGGAAATCTTTTCCAATAAACACAGAGCTGATGATTAAATGAGACGTGTTCTACTCTGATGGAAAGACCCAAAACTTTTAAGGTTAGTCAGCTTGTTGATGAGCCGGATTGTTTTCATGGATGAAAAAAAAAACAACAAAAAAAAAAAAAATAACATAATAATATCATTTGGAGGCTTGTTGTAAGATCCTTTTAGGCTACAGGGAACCCATCTGGACTCGATCTTATCATGTAATATCAAATTAAATAATGATTAACGATGATGTGTGACCTTTATCATTTCTGAGGAAAGAAGCACAGCAGTTAGCCTCCACCACCTCAGCATGCAAACCATCACCATTGTAGTCCTGAAAGAGTTAAACCCAGACCAGGAGTCAGAGAGGACTGTCAGATCTCATTCAATCTCTAGATTGATGTTTTAAATGGAACACGCCGGCGGGCTTGTTATAGATAGGAGAAGGTGTGGCGTCAGGCCTTAAGGCTTATGGGCTTCTTTTTCTGTCTTCTTCTTCTTTATCTTTCTGGTCTTAGTGTTTCATGCAGATCTGTCTTCCACAGACTTCTCCCCACCCTGGTCTGTTCCAGTCTCACATCCCTCCCTGTCTGCGCCTCACCAAACCCCACCACGATCTGGGTCAACCATCACGCCTCCATGGAGTGCCGCTCACATCGGAATGTCACCATCCATTTAGGAGGGAGGATCTCTGGCAGCCTGTTTCAGTAGGCCAACCCGGCCTTAATCTTCTCTGTGAGGCACCGAGTGTGTCTGAGAGGATCAGTGTTTGCAGCTTGAATCAGCATGGTCTCCTACATCAGACATGACTTTCTGCTTTGGTCTTTCATGAGATGATTAACCAACAAAACACACACCTGAGGGAAGCTGAGTTTCATATAATACTTCTTTCTCATGATTTATCAACATTCAGTAAATTAAAAAAAACATTCTTATCCTGTTCAGTACAAACTTTCAGACCATAATGACGTGACGAATGAGGCGTGAAGAGAAAGTTTTTCTCCTCCTCGTAAATTATAACTGACTCAGCAAAACAGGAAGTAGAATTAAAGCATAATAAGCGCCGTAAGCGTCGTGTGAATGAAGTGTGGCGTGCAGTCATGAGTGAGAGGATGGAGGAAGATTCACACTCCCTAAAGATTAAAAGCCATAATACTTAGAATATGGGAGCAGTGGAATTATATCAGACTGGAGTGAAAGAGGTGCAATTTTTAACTGGTAAAAGAAAAAAAAACATATTTAGGAATTTAAATGCTGAATCTGTCAAGGTTTGATGCTTTTATCTGTCTGACCTTTGGTAAAAAACAGAAATGTTTTCAGATTCAGAGAATCTAACTTCCATCACTTGATGGAGGCGGTAAAGATGAGTCACTCTTTCCTTTTTTTAGCCGTCATTAATTTGTTGCCAACCTAAAACGTTAGAGCTGAAAAACAGGAACAAGACTCTTGAAGAAAAAAAAAAAAAAAGACGACTTTCAGATGCTTTTATGGTCGGTTTCCTGTACGTCTGCAAGCGAAGTCCATGTGCAAGTCAGGGGATTAAACTGGAAACAGAAGTGTTTATTTTCTTAACATATCTGATTCTGAAACATGAAGAAAGTCTTCAAACTCATGTTTTCCTTCATGAGCCACTTCCTATCAGATGAGCCCCGCCCCTGACGACATCACCATCCCCAGGTTTTATACACCACCTCGGGGTTGGAGCGGTCAGCAGCAGAGAGCTGACTGACCACATTATGAATCCAGAAATAGGTCACCGGATCCTGCAGGCCCGTTCCCTCGGGGTTCCCTGCAAACTGCACTGAAACAAATAGAATTCGAGTCATTTAAAGCCGTCGATACACCGAGAGCAGGTAGTTGCTCCGGCTCTGGAGGTCAGTTTAAATATCTATTTTACTTTAAATAAAGAGCAGCTACTTCCTCAGTTATGGAAGGGTCAGAACAAACAACACTGGAACTGTAAACTCCACATTTCTTTGTTTTCTTATGATGTAAGAGAGACTATTTTTATTGTTTACACATTACGCAACTGCCTACTGGGATCCAAAATACTCCTACTGTGATATTTTCCCACAACAGGAAGTTTCCTAAAACTTCCATTTATCCAGTCCACGTTGTCACTGCAGCAGTCAGCCCCGCCCCCCCAGCTATTTAAAATCTTAGACCTTTTAACTCATGCAAAACCTACACACAATCTGGGAAATACTGTCCAAACTACGTCCACACAGAGAAAGACAAACATCCCAGCCACTTTCCTTGTTGTGTAATTTCCTCAAACACGGTGAAGCCAGCTGAGGCCGAGCAGCGAGATCGGTTCGGTTTAATTACTGCTTTTTGTCCAGTTAAAAATACTTCGTATGACATAAGCCCAAACCCTTGCTGCCTTCCACATAATGCAGAGTACAATCCCCCCACTATTATACATCCACCAACAGCCAAGTTCATCATCTGACTGAATGCAGCCATTTACTGAGGCTCCCGGGGCCACGTGAGTCACAGAGAGAGAGAGTGTGAAACGTCAGTAATAGCAGTTCAGACCTCTGCAGGTTAAACCTGGATGTTTTTAGGCTTTTTCAATGATTTAAAAGGTAATACAAAATAAATAAATTGTGAATTTTGACATTATATGTACAGAAAAGTCCAAATGTCAATTACCTTTTTGCAATTTACTGATTTTCATTTTGGTTTATGTAAATTACAATGATCCCTTCATTGTACACAATTTTAATGCTGCAGCTTCAGAAAAATATGCTGTTAAAATATTATTTTCAAAATAAATGGTTAATGAACAGAATCTGTCTAAATCCACACTGATAAACCCACATGGGAGTTACTTCCTGTCTGCTCACACTCAAAAAAACAAGTCTACATTTAATCCAGGTGTTTGTGTCGTCTTACCTGAGTTTAAAAGCTTTCTGGGTTGATTATTCAAACAGAGAACTGCCTCACTGAACCGTATGATCAGACATGTGAAAAAAAAAGACAAAAGAAAAAGAAGTTAATTAAAGCATCGTTCTCATAGCAAACTGTTTCATCAGTTGTGGATTTTGTCATTAACTGAGTCAGTTAGGAGCTTTAAACAGTTCGTCACAGGAACCGTCTTCAGAATCAGCTGATCATTTGAAGGATTTTCCTGTTTTGATGCAGAACTTGTGTATAAAGAAAAGAAACTTCTGCTACACAACAAACAGGTGTTGAAGGTAATAAACGTGATGGACGACTGAGTGGGAGGAAAAAATCCAACAAAAGAAGAAGAGTGGGTTTCCCAGGCAACTGCAGTAAGTGTAATCAACCAAAACTAAACTGAGGTGGTTCTTTTTCCACAAACTAGTGATTACAAGTGTCCTCGTGCCAAGTAGACCAACAAGTCTACTGAGCAGTTTCTGAGATTTGTTCAGTGCTTGGATTGGTCTATTGGGACTGTGCCGGGGGTGGGGGGGTGGGGTGGGGGGGAGGACTTAGATCTCAGGCCAGCAACCAAAAAAGACAGATTTACACATTTCTGTAGCTTTGGGACTGTAAAGAGGTCGAACACAGAGCATCCTGTTAACGTTAAAGAGTGTGAAATGAGTATCTGAGGGGGGATTCTGGTGCCAGAACAAGCGTTTAAAGAGAGGAAGACACAAAGAAAGTGAAGATTCTACAAACAGGAAGGAGGCAGATTTATTGAAGAAGAGGAGGAAGAAACCACCAGGGAAGAAAGAATTCACTGAGGGAGAAACGCAAACATTTTCATTTTTCTTACTCGAGAATAATTCAGTTTGCTGCTCGTCATCCTGCTCTTAACATCTGATGAGTTATCAAACCTATGATAATAACTTTTTATAGCTCACATCAAATTAAGGCAATTTACTGACATGCCTAGGATTTATTGCTGCGATGTTATACAAGGCATAAGGGACAAAAAAAAAAGATTTTATTTACAGTACATCATAATACTGACATTTTACTAGGTTCAAAAATAACATAAAATCAATTCTCTGTTTGCTACAGAAAAATAGCAAATGTTTTTACACATCAGAGTGAAATCACTGCTAACTGTTTAAGTCTTTTTAATGTCGTCTAAGTCAACTTTAAAAATTTTAAGCAGTTCCAACTGTGTGTCTATGTGAACACAATAAATATTTAATTTGAAAGGATGAGTTACTATTGAATGAAGACTGATTAAAGAAAAATACACCCCCCCAAAAAAAAATTAAAGAGCTTCAACTGAAGTTTTATGTCCCTGATTTTTTTGTGGAACTTTTCTTCTTCCTGCACAATGAGAACGAGACAAAGACAAATGATTCTTTCAAGTGAAATTGAAAGTATATCATGAATCAAAAGAACAAGGCAGCAAATGAAACTCACTAACTGATAGAAATGAACCAATTACTGTTTTTAACTGTGTCAGAAGAACTTTTGGTGTCTCTTTGTTTGCTGTTTTTATCGCTGCCTACTGATTCCCACAGACTGCCTCTCCTTTGTATCTCTAAGCTCATTAATTGCAGCTTTTACAGGATGCAGCACTGATAATTTCATGTGTCCACAACCTGATGAGTCATCGTTAACTGTCAGCACACCTAAAACTTCATGTTGGTCCTTTTTAAAAGGGTCACAGGCATGTTAAACAAACAAACCACAGAAAGGGAGCGAGAAGACGCCTTTAGCATCCTGACATCCGATTGGATCTACGTGTTCGTCCCAGAGGGAGGAAAGGCCAAACGGGTCACATGGAAGGCAAAAAACTGAAGAAGAAGATGAGGAAGAAGGAGGTCAGAAACTGACCTAATCCACTGATTCTTCTTCTACATTTGGAAAGAGGCAAACAGGAAATGAATTCTAATCTCCGTGCTGTATGAGGCCTGATAAATCTGCCTCTACTTTATTAAAATGATCAAAAGGAGAGATGACAGCGAGATATTTTAAGAGTGATCCATCTGTTTGTTATTAAAAGACACTCTCTGCATTTACAAGGATTACTGTGTGTTTAGGCAAATGAAACCTCAGCTGTAGGATCTGAATCTGAAACAAAAGCAGCTGGTAAAACAAAAAAGATGCATTCAGAGGGAGACTGATCAGTCAGCACAGTTATCAGGCCAATTCAAGCTCTTTTTAAAAATTACCTGAATGGAGTAATATAAAACAAATTAAAGATCAAAGCCTGATACATGAAATTAGTTCACTAATGATTTTATGTTTAGAACTGACACCTGTTAATTGATTGTAGCACAAACAAGAAACAAACATGTGATTTATGGTAATAAATGAACATGGAGGCCTCTGTGGTTCAGTCTGTGTTTGGGGTTCAACCTGAAGGTCTGACAGTCTCTCTGCTGCCTCCTGTTAAAGCTGGCCATCACCCACCACTTCCTCATCTATAATTCACATGGACAGCCTCCCCATAACCACACACACACACACACACACACACACACCTGCACACCCTCAGGCACACACACTTCCATACAACACACAAACACATGTTAAATAAATCAAGTCCAAGAAAAGTGGGAATTTAAAAGAAAAGTACTTCAACAACTTGAGACTTTTAACATGGAGGAAGAAAAAAATCAATCTGATTCATGTTTATATCATTTTATCTTTACTTCTTTTCAACATAATATTCTACTTTCTGCCTGACAGCAACAAAAGATTTAAGATTAAAGTGTTAAAGCTTTGAGTTTCCTTGTGAAGATCATGTTTTAAAAACCTATTTTATATGGCTGCAGATGTAGAAACACGAGCAATTAGGTGAGAAAATCTAATTCACATCAAATGACTTTTTGTAATTGTATCAACATAAAATAGAAATTGCATGTCCAGATGACACAGATTCTATTATTTTATAATGTTTTAGTCTTTTTAGCTTTAAAAACAGTGAACAGGGAAATAGTTCAGCTCTCCCTTTCCTCAATGATCAAGTAGGTTTCTGTAAGCGTGTATTAGACCAACCCTATACAACATCGATTAGTGGCTGGTAGAAACACTGTATCCTGTAACTTTAGTCATTATTGTGCAGCGTTCTTTGGTTTATTCATGCATCTGGTGTAAAATTAAAGACTAGTGAGACTCATTCTCCTGAGGAACACCTTCATTATCCTGGAAAGTATATTTAAAAACTCTGAGAAAAACAAACACTGGATCTAAACTTCGCATATCCACATGACTGTAGAGTCAGTTTGTTTGGTTTTCATTCATTTGCAGTAGTTAAAGTTTAAAATTGCTAAATAATGACCAAAAAAATAAACGTTTCTGGAAATTATCAAGTCACGGCTCTTTAAAACAAGCAAATGTCATAAATAATCTTCTTTTTTTAGACTGAGAATTAGACCAGAACTAACTGTATGGACCTGAACTTTTTGGAAAGGTTTTATTGTGCATGTTCTTGGAGATAAACTTTAATTTGAGAGCCTGGAACACAGAATCCAGTTCTTTTAATCCAATCTGACCTGAGGTCAGGAGCTGCGGCTCCAGAGGAGAGTAATATCCTGTGTGGGACAGGAACCCATGGGAAACTGTGGGAAACGGGTCTGGATTGGTTGTAGATTCAATCTGATCTCTATTTACATGAAACATCAGGTGGAAACCTCGTAAAAACAAATCACTGCTTAAAACAACAACATTAAATGAGTTGTAGATTTCTTTGCACAAGTTAACACGAGTAAAGCCCAGACAACAACATTAGGGAACAGAACATCTCATCTACACGAGCAGGTTTTAATGTGGAACCGGACCGGACCAGGCGCTGGACTTTGGGCCCTCGAGCCAACAGCTGCCTTTTTAAAGTATAGACAGGTGGCAAAACTGTTCCATAGAAGTGTTACAGCTGCCCGAGAGCATTACATGGAGATTCATCAATCAACATGTTAGCACTGGATGGTTTGAAACGCTGCCCGCAGGCCGTCGTTTTAATAAGGCCAAATTCTTCTACCAACAGGAATGTGCAGAAAATCCTATCTGAGGGAGGATTGAAGTAAATCCAGACACTGTACCATGTGGTTTGTAGATAGATTATTTAATAGAATTGATAAAAAGAATTAAAAATGTTATTTAAATGTAAAAGTTCATCCTTCTTTGTAAAACTGATTATTCTTTGCTATTATTTAGAAGGATTTTTTCCTATGTACAAATACAACACTCTCTCTACAGGCATGTTTACGTTCTGTCAGCATTTTTCTGTTACTTCACCTTACAACAATCAAGTGTAGCAGCTTGAGCAACTATAATTTAAAATATTTCACACTAATGGAAGTAGAAGCCATGCAGACTGAAAGTCTGGGTGTCTGCACGGCATCAGTTGGTTACCCAGCTGCAGCATCTAAACAACAACGCTCTGAGTAAAACCGAAGGAGGAGGAGTTGCAAGATAACTGGAGGAGGGGACAGGCCTCCATTTGTGTCCCCAAATAGGAGGACAGAGAAGGGGCATATTTGCCCCAGTTGACATCCCGTCCTACGCCACGGTGTGTCATCCCAAGTTGGTTTCCAGAGACGAGACAGCTCGCCTGAGAGCTGCCCAGCAACCATGAAGGCAGATGGAAACAGAGACGGGGAGGAGGGCGGGTGGACGGGACATCACATCAGTCATCCGTGTGACTTCAGACAAATATCCGATCTTCTTTCAAATAAACCGGCACACTCGAGCAGCAAAAGCATGAAAACAATAGAATTTGTTGAAGCAACTGACATTTATTTCTTCAGCAAAAAATAATCACTTCTGAGTGGGTGATGTGCATGATGCTCCAACACTTCCTGGAACTGGTTGTTTTCGCCTACTCTTCCATCCACTTACGAGTTATCTGAGGAGGAGCACTGCCTTTCAAAACCTCCCACAACAAATCCACTACACTCCAATCTGGGCTGAACTTGAACTACTCTTTGGAGAACATCACTCTGTAAACACGTCAATTTCAGCTTTCATCTTAGGACCTTCAATTATCTAATGTCTTACTAACAAATATTTTATCAAGAAGCAGAAATCATGGCAGCGACAAGCAGAAGAGAAAAACATCAACCCCCCCAACCATGATAGTTCTACCACTGTGCTTCATAGTAGTTATTCTTGTCAAAACATCAACCAAATGTTTTTATCATTTTCCTTTAACTTCTCTATCAAGGTCAAATATCTGGAGCTCTTCCTGATAAACTGCAACATATTTATACTAATCAAGAGATTTTTATCTATTTAAGCTGTAAAAATAATTAATAAGGAGAAATGTCTCTGAATTTTAAAAACCTTTGATTTACAATCTATTGACATTTTTGATGTATCAAATATCTATTGCTAATTTGGCGTTATGGACTCCTGCTGGTTTTGATTAAGATGATAATGATCAGGTGTTTCAAAGAGGTTCAACTGTTTGATTACTAAAATAAGTTTTAAAAAGTTACCAAAATCAATTGTTTAGTTTAAGTTTTTTGCTAATAGGAATAAACTGTGAAGCAAAGATGTCCAGTCTGAGACTGTAATGTCCATGTGGACCTCTCTGAATTAAACAGTTGACTTTAAAACATAAACCTTTCTCTCATTGGAGACACAACACTCACCTCAAACTAATTCAACAGGTTTAGATATGTCTGGGTCACAAAAACTGCAGTTTAGTCACAAATTGTTTTAATTATGTCTCATTGTTTGACGGCCCCTCCCAAAGTTCTCTCACCCTGTTTTCTGATGATGGAAACTAAACTGAGACGAGTTTCCAGACATCCACCATGACTCTGCAAATATTTTGAGAGAAAACTTGACTTGCAAATTTCTCAAACATCTGAAAATTCAAGCAGCACGAGCAGCGAAGTCCTGAGACTTACATGAGAAAACTGAGAGCCTCCGCAAAGGTTTGAGACATTTTGGGAATTCCTTCAGACATTAGGATGATTTGGATTTCTGAAGGTAAAAAAAAAAAAAAAAAAAAAAAATGGGATAAACTGTTCATGATACTCCAAATAATGAAACTGGGTAAAGATTTGGGGATGTAAACAAAAAAGAACAAGAAACCACCTGCTCTAAAATCCCTCCTGACCAAGCTGTCATTCAACTCATGACAGCCAGACCTGCCAACGACGAGAAGCAGCTCTAAGTTTCCTGCGGTCTCGCCTGACTTGGCGTCACTCCCACTGAGGAAACCACCAACAATCTGTTGGCCATGAATCACAATCCACCATCAACCACATACCATCATAATCTCAGCCTCTAACGATATCACAAATCCTCCATGTAAGATGAAGAATGTTTCTGCTTATCAAGGTTTGAAATATCTTAAAACAGCAGACTCAGAGTTCTGCTGGTTGAATAATTGGCATTGTCTAGACAGAGACTGTCACAAAGACTAAAGGTCACCAAAAACCCAGAAACAGCCTCTGGCTTATCGTGACATCAGCTCTTTCAATTCTTTGAATATGTCAGCTGTAAATACCTTGAACATTTCCAGTGTCTGCAAACAAAAGCTGGAGGATAAGCAGGGACTTATTGATTTCAGATGAAAGGTGAGAGAGATGATTATGTTTTACTTTGAGATAATTACATATGCATAAAGCTACAAACAATGATTTCCTTTTCAGCAGTAATACCAAACAGACATTACTGCAAAAAGCAGTAAACTGTAGTCCTACCTGGTGGAGCAAGTCCAGCTTTATGTCTGCAGAAAAAAAGCAAAGGAGGCAGCAGCTTCTGCAGAGGAAGAGAAGAAGAAGAAAGAAAAATGAGCAACAAACAGAGGAGCGAACTGGAGTCAGAGGGGCAGCGCCGCACTCTGAAATGACTGATGCTTTTTTACCGGCAAACGGAGCCGGCGTTGCTGCAGCCTACTACAGCACACACACACACACACACCGAGCCAAATGACACGCTGCCTTACATCCCCTCCACCCGCACACACTGAAGCCGGTGTCTGCACTGCAACAGGGAGGGGTGGGCGTGGGGGTTGGGGATGTCTGAGCACTATGAACGTGTGTGTGTGTATATTTGCTCGTCAGTCCCATTAATTCCTATTTGAAAGGGATATGAAGCTCATGGAGCCCCGAGGGAAGTGAATTCAGAAAGAAAAGACCTTCTCTATCAGTGGCGCATTGCATTCTTCTCTGTGATTTATCTCATCTGCCACGTCGCTGAAAGACGCTCACATTAAGATGCACAACAAAGAAAAATCCAAACAGGACAGCAAATGCTGCATGACTGTATCTGTGAGTGAGTAGAGGAGGGGTGTGGGGCTTGCCCCATGCTGAATAATTGCTGTCAGTGGTGCTCATTTGCAGGCAGGGCCAAGTGCTGCAGCAGCACTGAAACAAAGGCAGCGAGGGGGAACGAGGGTGAAAACCAGGAGCTAAGGGAGAGACTGCAGAGACTCGGACCAGCACAGTGAAAACACACACGCCAAAACCTTAAATACCCTCCTTATTACTCCAACCTCTAACCATATAAAATGTATTTATAGTGCAGAGAATCCTGGTCATGCTATTCATCACCAGCACTACAACAGATGTCAGAGTGAATAAATTAGGACATTATGAAGTGAGTAGAAAAGCTAAAAGAAATATTACTGGTTCTTGTTCACACTGGAAACTGAAGCCGGAACTGTTAAAACGTTTTTTATTATCTCATAACTAAATTATCTCTTTTAAAAATAGTTGGAATTCTGACATTTATTTTGTCAGCATCCTAATTTTGGCTCTGCTGACCCCCATGTGAAGAGCTGAGTTCTCACATGGATGCTAAACTTGCAGAATCTGTGTTTAAATAAAACAAACTGCTGCAAATGCTGAAACAAGAAACCTCAAGGTCAAAGGTGACAGAGGTAGCAGCTCTTTTAGCTTGTGTGTCAGCAGATCCGTGATGTAACGTCAGCGAATGCCAGAGAAAATATTAACTATCCGTAAATTAAAAAAAGATTTCTAAATCCGGGAATATGTGATGTTGAATATTCTTCAAAAGTAACAGTTTATAATATTATATAAAATATGTGTTAGAATTTATTTTACTATGCCATCATGTATGAGGTGTTAAATGTGGGTGAAGACCAACTACTAGCTGATTCCACTTCCACATTAAAATATTTTATTTTATTTTATTTTATATCACACGACATTAAAAATGATTTGAATATTTTGTTTAACTTCTCCTGATTACTGATCTCTGTGGCAGCAAATGAGTTTTTACTTGCTAATTATTCACCAAAATACTACGTGCATCTGTGATGATGCTATGTAACCATAACAACCATATTGTTGGAGGTACCAAGATGACCAAATGTTAAACTTTCCAGCTGACAGGTCAAACAAATATTCAAAACAGAATTGTTTTAAAAGTACTAAAGTAAATATGCCCTGTAAGTTTACCAGCTATTCTCAGTGATGGATACATAAACATTTTATAGTTGCATTTAAAAGCTACACAATTGGACAATTTTTAAAAACCAAAAAACCTTGAAATTAAATCATGAAACTGTTAAATTTACTGGTCAGAATCACTAAAACAAACCAGTAGGCCCCAACCGATGTTCAGAAAGACTCCTGCATGTGATGGACAAACCTCAGACAGACCACAGAGGTTGATGTGAAACTGAATCATAAAGGCAAACGTCATTATGTCTCCAAAACCACTCCAAAATTAAAGGGAGAGAGGAAACGGGCCACATCTTCTATTAGTTTGGCAGAAAGAGCCATCAGTTTGGGGCTGTAATCAAGCTGTCAACATCCAGGACTGATCTCAGTGAAGGAAAAGGAGACATTTAAAATGGCGTCTTTCAGTTTTCAACACTTTTTGGACGAAGAGAGGAATGATGAGATTTAAAGGTGAAGTTAGGTGAGGTTGAAAACATGGAGACAGACTGAGGGTATCCAGTTTCTGCCACCTTCTGGGCAGCATTCTGCCAGTGCTGATTAAAGACCAAAGCACGACAACAACAAACATACCAGCTAACATCTAATCTCCAAGGATGCAGATGCCAAACGTGCTAATGCCAATCTGCTAGAACCAACGGATCCGTCAGACTCAGCAGGCACTGGACAGAATACACATTATTTTATGTGTCTGTGTTTGAGCAGAGACATACAGAGACATACAGGTTTCTCATCGATATGTCAGTCTTATTGCTGTACTGGGAAGGACTCGATCTTTCGTTGGCGCTCCAACCCCCTGTGATCAGGATTAGCCGAGCAGATCATCCCCTGAGTACGAGGCATCAATCCCTTCATAAAGATTTGAATGATTTCACTGCTGATCAGAACATTTTAGAATCTGTTTGATGTACTACAGATTACAGATTAACCAGGATCAGTTTTTGTCTGTTGGCCATCCTGGTTTAAACAAACGGGTCATTGACAGGTTTTTTCAGAACTTCATGATGTATTTATCAACGTGCTGGACAGTGGTACCTAAAGACCAGGGTTCCACAGTCCAGCACTTAAACAGCAAATCAATAAAGATCTCCTATAAAAAAGGACAACTAAAGGTCAATTTATAAAGAGTTATTAGATGAAATTAAATTAGAAATGATCTTGTTCTCCAGGAAGAATAAACAGGTGACTAACGCTGGATTTAATGTGCATTCAGTTTGACTGACGTTCTGTTGTATCCAGCTTGTCCCTTGCTGACTTGTCACTGAATCCGACCCCTTATTAAAGCATGACTCATGCTAGTTAAAATGCAGCATTAGCAAACTGCATTTCACTGAGCAGACAAA
Organism: Pachypanchax playfairii; assembly: GCA_006937955.1. NCBI lineage: Eukaryota > Metazoa > Chordata > Actinopteri > Cyprinodontiformes > Aplocheilidae > Pachypanchax > Pachypanchax playfairii. Next base: position 839,537 of record SSNP01000133.1, read on the forward strand.
CTTCCTGCAAGGCTCTTTGAGGACACGGTGGTTTACAGAAGTGTGTTGGTGCAGCATCAAGAATCAAGTGGAACGCTGAGTAATGCAGACAAAATATAGACCTTTACACAACATACATGTTAAAACTCTGGGGGTATTACTATGTATAGGTACAACCAGAAAGATTTTAATATCAGTCAATAAAAACCCCAAATAGTCTCAAAATAGTCTCAAGTTTTATTTATAAAAAAGAGAAATAAAAAAGGTTCTGATAGAGACCGACCTGGTCAAACAAACATGTGATCAGATCCATTTTGTTTATATTCTCCCTCAAACACTGGGAAGACTTTTTATTATAGGGATACGTTTTTATTCTAAATCCCAGTTCTTCAGATCTGCTGCATGTTTTCCTGATTCAACACACCTGATTGCAGTTGATTAACTAGTTGATTAACTAGATTTAGTTGAACTGTAGTCATCTGAACCAGGAAAACCTCTAAAACACAAAGGGAACTCTTTTCTAAACTAAGCTGTCCAAAATACACTCACCGGCCACTTTATTAGGTACACCATGCTAGTAATGGGTTGGACCCCCTTTTGCCTTCAGAACTGCCTCAATTCTTCGTGGCATAGATTCAACAAGGTGCTGGAAGCATTCCTCAGAGAGTTTGGTCCATATTGACATGATGGCATCACACAGTTGGCGCAGATTTGTCGGCTGCACATCCATGATGCGAATCTCCCGTTCCACCACATCCCAAAGATGCTCTATTGGATTGAGATCTGGTGACTGTGGAGGCCATTTGAGTACAGTGAACTCATTGTCATGTTCAAGAAACCAGTCCGAGATGATTCCAGCTTTATGACATGGCGCATTATCCTGCTGAAAGTAGCCATCAGAAGTTGGGTACATTGTGGTCATAAAGGGATGGACATGGTCAGCAACAATACTCAGGTAGGCTGTGGCGTTGTAACGATGCTCAATTGGTACCAAGGGGCCCAAAGAGTGCCAAGAAAATATTCCCCACACCATTACACCACCACCACCAGCCTGAACCGTTGATACAAGGCAGGATGGATCCATGCTTTCATGTTGTTGACGCCAAATTCTGACCCTACCATCCGAATGTCGCAGCAGAAATCGAGACTCATCAGACCAGGCAACGTTTTTCCAATCTTCTATTGTCCAATTTCGATGAGCTTGTGCAAGTTGTAGCCTCAGTTTCCTGTTCTTAGCTGAAAGGAGTGGCACCCGGCGTGGTCTTCTGCTGCTGTAGCCCATCTGCCTCAAAGTTCGACGTACTGTGCGTTCAGAGATGCTCTTCTGCCTACCTTGGTTGTAACGAGTGGTTATTTGAGTCACTGTTGCATTTCTATCAGCTCGAACCAGTCTGGCCATTCTCCTCTGACCTCTGGCATCAACAAGGCATTTCCGCCCACAGAACTGCCGCTCACTGGATATTTTTTCTTTTTCGGACCATTCTCTGTAAACCCTAGAGATGGTTGTGCGTGAAAATCCCAGTAGATCAGCAGTTTCTGAAATACTCAGACCAGCCATTCTGGCACCAACAACCATGCCACGTTCAAAGTCACTCAAATCACCTTTCTTCCCCATACTGATGCTCGGTTTGAACTGCAGGAGATTGTCTTGACCATGTGTAAATGCCTAAATGCACTGAGTTGCCGCCATGTGATTGGCTGATTAGAAATTAAGTGTTAACGAGCAGTTGGACAGGTGTACCTAATAAAGTGGCCGGTGAGTGTATGTTAAAGTTTTAGGTGATAAAGTTGCTGATTTGCAACTGGTCTGTAACTATAAATAGTACATGTTGTTTCTACCCACCAGTACTAAATGATAGTAATGCATAAGATTAATATGTTGTTAAAAAGAACAACTTTTTAAGAAAGAAAGAGAGAAGTGTGGTTTAGAGATTCTTACTGTTTGTAGTAATTAAACAGTATAAATCCATCAGATAACAGAGTTTAGTTCAGAGTTGTGTGAATGAAGTTTAACTCTTTATGTACCTACATTTGGCTTAATTAGCATTTACAGATTTTGTATTTGTTTTTATGTAAATGCAATTACAAGTAAATAAATAGTTTAAAAGTCACGCAGCATGAACTGAACCGTATACTTTTATTGCTCATGACTTTAAAGCTTAAGGGTTATAAATGAGGTCATAAAAGTTATGATCCTTATGAGGAAACTCTGGCACATAAAGAACAACTCTCAAAGGAACAAACTTGTATTTACAACCTGGGTTCTTATCTTTCAGAACCTTATACGTTCCTTCAGAAACAGAAATACAGATTGCTTCAGTACAAGTCTTTAAACAGTAACAAACTATAGAAGGTGTCTTTAGTGCTGCTAAATCCTAAACAATAACTATTTTCCTTTTCAAAATCTAGTAGATTATATGCATGTATATTAAGCTAGCACATATATGATCCCAAAATAAATGAATATATTTTTAAAAGCATCAGAACTGGTTACTGACAACCCTAATAAGATGACTTCTACTGTAGAACTAACTGCACTTGTAACCCAGAAATTCTGATTTATTAATGGCATAAAAAAATGTTATTAATACCCGTGTGAGTTTACATGTCCAAGAAGTTAGTGCCCCACTAACACCAGTCCTGTCATCCAGACAGGAACGTTGTGCCGCAGCAGACGGATTGTTATGGATACAAACTGGACCAACGCTTGCAGAACCAGGACAGGAGAAACAGTCTACTTCCAGGTCCAACGATGATCTTGTAGTTTTAATGAGAATGTAACATCATCATCTGACTGATTGTTCTAACAAAGCAAATCTAACTGAAAACAGCAGATTCATTCATTTACTCATCTTTTTCAGAAGATCGGCAGGTCTTTGATCTCCACCAGACACCACCCAACAGACACAAAGAGATCATATGTTTTAATCAGGAGACGTTCATGTTCATGTTTCAGGATCATTTTAATGGATAGATATTTGATTAGATGCATTAAAGAGTTGTTACCTTCAGCTTCAGCAAATTCCCTGTAATGTTTCAGGTTTTTCCCCAAAAGCCAAATCAGTGATTCATTCTTTGTTCACTACAACAAAATATTAACAGTAGAAGTTTATCCTTTTTGGCTTGTTGTCCGTTCACTCTACAGTGACTCTGATTTCTCTAACTATCAATAAATTTGATAGATTTCACTTCTGACATTTCAAATCTTACTTCTGAACATTTTCCATCAAAAACCAGCTGACTGATAAAGATTGGGACACCATCCAAGAGATTCTGGTCTTTATAACAATTTAAACATATTAATCTATAATTAGTCTTGAATAACATCATGTCTCAGGGGAAAAAGCAAAACAAAAACAAAACTAATTTATATCACAAACAAAAGAGAGTGTTTGGTTTCTGTTTGCAAAGAGAAACAACCTTTTCAATCCTCTCACAAACACAAGCTGAACCCTGGTCTGTTACCATTTACACAAAATAAGCTGTGTATTTCATTATACTGATGTAATTATCTGCTCAAACACAACAGCTGTGCTGTTTGTTATTGTTCAGAGGCCACAACAGCAACGCAGTTTCGTGAAAAGCTCGAGAACATAAAAACATTAAACGTCTGTGTCACTGCAGACATTTCTGATTTATAATTATGGCTGAGAGCAAAACACGGGGAGTCCATTTGCTATAAGAGGAGGCGACGCACAGTTCTCAAAAACCTGGAAGCCATTTGTGTCTAAAACCCAAAACACAGGAAGTAACAGCAAGTTTATCACATCTGCCGAACCGCTGGATAGAATATTAAGTTTGATAGAAAATCAACTTCTTTTCTTTCTCTCTACCACCCAGAAACATGACCTGGGGGGGGTTTATGTTATCTCATCATTCACATTTAAAAATAACCAGCGGTACACACACCCCCCCCCCCTCCCAGACTGATGGGCTGAAGATGGTCTGTGTGTGTGTGTTACTCTTGGACCCTCGTTCCCGTTCCCCTCTGATATAAGTAGAACACAGGAAATTCCTCATATGTGAAATATGCTTGTGAGAGATCTGGTCAAAACAGCACAGCTTAGAACAGGAAGACAAAAAGAGACAGAAAAAAGAAGAAAGATGGATGAATTATATACAGAAAAAGAAGAAAGGACTAATGTGATGAGTGTGTGTGTTTGGTGGGGGGGGGGTTTCAAAGACTGAGAAGCTGTTTTATAGACTTTACTGTGTCTGAAGGCGTCCTCCTTACAATTTACAGTGTGTGTTGTGTATATTAACTGTCTGCTGGTTGTGTGTGTGTGTGTGTGTGTGTGTGTGTGTGTGTGTGTGTGTGTGTGTGTGGGTTTGTTTTTCTGACCTCCTGAGGACCAGTTTCCTGACTTTTACTATCTTTCTGGGGTCCGAGGGTTCTTGTGGGGACCGAAGCCTGGTCCCCATGAGGGGGACTCCCCTTTTTAGGGTTAGGGGTTAGGTTTATAGGTACGGTGTGAATAGAGTTTTAGTTAGTCTTAGGGTTAGTTATAGATCAGTAATGGTTGAGGTTAGTAAAAGGGTAGGGGTTAGGTATAAATCTAGTTACTAAAATCAATGGAAGTCAATGGACGGTCCCCATAAGGATACCAAAACACACTTGCATGTGTGTGTGTGTGTGTGTGTGTGTGTGTGTGTGTGTGTGTGTGTGTGTGTGTGTGGGTTTGTTTTTCTGACCTCCTGAGGACCAGTTTCCTGACTTTTACTATCTTTCTGGGGTCCGAGGGTTCTTGTGGGGACCGAAGCCTGGTCCCCATGAGGGGGACTCCCCTTTTTAGGGTTAGGGGTTAGGTTTATAGGTACGGTGTGAATAGAGTTTTAGTTAGTCTTAGGGTTAGTTATAGATCAGTAATGGTTGAGGTTAGTAAAAGGGTTTGGGTTAGGTATAAATCTAGTTACTAAAATCAATGGAAGTCAATGGACGGTCCCCATAAGGATACCAAAACACACTTGCATGTGTGTGTGTGTGTGTGTGTGTGTGTGTGTGTGTGTGTGTGAATGGGTTTGTTTTTCTGACCTCCTGAGGACCAGTTTCCTGACTTTTACTATCTTTCTGGGGTCCGAGGGTTCTTGTGGGGACCGAAGCCTGGTCCCCATGAGGGGGACTCCCCTTTTTAGGGTTAGGGGTTAGGTTTATAGGTACGGTGTGAATAGAGTTTTAGTTAGTCTTAGGGTTAGTTATAGATCAGTAATGGTTGAGGTTAGTAAAAGGGTTTGGGTTAGGTATAAATCTAGTTACTAAAATCAATGGAAGTCAATGGACGGTCCCCATAAGGATACCAAAACACACTTGCATGTGTGTGTGTGTGTGTGTGTGTGTGTGTGTGTGTGTGTGTGAACACTCGACCTGACCACAGGGTGTAGCTCAGGGCTTTGAAGTTCTCAAACACACGCTACCGTACAGGATTCTGTATGACTCCATGGAAAAACCTCCAAACCTGCGTCAGACTCCCGAGAACACCGACTTCTCTGTCCCACTTGTAAAACTTCATGAAGATGTGAGAGCAGACTATAAGAAAAGTGTTTACTGGGAGAAAATTGTCCAATAAATTTCACTGATTAAACAACCAGATATTTTAATTCACCCAGTGAACCACAAACTGAAGTTGTTTGACTTTTGATGAAGAGCTGCGTTGAATTTACAGATAAATAAACTATTACCTGTCTGTCTTTAAACTCGATTCATTCTCAGGCAAGTTGGAAGTGAAAGTGACTCATTTTTAATTGTTATTGTTAACTTGATCTTGTGAAGGAAGGTGGATCCCGTCCCACTCTTTCAGCTCAGGCGGTATCTCACTGAGCTGTGAAGGAGCTTCCTAAATGCTTTGGGAAGGGGCTGATGGCCAAAACCTGAAAAACTGAGATGTTATTACTGATACTTTGTGACGTGAAAGAAATGCGCACGATTGTTGAAGTTGTTTGTCTCGTGGAGGTCACATGGTCGTAAGCACCAGTTCAGAGGGATTCCAACAGGCTCAGGTTTTATGTCTATATCTGAGCCAAGTTTTCTGAATGCAACAAAGAAAAACGAAAAACGAGACGAAAGGTCAGAGATGCTAAAGTCGTGTCTGACCCAGTGAGCAGAAACTCAATGGAAATAAAAGAAACATTAAAGCTGTCATCGTTCACTGGATCACTGAAAGGCCAGTAGCAAGGAAAGGTAAGCGGAGGTCATTAGTAGCAGACATGTTCGTGTTTCTAACCTCCTCCTGCTAATGGGAGATCTGAACTTTGCATCCACGTGCCATCTGTTTTAAATTAGCACCTCCACAAGGAGCATCGAGATCCAGGCAGCCGTGGTTAGACGCTGAGGTTTAGAGTCCTAAATCCGAAGCAGCGGGGGGACAGATACACGTCAGATTGAAGAAAACCGTGCCAGCAGAGGGGGAGGACATTAGATCAGGAAGTGGATGGAAATCCAAACTTTGGGCTTTTTCTGCAATCGAATCATGTTGGAGTGAAGTGTTCATGCTCAGAGGAGAGAGGATACACGTGTCACTGAGGCTGAGTGAAGAGCGGAAGTTTCTGGAAGTCATCAGAGACACACAGACAGAGACCAGCTGTATGGGACGTTTTACTGCTGCAAAGGGGGACAAACATCCTGACATACAGCATTCAGTCAAACACAGTAACGTTATCCCAAATCCAGCTGGATACGTCTCCAAAAAAACCCACATCTCAGGGTGGCAGGTCAGAGGCATGACATGCAAACATGCAGCCGAGCGTTAACAACAATAAACATCCTTGTCTCTGAGCTGAAGTCAACAACTGTCAAACCCATATGGAGCAGGTCTGTCATTCAGGCGCTGTATGGGAAACCGCCTCGTCAGTACAGAATCCAAAACAATCAAATCCAAACTTTTCTTCCCATCTCTCCGTTCCCCAAACAAGAGTGAGTCATGGCAGTCGGACTGGGAATACAGCGTTGACTTCTGGCCCTGCTGGATGGAGGAGAACTGAAAGCACCACCCTCATGATGAATGACTAACAACGTGTTGTGTTTTGACATCTATTTTTACAAAGAGCAAATCCCCAGCTGCGACCACGAGGCCATACGAGCACTTTCTCATGTTTTAGCTCATTTAGCTCAGAGAGGAGAATTTGTGTAACTCAAGGACACAGTTATACAAGCATCCAACACTGTTCATGCACATCCGAGGTCAAATACATCCAGTTTTAATAGAAAGTGTTGTGTTTTTGTACCGGTGTCTGATCTCAAATATTTCACTCGGAATTCTGCAAACAGAGGCCCTGCAGACCTATTACTGCTTCCACTATTTCTAATGAAAGTAAATCCTGTTGCATCCCTTTGAGAGCTCTTAAAGAAACCAAAACTAAAGTCCAGATCTGTTAAAAAACAGGATTTAATACATTTATTTCAAGCTGTAATTAAACAAGGAAGCGTCTGCTTCCATCACGGTGCAGAAATGTTTCTTCCTGCTGCGTGTTTCAATCAAAAATTACAGTTTTGAAATGAATCATTTAAAGTGTCTTTACTTGAAGCATTTATAGCAACAAGTTGGAATTTTCCATGTCTGGTTAGTGAAATGCTACATGCTACACACCCGGCCGACATTTTAACACAGAGAAGACGACGCATCAAGACTAACTGGATCCGGGACAATTTAAGGTGAGTTTTATCTGCAATATTTGATGAGAGAGAAAACCCAGTGACGGTACCATCACACTATAAATACAGACTCTCAGTTGGAATGTGAGTTGGTACAAACTGCAACAGGAACGTGAAATTCCTGAAAACATTCTTACTGTGATTTAGTCAAAGTCTTCTAAAAATGTTTTCATTAGTAAGTAAATAATCCTCGTTATTGGTCAGGTCCTCGTTTTATCTCCAGTCAGCCATGAGGGTTTCGCTGGTCACCAGCTTCTCTCACACTGTCGGGCTCATGGACATTAAACTGATGTGTTTCTGATGTCTGGAACAACTCAGACAGTTCTGAGTGAAAATTTGTTCAAACATGTTGAAAATGTCAACAACATGCATGTTCTCCTGACAGGCAACTGAGAAACTTTGCAAATGTTCTGAGAGTTTCAGATACTCGCTCGCAAATATAATCAGTAATTTGCCATCAACAGTCGCTGCCAGTAACAAACAAACTGCTTCTTAACTAAATAAAAATGAACCTGTTACAAACACTAACGAGCTGTTAGCTAGCATGTAATGATGAGCTATACGCTGCAGGCCAAGAAACAAAGAGCACGAAGACCGTCAGGATAAACGATGTGGGGAAACAACTGATCAATCCACTTCAACTCACTGGCTCTTAAACTTCACTTTCATCGCAAACACAGAGTTTGCAATCCATCCACAGATTTCCTGTGTGGACAGGAAGGATCACAGTGAGGCTTTCGCCCTGAGATACTCTAAGTGCAAGCTATTAGTGTAAGTGATACACCACAATCATGGTCAGAGTGAGAGACTAGATGAACAGAGAACATCTGGAGGCCCTTAGGGCTTCGAAGATGTTGGTAAATTATCTTTCATTAACATAACAGGATGAAGTGAGGAGCGAAGCACGAAGCCTTCTGAACACAGAGTGGTGCAACATCCAAGGTTCAATGCACCAATAAGTTTTAGTGAAGCAGTAATGACTTCCTGCATCTGAGGAATAGAAGGGTGAGGTCATTCATCATTAACTCAGTTTGACATTTACATGCTTGGAGCCAGCTGCAGTCCAGGACACGTCTCTCTGATTCCTCCTGTGGCCTGCTGTAAACTCTGATCCGCCACTCTGTCCCGTTCCAGAACATGAAAATAAAAGGATTTGTCAGGATTATCGTCTGGAGGCAAATGCTTTGGGTCTGAGGTTCAATAAAAACTGAAACTTCTCCTCGTGTCTGCCACTTCTGAGTCCTCCTTTCAAAATGCTTTAGATTTAGTTGACAAACACTTATGGATCTCCAGTTGTGAAGACGGGGCACAGCTGGAGACACATAGAGCTGCAGCTTTGTGTGTGTGAGTGTGTGGGGGGGGTCAACTATAGCATTTTGTTACCATGACAGAGATAAATCACCATGGTTACGACTTCATTTGGAAACAAAAAGGAAACAGAGAACCACAATGAAGAAGCTCTTTACTGGCAACAGAAAACTTTGACGACAAAAAGGAAATCCCTCGTTAGAGCTCAGACACCACATGGGGAAAGATTTCTGACTGATGTATATAAAGAGAACACCCCCCCACCCCCCATTTACTAGGTCATTTCCTACTATAAAGTGAAGGAAAATCTGACGTCTGAGGGTTTGTGTATCTTTAATCTTCAGTATGGAATCTGTGGATCAATAATCAAAACTAATAATTAATTATCTCTCTTGGAATCATGGGATGTTTCTGTTTTTGGACGTAGAGCAAAAAAACAATAAAAAAAGATACAACTATAAGAATAGACCTAATTAAGAGAGCTTTAATCTGAAATTCCCCTGTTACAGAGTTATTTATTATTTATTCACTGGAAAGGTGATGACAAGGTGAATCTCAGTGCAGGTGAGTTCATGTGTCAGGAAGAGGCTCTGAGCAGCGCTGGTGTCAGCCCGTGGTCTTGGCACCGCCCGCTCTGCAGCAGACTGACACCCTCTTCCATGCAACCAACTGGGTGTCGCTTCAAGTTCACATAACCAGACACAGACAGAATGATGCAGGGCAGGCTCGACCAGACCGAGTGTTTTGTTTTCATTACTCAGATGTGGAAGCAGATTAAAGCATCTTGAAGCTCCAACTCTCTTTGTGGTTCAGTTCACAAACACGTCTGTTGTTGGAATGCCGCCCAGATTAGAAAATAGCTGTTAGAGAACATATGAGCTACCAATAAAATGCATTCTGCATCTTTTGGCTTGAAAAGCAACGAGCTGTGATGAGTTAGTGGTGAGAATATGGAGATGAAAGCTGATACAAACAGAACTCAGCGATCCTGATGGGTTCCTATCAGTTCTGGGACGGGAAAAAGAAGAGAAGAGAACTTCCTGACTTTAGTAGCCCATATTATATTGAGTATTTTTAATCATGCACCTGTTAAACTTGTTTAGTTCAAGTTATTTGGACAAAATGTGAGACAATAGAGTTTCTTTGTGTCCAAGTGAATCTCAGGTGGACAGTAAACAGAGAAAACCATCAGCTATCATTCAGGAACTAAAGTTTAAGGTTTTGTCTGTATTAATCATTTATCCTTGTTACTATAGAGATAACTGACCATTTGTCAGAAATAAACTATTGAATTGAAATGCAGTGATTGTAGGAAGGTGTTAGTTTAATGTTGGTTAAATATCTGTCAATTAAAAATGTAGAAGAAGTGCCTCTGAATGATTTTCTTTTTAATTATCTTAAACGGGCTTCATTAATCCAAAAACCAAATGATAATCCAAAGAGACAGAGACAAATCTGCTGTCTGAATAAATGCAACAACCATAACTCCCAGCTGTTACTGCCAAAATAAACTCATCTATTATGTCATCTTGGAGCTTCATATCCAAGCCACCAGCATCTCACACACACAAACACAAGTTTAGATGTCGTCCCTCAGAAAACAAGTCTGAGAAGAGTTCCCACTCATCTGGGTTGGAGCTACATGCCAACGTTTCTGATGTTGCGTGTAAATCACATGTTCTCCATTTGATCCGCTGGCAGTTTGGAACAGCCCACAACACATCCAGCCAAAGCCTCTTTGACGAGGTGATCCAAGAGGTCATGAAGAAGAACAGGACCATTATGGAAGAGTCTATAGCCCCAGGAATAAGGAGGTGCTTTCTATACATTCTTTCTGAACCCCTTCTATTGTTGACCCCTATGTGGGGTAAAACATGGGGCAGGGAGGGAAAGCAGGAAGCATGGCAGCTCCTACAGGAAGTCTTTTAGAGGTTCTAGTCTGCACTTTAGTTACTTGCAAAACATACAAAACTGTAAAAAAAAAAAAAAAACGGATTGGGATTATTCAGCAGCTGAACTATAACAACCAGACAACATTTGTCGGTCATCAGTTATAAGCAGGATAAAGAGCAAAAACAAAAATAATCTATAAAAACATGTTGTTACTCTCATCTGTAGATGGCTATTTACAGGAGAGATTATATACACACTCCCTTCACACCAGATTAAGAACCCTCTGCGCTCTCCGTGACCTGCACAACCTATTAGCACGTGACTGTACTGTGACAAACTTACAACACCTTCTTCAGTGTGGCAGCCATGATGCTGCTACACTCATAATAGTTTCTAAGTAGGTTTATTCCTGTTATTTTCTGTCCACAGTATCGTCTCCTGCCATCCTCTCAGTTCTAACCCTACACCCATTATACCATGTCCCAACCCTTAACACAAGCCTTTTGAACAAGCTTATGACACATCAGGCAAGAAGATTCTTCCAAACCAGCATGACACTACTGCCACAGGTCTAGATGTTTCTATGACATTGTCAGTTTTAGCTGTAACTGTGTTGCAGCCTAGGCCTCGAAAAAACAAGCTAAGCTTAAATCTACTCGTGTCATACATACACTGCTACCATGATGATACACCTCTATGATATCACTAGGGGCATATTGAGCATGTTCAAAACCATCGTGAAGGTCTAAACAAGACCCCCTCCCCCAGGTGATGGTCGATTACAGTAAATCCATTCATAATAAACCAGACTTCCAATGTATTTGGTCAGCATTGCAGCTTTAACATAGCACAAGTTAACTCGTGGTTAATGGTTTGGAAATGGGATGTTTGAACTACATGTTTAGCAAATAACATGACCAAGTTATATAAAGGCTTTGCAAAATACAGGTACTTCCTCCCAGAATGGAAATATAATTTGAGCAAAGCCTCCTGGTTAAAGTGAAGAATAAAGTCAATGGGAGGTGAAGGGCAGGAAGGCAGATGGCTGTGGATTAGCATCTGAATGTGGACATACAGATCCACAGGGGTCCCATGCTCATCCTGCTTCCACCTCAGAGGACAGGTGAGCTGAGTGAAAGAAGGCTCAGGAAGAAAAATCGATAACTGGCAACCTGCAGTGAGAAAACCTGAAAGCTGGAGAAAGCTGGTGGCTTTAAACTGAGCTGTCATGTAAAATTTAAACGGGGGTACCAGGAGAAGAAAACTGCAATCAGACTTAAAGATACTGTAGATGTGACGTTAAGTGAGATAACATCAGGGCACATACCACATGAATCTGCTTTGAAATTCATGTCTGTAATGTTTGAACTTGCTGTGGACCAAATCATGCTGGTATCAACAATAACATGTTTTTGTACATTACCTCATTACTTTACAAAATCCATTATCAAACCTGAAATCAAAGCAACCGGAGGGTTTTCTGTCCTGACACGGGAAAAGACTATCTGGGATCTAAGTGAATGTTAGTTATATAGAGTATATATAGAGTTATATAGAAAAGAAAGGGTTGCTGTTCCTCTGAGTCTTATAAACAGAACCAAACCACATCAAGAGACCACAGAAACTTTTGTTTTGCATTTGCTTTTTCAGTTTTTATCATTTCCTTTAACATTTTTATAGGAACTAAAGAGACCAACAGAAACCCAGTTTACAGATAAATCATGGGAATGAACAAGAACCAATACGGTACACTGCAGACCTACATGAAACTGTGAGCTCTTCAGTTTACGACCAGTTTATCACTAGCCACTGAGTGTCAGCACTAAAAGAGCCAAACCCTCCACATGGGTCAACAGCAACCAGAAGTACAAATCATCTTGTCACAAAGCTCAACTCTTTCTTTCCCTAGAAGGAATTCCTTAACATCTGCTGATTCAGATCTTCAACCCCACCTTAAACAGACAAGTGTCTCAGGGATAACACAACATATTCTGAATATTTAATGCTCAGTCAAGGTTGGCATTTTTAAAAGACAAATTAAATTGTTTTAATTGAAAGTAAAAGAAATGAAGATTGAGAGCTTTTAGAAATGGACACACCAATCAGAAGACTCTACTGTGCCAAGAGGTCAGAGGTTTTATTTTACACGGATTTTCTCAGGTCAGGATGAACAGAAAAGAATGCCATTTCCTAAAGCTTTTTCCTGTATCCTCTTACTACACACAGGTCCATACACTGGTACTCAAAAGGGTCATTCCTTTGAGGGGCTGGTTACCATGGCAGGGGTTGCTATGGAGAGGGGGGCCCCATGATGGCCCCAATAAAGCAGTGGGAACTGTCAGTGCTTCAAAACAACACAGAATCAATCCAGGCTGGAAGATACACATGAATGAGATGACTGCAAGAACATTGAACATGTTAAATTTTCCAGGTTTTCATCAATTAGCTGTATGTTCAGTCTTCGATTCTTCAACTCTGACGTCTTTAGTTCTTATCGATTGAGCACTTTAAACTTGAGGTGTATTAGAAGTGAAAAAGATAACCTTTACAAACCATCAAAACCCCAAACAAACAAAAATATAAAAACTGCAGTATAACAGCAGGATAATCTCACTACTGACACCTAGTGTTTGGAATGAAGACTGCAACACGACTCAAGCACCTTCATAAAAGGTTTGTTGCCACAATTCAATCAAGCAGTAACATATCCATCATAACTGATGAAATTAATAAGCTGAAGTCAGAGAAAACAAATGCATCAAAAAGTTTATATTCTATTGAAAATTACAAACGGATCTGGGACCAGAAAAGACATCATGTGGGTCTGGATCCAGCCAAGCTTGAGTTAATATGTGAAGAGAAAACATCAATAAAATCCTTCATTTTGTTATCGGATTTAATGAAGTCCCCAGATTTTTAATCATAAAATAAGAACTGTACAGCTAATAGATTATAATTATTGTAATTCCATCAGTTTAGTTTTTCCTTTTTTCCCCCCACTTACTTTCAGATTTGGGATTTTGAGCAGGTTTATCAAGGACAGCTCAACCCCACATTTAAAAAAAATCCATGAAGTCAAATTCTCAAATAGTCAGAAAAGTCTATAATCTGCATGGTATTTATTAAACATAAATTTAAATTATAAAAGCTTTGCTGGGATTGGTTCATTTCTTGTTGATGTATTACTTGACTCATTGCTTTTCTGTGTAACAGTAATTCATCTTTGATAAGGTATAAACTTAGGATTGATACTGACCATGTGCTTTATGTCCCTCTTTGTGCGTCCATCTTTTTTCTGCTGTAAGCTTTAGAAATTAAGTTCCTGGAAATGAGCCAAGATGTCCACTACAAACAGTCAGCTGCTTTTTTCCCATCAGCCGACTCAAACTGTACCATCCATACATTCAAGCCTTCCATCTGTTCCTACGTTTCACACTGGCTTCTCAGAACTACCGTGTGTAACGTTCCCATGAATCCATTCATCCAAAACACAGATGTAGTCAAGCACTACACTAATACAGTTAGGACATGATAATGCTTCAATCCCTGAGAAGGAATTCACACTGAATCCTGGGGGATTTATTTCCATGAACTCAACCATCCATCCTCAGAACTGAAACAGGAACATGAAGAATGTTCAGAAAAACATGGAGAAACATGATCAAGTTAGCAAGTTTTAACACTGGGCATCATTCAGTCCTTCAGAACACTTCGCTCTGTGTTTTTGAGCAAAAACACTTCCAATCCCCTGTTTTTAAAAAGGAGGAGGAGGAAAACAACCAAACTGTTTAGCTTTCACATCTGGAAATCATAAAGTCTCAGTGTTACAAAGCTTAGCTGCTGTGCTAAGCTAACAGGAGCTCATTAGTGGTTTCTTCCCACCATTTCTCCAGATCAGTTTGTAAAATCAGTCCAGTTTTATATATGCCATGAGAACAAGCCACAAAGTCTTAAAATAGTTTCGGTTTTGATGGACAAGAGAGCTGCTTGTTGAGGAACAGATTTATGTTTCCCCAGAGGCAGTTTCACGACCTCAAGTTTCATGGAAAGAAAAATGAAGGATGTAATTGGGAAATAGATGTTCAGAAACAAATCAATCCGTCATAGTGAGACTTTTCATCTTATTTTGAAAAAGAAATGACCGCTGAGTTTCTATTATTGTGATCTCAAAGTTAAAACTATGAACATTTAGCAGGCGAAATGACTGCAGAGGACGCCATAATGTCCAGAAGACGTCAACAGCTCATTCCTGGGTCTTAATTAGAGGTGTGAGACTGTAAAAGGTTACAGCTGAATCATATGTGATTTTCACTTTGAGGCGGAGCTATAACTTCCTGTTAAAGCCCAAAATTGAGAGTTTTTGAGTGGAATGCATCTAAACAAACTGACCAAAGCCAGACATGGAAATCTGAGGCACATGGAACTTACACTGGACTCAAACCAAGAAATTCAGAGAAAGGTTTGTTCTCATATACAAGCTGCACGACCTCGTGAATTACCAAGTTATAAAACAAGATCAGACGCGTGAGCCGCAGAGAAATATTATCGATGCCAGATAACCGAGAGAGAATACCCCGCATGAGTGTCCTCTCTGTGGCAGGGCATCATCCGTGAGGAATGAAATGTGACACTAGCTGTCAGGGCTTGTTTGGTGAAAGCCGCCCGCCAGTCAGCCATGGATGGACCTCGGGTACAAGGGCAAACAGTGTGGATGGATGCTTAGAGGCAGTGAAGAGGTGACAGTCTGGATTTTGGCACCAGATAAATACCTGACATCTTACACTCAATCAGGATGTGCACATCTGGAATGTGCCGCCGTTTCCTCAGGAGTGCAGATTAATTCCCCATTGTGATGGTTCTGCACATGGAGGGTTCGGTGTCTGATGGACTTACCCCTCCACAGCCAAAATCAAGGTGAAGAAGCATGTGGATGTATACAGGTCAGTGGGTCATTTGTAAATTAGATTAAGGCTCGCTCACAGTCAAGACTTAATCACCTAAACAAGCACAGTTCTGCCAGCTCCCATTAGGCCTCTGTGGCCCAGGAAGGTGGAGAAACGAAGGACCGAGACGCCCTCTGTGTCTTCAAACGCATCACCATACTGCAGCTGCCCACAACACCAGACAAACAAACGACTCACAAACAACTACAGCTTTACTCCAAACACTGTGTGCAAGCAACAGCCAACATGTCTTACATTCAGCGGAGCGCTCAGTGGTTCTGTGGTTTGCAGACTTTGACAGCTTACCTAAACAGAACTATAGGAAATATACTTAACATGGCGCTGAGAAGGCGAATCGGGTTTCCAATTACGTGGAAAAGCATGTTTAAATGTATGAAAAAAGAGCTGCATGGAGACAACCTGTTGTGTCCTGATTAAGGTCATTTCAATTACTCCACCAGTGATTAGACTTGGCCCATCTGGCCAAATAGAGACTTGGAGGTGAAACCTGATACACAACTTACCTGCTTGATTGATGCACCTCGTCAGCTTCTTTTTATTTTGGTTGGAAAACAGGTAATGAAGGCTGTGAGATCTGCTGAAAATGTATCATTCATTTATCAAACTGTGAAAATGTCTGTGGTCAAGATGCACAAAAGAAGAAGATTGAGGATTATTATCGAGCTGAATTTATGAATTCAATTCAATCCATTTTGTACATTTAATTTAGTTGCTGCACATTTTAAGAGATGGTAGTTTGATCAGAGGATCCTGCTTCCACACCCCTGATGGGGATGCAGACGAGAGAGGATCTTTCTTCCACACCCCTGAAGCACTATGGGTAGCCTATTTTATGTAAAAAGACTGCACTGTGAGAAGGATACCCAGGAATAAGATGCTGTGTGATCCCTCTAAATAAAAAGCTCAGAGGTTGGTATTAATAATTCATGTGATGCTGAAGCAATGCCACCTTTTGCTGTGCAGGGGTTTTACTTCTGGGCTGGATTCCAGGACCACCAGTCCACTACCAGTAGGACGTTTCTAGAATGTAATTTCCAGATTAATCACTAACAAAGAAACTGAGATTATCAGAATTATATACATTTAAAACAATGAATCATATTTTGCAGCACTGAATGTGAGAAGGATCACCGGTTTCAGCACCATGCAGGCGTGGACCAGAACAAAAGGCGCAGCAGCGGCGGCGGTTAGCGGCGCACTGATCGGGACGCACAATCGGATAAAACACCGGCTTAATAACCGAAAATCACTCCAGTTCCCTGAAATCTCACGTTTATAAACCACAAACAAACGTTTTACACGTTAAATCTCCAAATAACACTTGAAAGTGTTGCAACTTCAACACATAGCTGCACATGACAGCTAAACGCAATCAAGCACCGCAGCGGGAGGAGATTAGTGCACACAAACGTTATCATTAAAAAAACTCTTTTGGAAACTTTAACAACCATCAGATCTCCGTTAAAACGGACCAAACTTCCAATTCATGCTGGTTTTTCACCATAAATCCCAGTGTTTAGATATATGACACACAGAAGGCTGCAGTTCTTACCTGAAGGCGTGAACAGCTGAGCGCTCGGACTCTAATGCCCTGGTTTGTTAGGGGTGATGCGGTGACAATGAAAGCGGTGTGGGGCCCTTTAGCTCCGCCCCTTGCAAATTAGACTACCGTAACTGTGGCAACATGACTGCAACGGGATTGTGTGCAGCATCAGTTGGATGGAAACGAGCAACAGATGCGCGCATTGACAGATGCATGATGGATTCCGATTGAATTCACGGTTTATGGGATTTTTTACTGTTACAGACAGAATGATTCAGTTCCTGTACAGCTGAAAGTCTGGGGTGTGGCTGTTGCTAAGGAAACAGAGAGAAGAAGAAGAACAAGGAGGGAGGGAGGGGCGAGAGTGGGGGAGAAAAGGGAAAGGAGGACCAGCGTACAGTCGCTGCAACTTCAGTCCCCTGCAGGTGAGGCGTGGCAGGGATGCTGCTGCTGGCTGCAACCGGAAATCTCACTCACAGTCAGTCACACCAAAAATATTTAGAAACATTTAACCTCTTTGCAACGAAACTTCGAATGATTCACTTGCGCTCAACACTCTGCTTTCCCTCTAATACTGAAATTAAATAAAAGCTTGCACATTTATGTATATTTTCCTGCTCACCTACCGCCATCTACCGGTGGAAGTGAGACAGCACACCAACCCTCACATCAGCTGTGAGATTATGTATGCTTTAAGCAAAAAATTCAAAAGAAGGAATTTAATTTGCTTGACTTTATTTGTGCTTTTTCTTTAATATTCAAACATTTTTTAAATAAACTGTTAAACACTTTAAATGTACAGTGTGCATCTTTTTCCTCAAGTTTCAGTGAAAACAGATCTAAAACTAATCAGCAGTTAGATTTTCACTAAATGTCTTTCAGTCTTTTTTGTAAATAAAACATGATTTTTCATACAAAAATATAGACACAACCATGAAGAGAAACAGTATACTGCTTCACAAAATGAGCTGCACATTAAGGCTTTGATGATGGCTGTAATGAGACATGTTCTCAGTCATGTATATTAACAGGACGTACACCTAAAACAGATGTGTTTTATTATTAAAGTTGGACTTGATTAGTTAAAAGAAACTGACGTGATCCATAAACAAGTTATTCTCATATCCCAAAACATTTCAATGCAACCTTTAAACCATCCTTTCTTCTCCAGTTGTCTCACTTCTGACTGACGATGTTACGAGCGATCAGCTCCTTCATGATCTCATTTGTGCCTCCATAGATGGGCTGAACACGTGAATCTGCAAAAGCCCTAAAAAACACAAACAAACACTTGTTAATGGACAGGAAACAAACACTGTAACTGTGACACTCCCCTTCCTGTTATGCAACTTACTTAGCGATTGGGTATTCCCACATGTAGCCCCACCCTCCATGGAGCTGCAGGCACTGAGTGGCCACCTTGTTCTGGAGGTCTGACGCCCTGGTGATGAGATAAAGGAGCTGAGCATTTGCATGTTTTAGATGAGAAGTATTCAGACCTTACCAGTACTTGGCCATAGAGGCTGTGGACGGATCCAGGCGCTTCTCAGCGAGGAGCTGAAGGCAGTTATCAACGAAAGATCGTCCCACACAGATCTCAGTCTTCAGCTCTGCCAGCTTGTGCTGCACAGTCTAAAAAAGAAAATGCATTCTTAACTCTGATGGAAAAAACTTCCACTAAAGCTTCAGATCCCGATCAAATGTTCTGGCTTGTTTACTGGTAATGCAAAATTTTAACTACTTGATGCAACGCTCCAAAATAATCAGAGCTCATGCAGAAAAACAACAATAGAATTAAAAAGAATCAGATTTGATGCTGCTAACTGTGTTGATAGAGGATAAAACATTTAAAAGTCTGAACAAGCCCTGAAATCTTTATTGTGGGAAACATGCACCGGTTTTTAAATTATTTTAAAAAAGTGGTACCGACCTGGAGGTGTGCGATGGTCTTGCCAAAAGCTTTCCGTTGCATGACGTAGTTCCTTGTTTCCTCAAACATGAACTCGCAGCTCGCTATGGCCATATCAGCAATCACCAGACGCTCCTGGTGTTAAAGTAAAAGACAATTTATCTGACAGCTACATGAATAACCTCAGTAGATATCTCATGAGGAAGATCACCTGTGGAAGTTCATTCATCAGGTAGTAGAAACCTTTGTTGAGTTCACCCAGGAGAGCACTGGCAGGAAGTCGCACATCCTCAAAAAACAGCTCAGCTGTGTCCTTTAAAAGAAGGAAGGACAGCAGTGAAAAGGTAGAGTCCCACTCTGACATCAAACCCGTGGGAACCACCGCGGCGCTCCTGTACCTGCGCTTTCAGGCCGATCTTCTCCAACTTTCGTCCTTTCTGGAAGCCCTTCATGCCGTCCTCAACCAGGAACAGACTGATCCCGTGTGCTGCTGTTTTTGCATCTCGGTTTGTCACAGTTACCACCACCACCAGGTCAGACATCCAACCATTTGAGATAAATACCTGGAAAAAGGAAGGAGAAGGTTTTCCACATTCCATAACCAATGAAATATTGTTGCTCTAACGAGGCTGAACCTTGTTGCCGTTAAGAATCCAGTCACTGCCGTCCTTCTTGGCGTATGTTCTCACACCCTGAAGATCACTAATAGAGTATAAAGGAGCAGGTTATTAAAGAACCAACACGTTCATGCTGTTAAAGCTTATTTCTTTAATCCAGAGTGATTTGGGACCTGCCCGCTCCTGGTTCTGTCATTGCAATGGCGGCGATACATTTCCCAGCAGTCATGTTGGGAACAAAGCGCTCAATCTGCTCCCTGCTGCCATATTTGACGATGTAAGGCATGACGATGTCGGAGTGTAAAGCGAAACCCGGACCAGAACAGTTGCTGTACATTCTGATGAAGAAAATAAACAAATAATGAGTCGAGCTTAGTCAGTGTTTTCACTTGACATGAAGCAGTCTGTGATGACTCACTGTTCCTCCCAGGTGATAGCTGCTGAAAACACGTCTCCTCCAATCCCACCGTGCTCCTCGGGAATCATCACTCCCAGGAGGCCTTGCTCACCTGCCTTCTCCCACACCTCTCTGCTTACCTGACCCTCCTTCTCCCACCTGCGACAAGGAGCAGAGATTAAAAGTAGGGAATTTCAATAAAACACAGACTTTTCCTGATTTAACCCACTCGTTGTGGTGTGGAACCACTTCCTCTTGAAAGAAGCGCCGAACACTTTGTCTGAAGATATCATGATCCTCGTTGAAGATCCGACGGGTCCCGATGTCCATCAGGGTCTTGGCGTTGGAGGTCTCAGGTCGATTGGAGACAGCAGGCTGCCCGAGCTGCTGGATCTCACTGTGCTGCTTTCTGGGAGGATAAAAACCCGAACCGATCAGGCTCCACTGAGAAAAACCACCAACCAACCAGGCAGCTAATTTCACACCATCCAACGTTCTTAAACCAGTTAAATACATGTAACATCCTAAATTCTGTGCTGATCCAGAATCAGAATGAGTGAACAGGTGTAACATTAGGTTACACTGACCTGATGGAGATATTCAGACAGTTTTAATTTAAAGATTTTTTTCTAAACAGATGGTTCCAGGTTTTTTACATGTCAGTTTGAAATTAAATTAACATAAAAAAGAAAAATAAAGACAATGTTTGAACACACTAACAAAAAAGATCAACACTTTTGAGAGCTAAAGCCAAGATTTTAGCGAATATTACAGAATATTATAATAATATTACTCTAAATCACAGGTGAATGAAGGAAGTGTGTCAAAGGTTATCGTGACCCATTTACCAAAGCCAAACACTTGACACAACTTTAAAAGAAAAAAAAAGTTAAATCCTAGAAATATTATTTACAAAAAACATCAACAATCAAAGCATTTTCATAATTTCCTTTGAAACCGTATGCTAAATATTTTTATAGCTATGCTGATAGGTTTTTCCAGGTTACACGTATTAATTAAAGTAAATGTTTAACCTGACAGCAGCTGCACAGAGCACCTGTCCTCGTCCGGATACATTTTTAAGTCCAAAAAGACACGGTTTGATAATTATTTTACTAAACATTTCACACAAACAAGCAACAAAGACCACAGCAGCAACACAAGCAGAGATCTTCTGATCGAGTCCAGTGCTAACAGATGTATTACTTGTTAGTTTTTAATTCAGCATCCTGTGGCAGAGATAAACTCTAATAAAAACCTTTTAAAATATTGTATTCGGGTTTTTCTTTGATTTATGTTTAAAATAGTTTAAATAATTGTCAATTTTGCTGTTCCTTGTCTTATTCGTGAAAATAAAACAATATTTAAATGAATTGAAGACTTTGTTCACAGAAATAGCATCAGAGTGAAACCTCTTGCTGCGCCACAACTCGAGTTTTTCTTCTTGTACTTAAAGAAACAGAAACATATTTGCTCCCCGCTGCCATCTAGTGGCAACGAGTGGCAATTCATGTTGACGCCAATGTGTTGCACGAAACTGGTTGACATTTGCAAAACGTTTCATTCAAAGGGACTAGTTGTGTAAAAATTACATTTGATAAGATCTATATGATAAGTTTTGGTATTTATATTCATCTTTTTTTCATGCTTGTTCAGTTTCTCTCAGTGCGGTTGGACTTTAGTAAAGTTTATTGCATTGTTTACCTGAGTAACCTTTGAGGTATTGACCTTTGATTTTAAATACTTTATACAAACCCTGTATCACACGTTCCCTTCAACTTCTCTAATTTTATTTTTCAACTCAAGAAACTCATTGTAATACAAAATGTATTACTTTGTGTGAAATACTTTAACAGTGTTGTTTTTTTGCCGATATTCATTTAAGGCAATCAGAAGCAGGAATTAGGAAAATGTCAGGTAGATCTGGTTCTGGACATTTTGGGCCAAGAATTAGAAAGTAAAGCTGCATTTGGTTTGACCAAATGTGGAATAATCAGATTATTGGAAGACACTGACACTGTTATATAGATATTGCCTGCAGGAACTTATAAAGATCGCCCTGGCAACAAGGTAAGGTCAAGAATTACACAGAATTGCACTGTGGCCCCATTTAACCCATATACTTTTTAGCTTGTTTATGTCATAATGCTTATTAGATCAGATTATGTAAGCTGTATTAAATATTGATTTCTGTTTAACATATATAATATTTTGGAAGGGTCAATGAAAGATCAAGAATCAGCCCAGATGGGATGTACGTTGGAAAAGTTTATTCTGAAATGATCAGAGTTAAAATAAATACAACTTTTCAGGGAAGTGGGAGACGTCTGGCGGGCTATCCACGACCGCTCGCCAGCACCTTTGGCATTGCTGGGTTCAGTGATAGAGTGACTGAATGAGGTGGCGGTGGGAAGGGAGGGATCTACCCTCACTTGATGAGCGGTTACCCCTTTTCCCCCGTTCCTCACCCCATGCGGTGAGTGGAGACACACCCCGGGGGGAGCAGAGGCCGAGTGATGGTGGTCTACAATGAAGAGGCGGTGTCCTGAGGAAGGAGGGTCTGAGACGAAGTGGAAAGGAAAACAAAATAAACAACAAGATGGGTTTGCTTCAACATCCCTTGTACAAAGTCCTTGTCTTTCCTTGGTTGGTCTTTAAAACAGTGTTGATGTCCTGAACACTGTCAGGCTGTCTGTAGCCGAGCTACAGTTTCTTCAGCACTCCTGCTGTCGGCCTCTTACACAGACATGATGTGCTTGACGAAAGCTGTGGGAAAGAGTTCCAATAATCAGCTTCTTGATTTAATAAAAACCAAAAGAAAACCTTAGGGGATACGAACAGCTTACCCTCATAATGCACACTGCCGTTCTCATCCTCCTGTCCAGCCATGAGGGCGTCAATCTCAGCCTCATTCATCTTCTCTCCTGTGGACGCACAAGGATCAATGTCAAGGCCACGTTCTCCATTACAAGGACCCTGCATGCTAAGCAGACTATATCTGTATGCTGCTATATTTGGAGACTCACCAAGAGTGGACAACACAATGCGCAACTCAGCACCCATAACTGTGCCGTTACCCTCCTTGTCGAAGACACGCAGACCCTCAACGTAGTCGTCGTAGGATCCCTTGGGCATGGCGTCGACCTGCTTCAGCATGGGCAGGAAAGCGTCGAAGTTGAGCCTCTTGTTGGCCATTTCTGTTGATTTACACCACACACGCTTCTCTTAGTGGATGGAAACAAAATAAAACACAAACAAAGGTTTTGTTTAAAGTTCTTTCACCATCAGCGCTTGGGTTGCCAAGGATCTGGATAACAGCCTTGTTGGTGGGGTTCTGGCCCAGAGCACGCATGATGTCAGCCACCTGGTTGTAGGCCACCTGACTATCACCAACTCTGTCAAAGAGACCAAAAGCCTCCTTGAAGTCTGGACAAAAAAGGAAAGAGATGAGAAAGATGGTTGAATTCCCAGGTTTGGACACAAGATGGTAGAAGGAACATGAAATATGAACTTGTTGCATATTAGTTGTCATCTCATTGGGATTTTTGTCTTTTAAAGGATTCAGGTCTGTGACAGCTGAGTTGATTCACACTGTGCTGGAAGATCAGAGCTACATGCTTCCATCAGGATCTGGCACTAATTAGATGCAACAGCTGTATCTAAGCAGAGACGGGGAAGAACTAAGACCCAAACAAAAGGTCTATTTTCATGAATCCCTCCTGGAGCTCAAAGTGACCTTTTTGATAGATTAATTCTCCTCCTGAACAGCAAGCGACAGCTGTACCTCCCCATGCCGACCCCTCCCCATTCCTGCCTCTGCTTCAAGTCAAAGCAGCATCAGGAGCAAACTGATACACCCTGACGGAGGAAACCCAAGCCTTATAGAGACATGGCCTTCAGGGAGTTAAACATAAGAACGCTGACTGCAGTGTAATCAACACCTGGTCGTTATTCACTTCAAAGGAATTCAGATTTACCAACAAGTTAAAAACATGATTATGGAGGATAATTTCGTTTTAAACCACTGTGTAGAACAAACACAGGGAAGGAAGAACTGGGTTGTGTAATCTGATGCTGGCATGTCGACATCTTAAAGGTTGAGGAGGCGATTAAGACCCCCCCCCCCCCCAAACAAAGCTGAGAACGGACAACTGGACGAGGTGATGGAATGGCATCAGTCTCCTACCTTCTGTTAGCAATTCATTTGGACTACAGGAATCATTTTTAATGGGAATTTTTCAATACAACTGACTAAAAACCAAACAAGTAGAATCTGATAATCTTCACTTACCCTCAATCTGGTCCGGTGTGAACTCCGTCTGTTACATAAAAAAACAAATAAGTACAGAAAACACATTAAAACTGAAACACAAGTCCATATTAGAGGAATACAACCAAATGAAAGTTGATATTTGATGAGTTTATGGAGTTATTTAGATTTCTTGAGTTTTACACAAGCTCTCGTGGACGTATGTAAATACATAATGACGTGGGTTTAATAACAAATTCTCAATTTTGTCACTCTTGATCACTTTTAACCAATTCATGAGATCTTTCAATCCAAAATTCCAGCAATAAGTCCATGTTTTGGGGGTAATTTCTGAGAGCTGGAGTCCAAACCAAGAAAAAGAAAAATAACTCCATTGGCTCTTGAAAAAACTGAATTCTGTACACACCATTTTGGAGAGTAAGAGCCCGGAGGAGCGGAAAGAAAGGATATGAGAAGCTGAAATCCCAAGACAGAGTGGTCCTGAGCCATGGTCAAAGCCCCCTTATTTATCCCTGGCATGTGATGTCACGCACGCCAAGGGGGATGGGGGGGGGGATCAGATGACAAACTGGAACATCTTTAACTTTCTTAGGGAAAGAAGAGCTCTGCTCCCCTAGAAGAACACCAACCTTAAGAAGGGGACAGAGCTATTTTTGGACGGACAAGAACTGTGATAAAACGGAAGAGTTCTAAAAGGTTTATATTCTAATTAAGAACAAAACTCTGAAAGTTTCTTGTTATTTAATGGATCTTACTTGAAAGTGGTTAATGAGTGGAAAAGCAGCTAATTCAGCAGCTCGGCCTGTGACTTCAGGCGGACTCCTGACCTGCTGAGCTCCATTACAAGGTGGTATTTTTAAACAGCCAGACCGCTCCTCCTCTTATGGTTAAATAGCAGCAGTGCAGAAAGAGCTTGAAAAGTTGCCTCCACTCTGGCAGGTATGGAGACTGTAACCTTGAAAGCTGCAGGTTTGATAATATATGTTTTATTGATCTTATTCCAATAATCAATATGAGGATTTCAGTGCAACAAGTCTCGTTTTACTTTCATTAACATCTCTGATGTGTTTGATGTGCAGAAGTCTTCATTTCATTTCAGTAGTTGGATAATATGATCTTCACTGATGTGAGTCCTGGTGGAGATGTTAAATCAACATATTGACACAAACACAAAAGACAGAAAATGGTCTCACATCCAGGGATTAACAGAATTCTTACCAAGATGTCATGAAAACTACAAAAAGCTACAGATTATTTGAGCGAACAGGAACATTTATTCTGCAAAGCCAGTTTTAATCCCAGTGACTGTTTGACATCCTGAAACCGTAGAGGTGAAGACTCCCAGTGTGAGTCTCTAAAGAGGGCAAAGTTAGACTTTTGTTTTTCAAAACACATGCAGGTTTGGATGATTTTTACTCAGCTAGAGCTCTCCATGGTGCTGACAACAACTAAACAACAAGTTTTTAAACACAGCAAAGACATAAAACAAAGCCCGTTTTCCTCCATCCCCACAGAAAATCATCTGTTTCTTTTACTTACAGCTGTAATTCATTTCAAATTATACAAATTTAATGCATAGTTCAACAAACATGACTTAAACTGAATGAGCATGTTAAAACTCAACTGTTTCACTTATTTTCATTGTGAGACACATTTCAGAAGTTCTTAGTTCTGCTTTGTTTTTCTCAGGTTTACATCAGAAGAACAAGCTCCAACAGAAAACAATGGAGGTTTTCCTACAAATGGAGGTGTTGAAGCTTGTCATGTTGAATGTTAATCATCTTCAGTGTTATTCAACTTGTGCATTTACTTCTACAACAGAATCCTGTTTGTTTTTGATGTAGTTTTGCCTGAAAGCATGAAGGTCTGTAGCCTCTCTGCATCTCCTTTCCACATCATGCGCAACTAATGTTCAAACACTTGTTTTAGGAACTTTTCTGATGAATCAGATGAGATAGCAGCTGAAATTCAGCTCTAAAAAAATGGAGCTTTAAACAAGTTTTAAAAATCTTTTCCTTGTAAAATGTTACTCAACTTTAAGGTTTGAAATCAGGCTGAAGAGTAACCGAAAATAACTTGATATTAAATAGTGATTAAAATCAGTTGCAATAAACCTACTTTTTTCTCACTTCTGAGTGGTCAGATATGTAATTATTGTATGAATTTATGGCACTTGGAAGAAGACAGTCAGGATTTGCTGCAGTTCAAGCAGTTTGTAATACTGATACTGTGTTTATATATCGATATGTAATAATGATTTATTTCTAAATATCCCAATTTTAACCATTTTCATGTCACTCTTTAACTTTCTACCAGTTTTAATCTTTTTATGAAGGTTATTTTTAAAAATAAACTGAAATATTTTAAGAACATTAAAAGACAAAAGACAAGTTTTTTGTCACTGAAACAAGTGTAAACTGTTTATTTCTGTTTAGCACGTATGAATCCATATGACACATCAAATGTCAGTGCAGCTACGTTACTTTCAACAAGTTAGAGACATAAAAGTTTATTATTGCAGCCACAACATGCAGATTATTAGATAATTCCCTGACGGCGAGACAAGCTGCCGTACGTCCAACTTGTCATCAGCTCTAAAACAGAATGGCTTGCTGTGTATGTGTGTAAGAGTGGGAGGACATATTGCAGGATTACATGCACCAAAGTAGCACTGGTGTCCTGGAGGCCACTCCCCTGGACAGATGAGCTCTATTTTTACTCCCATTCCTGCAGGGGGTGTTTGATTTCTCCTACGCCAGGCGGGGGTGGACAGAAAAATTCAACACTCCTGTTTCTTAACAGTCGCTGGTACAGTAACCACATCCTACACCCTCCACTTTGGCTCCACAAGATCCCAGCTGGTCTTAAGTCATTAAAAAACAACAAGCGCTGGCAGAGGAGCTTAAAAGGAGTTGCCACTTGGATTTCAGGGTATTTCATGAGCCTTATTTGGAGGAGAGAATCAACTTGTTGAACCAAATGTTCCATCGCTGAAACCAGAACGATTTCAGACTATTACAAATGTGATGTTTTACATCTCAGCTACTTTAAAACTCAACTGGAAATAACCTTTTCAGCCAAATGTGGAAGATCTGATCAGCACAGAAACAGCTGTAATGTAAGGCCCCTGTGAGACGACCAAGGGTCAAGTTTAAAGTCGTCCACATGTTGAAACCAGCAGAACTTCATCCACCTCAAAGCTCTCTGCTGCCACCTGGTGGTTTAGCTCACTACTACACAAACTGCATCAGGACGAGAAGCTTTTTGCTCCATGACGGCTGCAACTTTAAGCTGTTTACTGCTCAGACAATAAAAAGACAAGCAATTACTTTTACTGTTACTGTTTTATGTACGAAAAAAAAGCTATTTGTTATCCCACATTTATATCTCCTGTTTTGAGACTCTATTTCTAACATATAAAGACATCAGATTTTACAACAAAAGAAGCAAAAAGCTGGAAAATCTACTTGGAAATAGGACGTGTTGCTGTCAGATGAAGAGCAGGTAAAATGTGCCACATATCTTAAACATGTTTTAATCTTCATGCAACAGAGAGCCTTTCTTCTGGTTTGATCTGCAGTGTGAGTGGGTGGAGGGCAGGACCACCTGCTGACACTTCCTATACCTCGAAAGCTGGAAACCGTGCTCTCAGCGGCTGCAGAAGGTCTGTCAGGAAGTAGATGGTGCCAGCCATGCCTGCAAACAGTATGCAACACTGGTAAGTTTCAACATTTTGCTGACACACACTGGCTCCAGGTTTTCATGTGGATGTGGATCAGTCTTGCATTTTACCTTCAAAAAGAGAGAAAGGCGTGTCTGGTGTCCGGCATCCATGCTTGCCATAGTTCATGCACCAATCAGCAAACTGGAGAAACAACACAAGGCTGTCAGTGAAACCCGATCAGACGACCATCACAAAGACTCCAGTGATCAAGTCAGAAGAAATAACGCAGACGAGATCACAAACCCATCTGACAGCTCCACGTCCATCGTCTGTGAAAAGCAGCTGTGGGAACCGCCGCCACATCCAACCCAATTATTTACTTCCTAATCATTAAATATCTAACTTACTAAACCAGACACAGAGCATGACGATTCAAAGACGGGTTTCTGTGGTTTATATGGATTCTATACACAGACTGTGATCTCAGATGGCGCTGCGCAGCTTGTTGCTGTTAAATGACTTTAATCATTTCACAGTGAAAACATCCCTCTGTTTTAGAAAGGTTTACATCCCCACATGAAGGATTTCTGCTGTTACTTTGTCACTTTTTGCTGCCTGTTATGATCTGTAACCATGACAACAAGAACGCTGTTTACAAGCAGGAGCAGCTGATGGACATTTTGAAATAATGACTGAGAGCAAAAATCTCAGATCAGTGAAGGAGAAGAAGTCATGATGCAGAGCAGGAGACACACAGGAAGTTTAAACCAGAAAACATACCCAGACTACTCCTTGAAGTTATTTAGCTCCTCAGATGAGAGACCTACTAGTATTACCATGAACTAGATTTCCTCAACTGACCATGACAGGGAATACTGAGACGTGGTTACAGAAGCGTTTCTCAGCGTCTCTGCCAGGCCAAAAGATTTGAAGTAACAAAATAAATCCTGATCCTGATGGACATAAATAAACACAGATGTCTGCTGTCAGCCTGTGGATGCTCACCATGCAGGCTCTGTAAAGATGCTTGGGGTCACGTGTTTGTTTGTAAAGAGCCAGGAAGGTGTAGGCATTACCGGCTGCACCATGGCACAGCCCGTAACCCTTCTTCAGCAGACCCCAGCGCCACACCACCTCCCCACATTGCAGAGCGTCCTCCAAGTACTGAGGAACACCAAAAACCTGCACACATGAGAAATATATTAAGCTATAAAGTTCCTAAATGTAACCACAAGATGTCACTGTGACTCCAGCGATGAGTCTTCTCCATTTCACTCTTCTGTATTCCAAAGTTCTTGCTAATCTCGTTACTCACCTTGTAGGCCTGCAGGAGCATGTAGATGACCCCTGGAGAACCGTGGCACCAGTGCACCAGCAGGTCCCGATCATCCCCAATGCAGGGAGGGAAGTTGCCTGAGGGGAACTTCAGACGGCAGACGTGGTCAACGCTGGGTTTCACCAGTCGGTGCACGTGCTCCACAGCTGAGACGAAGCTGGGCTGTAGGGGAAGTATCCGAGTGGAGAGTTTGAAGACTTACTTTCGTTCAACCAACCTTTACTAAAGGAACTGGAACTGTGGGCTACCTGCATCAGGAAGTAGTAGATGCCAGCCAGCCCATGTGCAGCCCCGACGTACTGCTCCTGGTACCACTCATACATCAGCGGGCTCTGGTTCTGGATACGAAACTTCCTGCTGTAGTGTTCGCCTGACGCCAGCACGGCCTCACTGATCTGAGCGAAAAAAAAAAAACATCAAAGCTCACAGGAACATTGAATCTGAGAGAGTGAAACTAGCGTCTTCAGGTCATTTAAGTGAGATTTTCACTGGCCTGCTGGATGTACTGCAGTGGGATCCTGTCCTGTCCAAGCTGCTGGTTGATGAAGACGAGGGCGTACAGGTAGCCCACCCGTCCATAAAGCATTTCATCTGGCAGCCCACCTGAACCACTCACCACCACCTGATGATACTGCATCAACCTGGATGAACACGTAACAGATTGAGTTGTTGTTTGCAGTCACCTACAGGTGCAGCCAATTAACAGTCAGAAATGGGATCAGAATACGAGCAGCTGGGAGTTAATTCATCTGGATCATTAAACTGGACTAATCATCTGCACGTCGGAGCATCTGATATAAGGAGATGCAGTAATTATCTACATCTAATCAGGAATAGAACAAAAAAGATTTACAGTTCAGTTTAAACAGAGACACAGTAACAACCTGTTGATGCACTCATCAGCCTCCTGCAGCCTCTGGATGCGGGAATAAACCACAGCAGCTACAGCCAGCGGCCCCACGTCGCCACACAGGAAGGTGACATCATGGCGACGGGTCAGACACTTCAGGCTGTGGCTGACGTATTCAAGTGCTTTCTGGAGGAAGGAGTCTTCTCTGAACACACTGTGGAGGTGCAGGTAGAGCAAAGCGATGCCTGAAAACAAACAGACATGTAGTCAGAAATAATCCTGTTAAGTAAAGCTAAATAAATGTCTCCTAAACCTGGAACATGTGCATTTCATTATTATTAATAATTATCAACAGAACAGCACATTTCTTAAACATCTTTGTGATTTAATGTCATAAAGTCCATACATTATGATGTAATAAACTAAATCATCATCATTTATTATTGGTTTTAGAACAGCTGACATCAGATAATCGTTTTCAGTGTGTATTTGTTGTTTTTCACACTTTATCTACAACTTCAAACAGTACTGAGCAAAGTTAACCAGGATCAATCCAACTTTATTTATAAAACACTTTAAAACAACCAGCACTCTGTTCAGTACATCTATTAATGATAAAACAAGCTGCTCTAAGTTTGCATTCTTTCCTGGGAACCCTGATGAGCAGCTGATCAGGTGACCTGAGCGAGAGAGGGTGGGTGTATAAGGCTGGAGCAGCTCAGACTTACAGCTTTATGAGCAAATATAAATAAAATCCGACAAAAAAGTCAAGAGAAATTCAAATGGATTCATTTGGAGAATGTAAGAGCCATCCAGTCTTAGATATCTTCAAGGCACCGAAGTAACAGCTGTCCAGAGCATGTTGCCTTTTTCTTTACCATGTTTACTACGTATAAAACCACGAGGGAGCAAATAAGCAGTAATCATCATCATCATCATCATCATCATCACCTGTCCAGCCTGTGTAAGCGGTGCAGTCTCTCGGATCAGCTGACTTCAAACCATTTTCCATCACAGCTAAAAGCTCGCTGACCCTGCTGCTCAGCCTCTGGGCAAACTCCGGCGTGATCTGCAGATAAAACATCTAAATAAATAATCTAAAACATCATCAAACTGCAGTGACTTGTCCTCGGTGGTTTACCTTCCCCTGGGAGTCAAACAGCGCCTGAGTGGAAGCAGGATTTCCATCATAGTCATGATATGGATTCCTCAAAGCTCTGGTGTCCATTTTCACAGCTTTTTTATAACGGTTGGACCAATTTATAACAACCAGTTCCTTTATAACAATGACAAGGTCCTGCAAAATAAAAAAAGATTTGCAAATAATATAATTCTACACAGAATTTAAAGCTAAAAGCAGCTGGTTATGCGGAGCTTCACACCCACCTACAGCACAGTTTAGCTTAGCTTAGCTACGCTGCTAAAAACATTAGCGCTCAGCACAATTTACAGAATAGTTCAGTTAAATACATCGTGGATTCAAACTGATGCACAAAAAGTAAATGAAACAAAAACAATTTATTCACGTTGGATTGTAGCTTCCAAGTGTTGTTGTAGTCCTACTTCTTTGCGTGGGATTTTACTCAGGAGCAGCAACGAGCTCGCTACTGCCACCTAACGCTGTGGTAGTGTTACTACAGCTCACAAAAGGGAGAAATAAAAGTGTTTCTTTTCATCTTTTACTTAAAAAAGTTAGTTTAATCAAAGTGTCTATCTTCAAACAGTAAAAAAAAAACTTACAGGCAAAAATATCGAAAGACTTTAGAAATTAAATGTATCTTTTCTGTCTTTTAAATTGAGGAAGCTTGATCAATATTGTGTCTTTGAATGCACCTGTGCTCAGTTGGTAACTTTCTGTATGTAAACTGAAGCTATATTTATTAACAATATAGATATATAGACATCAATATAGTTGCAAAACACAAATATCCTTCAGAGTTTAGTAGTACACGGGCTCTTGACATTTACAACTCATTAAAATCTAAACTGTAATTCAAAGAATACAATGATTTCACATCTGTCTATATTTGATATTTAGTAGAAATTAATGCACAGACCGCTAATCAAATTTTTCAAGAATTTCTTTTCAGCATGTGAAGTTTTTTAATGCAATAAATGTGTTTTATTTTGGACATAGGGTTATACAGTTTCATGTAGGACACACTTTGTTACCATAGAAACATCAGACATCACCAATCTGCTTGTCTCCTTGTGCAAAGGCCCAAACAGCATGGTGTACCTGAGGATGCTGATGGTGATTGCTGCACTTACTGAACATGCAGGGCTGCTTTTGATTGACATTCTGGTGTCAGAAACTCTCCCTAAATGTTCTGCCCCACAAGTGGCATGATTTAGTTGAAGATTACATTAAGACATTCTAAAATGTTGTAGATTAAGTTATTAAGGATTTGTTTACATTTCTAAGCTGATAATCTGATCCAAGTTCATCACAGTGTAAACTGTTAAGTTTTCACACCCGTTTTGACTTTCTGTGACTTCCTTTGATGTTTTTTGACATTCAGGACTGTTTGTCGTACTTCAGTGCTTCCCATCTTGATGACTTGAGCAACCTTGTCTTTAAAAGGTGCAAACGAAGCCAGCAATTAGATTCTCCAGCACACTGGATTTGCTTCCATCATCAACATCAGTCTTTTGTTTTTCTGTTTACCTGTCTGCTTTTCATGTCTGTGTTCGCTCCATTATTTCCACATCAGTTGACCGGGCTCCTGCAGGTGAAGGTCGGTCATGCGATGCAGAGCACAGAGACTTCGCTCATATACCTCGGGACAGCTTTACCTTGCCTTGAGGGACGAAGAATGGAAATGAGTCTGAAAATGCAAGAAAATTCAGAAGGAGACCTTCAATTTGATTAGAGCGTCTCCTTGAAAGACACATTATTGAACTGAGTTTCCCTCCCAATGCAACGTTAGAGAAAAAAAGGAAAACAAAATACTAAATAGAGATATTGATCATCCTTTATCTTTGCTGCTAGCATGAGGCAGAAAAATGTCTTTTAAGGCTTAAAGATGTTGAAGTTTTTTAAGGTTTCTTACGGTCAGGGATTTCTGTGAAAAAGAAAATGGACAAATATACAGTTTTAAAAACCACCAAACTGATGTAGTCCAAACCTTTCTGTGACTTTTTTATTATGATTGATAAATATTAATATAATTATACAGTTGTTTATTCCAACAAAGAAAATGGCATCAAGTCCCACAAAAAACTTTTTTTCTAAATGCATATTCAGGCTCATTATAGTAGAAAATTGTTAATTTATCTGAAAAATGTGTATCTAAAGTATAACAGTGGAATGTACTTAAAATTTACACTATTAATAGTATACATTGAAATTTATATGTAAAGATAATGGAGTAAAGCACTCTCAAACAAAGTGTGTTTGTCACGGTAATGAAAGTAAGAAAGTCACTCCAGCCATCATTCACACCCGCCAAACCCAATCCATGTCACCTCAACACAAAGTGACAGCTTAACCAAGTGAAGTCTGGATTATTTCTGACTGATTTACTCCACCACCCATCACCCCTCTCTCACCGATCGCTGCCCAAGTCCTTCTTCTCTCCATCACGCCTTCACACACGGACGGCTGTTTAAATGTGCAGAGTCGACCACTTCACATCTGGATTTAGCTTGCAGTGGAGACCAGGACCACCCTCCTGGTCTCTGAAGACTCAAAGCTGTGAGTGAACCACTCACCAATAAACCCTGATCGCTTCATTAGTGTATTTATATATGGATGACCTGCAATGCGCACGTTGGCATTTTGGTGTGTTCTATCAATAAAGTGGTTTCCAGAGCTTTCTTAGCATGACTTTGTTTTGAACAAAAGAAAATATCTTCTGATCTCTGGCTCGTGTGGAGGAGCTGACACAGTAGCTGGAAATATTCTTTCACCATTTTTGACACCAGACAATCAAAACTTTGAAGATTTGGAGTAATGAATAAGGGTAGTGGGGAGAACACTTCTAATATACCCCACCTCCCATTATTTCCCTCCCCAAGTGGACAGTATCCATTTTGGTCCAGGGTAATGGCCTGACAGCTGAGATAAAGAACATTCTGGTCTCTGTCATGCTGCCACAGCCCCTTCTGAGGCAGTTCTAAAAATACACACAGTCTGGTGTCGCCATACCAGTCAGCTGTCGAAGAGACGGAGGGAGGCGAGGGGGAGGGATGAAAGGAAAGTGACAGACAGACAGACAGATACAAGTTAAACCATTTGACACCAAGCAGAGAAAAATGGGAGAAAGACGATATGAGGAAATCAAAGAGAAGACAGACTGAAGGAAAGTGATACAGTGTTGGCTGTAATATTACTGTAGCAAAACGAGTTTCACACCAGAAAAAAAGTCTCTGAGCTGATCAAATAAAAAATAAGCAAACAGAGTTGTACACAGTAAATGTGAATTCAAATCTAAACAGACGCAATGGATCGTGAGGTGTGTACACGCACACACACACACACACACAAGTGTGTTTTGTTATCCTTATGGGGACCGTCCATTGACTTCCATTGATTTTAGTAACTAGATTTATACCTAACCCAAACCCTTTTCCTAACCTTAACCATTACTGATCTATAACTAACCCTAAGACTAACTAAAACTCTATTCACACCATACCTATAAACCTAACCCCGAACCCTAAAAAGGGGAGTCCCCCTCATGGGGACCAGGCTTCGGTCCCCACAAGAACCCTCGGACCCCAGAAAGATAGTAAAAGTCAGGAAACGGGTCCCCAGGAGGCCAGAAATACAAACCCACACACACACACACACACTCTCTCTGCAGGTGCTTGGGGAAGCATCCCACTTCTTTTATTTCAGGACCACAAAGAATTAAAACAATTATTTGCACCCATCATATTTAAGCCAAAATATTCTGGTTAAAATAAATAAAATAAGAGCTGAAATTAAGCAAAAGAAATTAATACTTCATTCCTGATTAAAACGTCCTATTATATGTTTCAGATCATATCTTCCAAACAGAAGTTCTCTTTCGGTGTCTACTCTTCTACCTCAGTCCCTCTTCTCTTGTGGTGTCCCCCAAGGATCTGTTCTTGGTTCAGTACTGTTTTTATAATATGTTGTTCCAATGAGACACACTTTAAAAAAATAGGACTTTTCTTTCCATTTCTGTGCAAACGTTATTCAGACATATTTTCCTTTACTGTAATGATAAGTGTATTATTAAAGATTGAGAAAATGGTTGGTGCTCTTTTTTTATTTTAATCAAAATAAAACAGAATGTGCAGTTTGGCGACCCTTCTATTTGACTTATTTTCCTTTGACCAGGGCCGTGTCCACCCTGGCTCCTCCTCTGCAGATGACTGAAGTTCATATCCAACTTTGATAATATGTCATGTAAAAATGAAACCCCTTCCCCACAGTCTCAAGTATCTGGAAAACTGACAAAAACTTTTCTTAAGAATGTGTTTAATTAAGAAAACCTTCCTCATACCATAATACTGCCACCTCCATGCATCACTGTGTGGCCTGGCCGCTATTCTCAAGCAATCAGAGGTGTTTAAGTTGCATGGGCCTTGTTTATAGGGGGACGGGGGGACATCTCCCCCCCATGTTTTTGAGAGGGGGGGACAAAAGGTGCTTTGTCCCCCCCATGTTTTGCTGAACAAAACAAAGTAAAAAGTGGAAATTTGCTAGTTTCTTATAAAAATCCTCTGCAGAGGCAAATATATCATGAAATATGCAGTGAGAAATGCTTCAAAAATCGCCTCCGGCCATCTGTAAGTTGTTGGCTTCTGGGGGCCTTAAGTGGCCCCCAGACCCCCGGCCGCTAGTGCTTCAGCCATTCGGGCCTCGCATTGACCCCCCCATTATATCATATCAAACAAGGCCCTTGTTAAGTTGCAACACTGATTTTTTTCTTATGTCTTATGAAACCAGGTTTAGATATTTTTACATTTTATGATTAAGTTTACTTGTGATATTTATAGAGTATGGTATGAAAATGTTTGTAAACAAAAAGCGATACAAAAGCACTGATTGTTAACATTTTAATAAGATATCTAAACAAGATTATCGGCTTTAGCTCTTTTAAGCCGTAACCCGCCAGATCTCATTTTCTCAAAGTGAAATGGATGCAGACAAAGAAAGCTGATTACAGTCAGTGCACACAGTTTTACATGTCCCCATCCTCCAACGCATTCCGTCTCTTCCTGAAATTGAGTTATGAAAATCTGATTTAGGGATTTTAATCCACAAAAAAAAAAAAAAAAAAAAAATCTTGCCGCACTTCAGCAGCAATCTGTGTGATGGAGAACAGGCTAATCAGCAAGGCATTTATTGTGTGGATGAAAGGTGCTGAGGCAGGATGGGATTGTTTTTCCTGTCAACATCTTCATCATGATTCTTCCTGCGCTTCTCAAATGGACTAGGAACACTTGTTTTTCACCCACACATCTAAACTTAACCCATTTTTGGTTGACAGTAAAAATATGAGTGATAAAATGTTTTAAAATCCAACCGTTTTTAATCAAAAGTCAGACCAGTGTGGCTTGTTAATCTTTTATTGCAGTTCTAGGAATGACCACTAGATGGAGATCTTGTAATTGATTTGCTAAGATACATTTGATGAATTAATGCTCAAATGAAGTAAAACCTGCTGGATTCCTGTGTCTTCATTACTACCATGGCCGTGGTAATGGATTTCTTCCTAAATATATAAGCCTTCTATTTTTCACTATTAGACTTGTGCCTTCTTCTGTGTCCTACAGTACTGTAAACTTCAGCACAGTGAAGCAGAGGGTCTCGTCTCCCCCTAAATGATTGATCCTCTGCAACTGGGGCTATTTAGTTTTCCTAATTAGAGAGCAAAGACTAAACATTTACTCAGCTTCCCTGAATAGACTGACTAACAGTCTTCATAAAAACAGATGCTATTCAGAGAGGTGCACAGTGACAGGACCCCCTTGAGCAAACCCCAATCCTAGCAACATCATCACCATGCCACCCATCCTCCATCCCTTTATGTCCACCTACAGCCCATCAGGGGGTTGTTTGATGTGGACAAATTGCAAGATTTGTCTGGCCACCTCCAGCTGCTTCAAACAAAATCCAAACAAGCACAAGCCAGAATATGAAACGGAGGCGAGAACAGTACGAGCTGAAACCAAGGACAACAAAAACAGGTATGTGGAGGGTAAACCTGCCCTGGAAACACCAATGAAAGAATAAATGCAAGGTATAATGTAGCAGATCATTATATGATCCAAGGAGATTAGAACAGGAAACACAATCGCGATGGAAATCAGATTTTGAAAAGTTAAAGATTAATATGCGATAAGAGCTGAAGAGTTGCATTATATACTGTGACTAAAAAAATGTCCGTATTAAAAACAATGTTTTATTTGTGCTAAAAGAAATAACCCTTCTAATTTCAGGGCATCATTAAACTCAAACAGTTAAGCAGCCTAATCGGACATGTTGAGGTTAAGCAACCACTCAGAGCGCTACATCAGCCATGTGACCTCTGGCTTTGCTTTTAGATGTGTCCATTTAGTATACGTTTGTGAGAATTAGCACGTTTGACTAGATTCAAACCAACTATGCAGTAACCTTTATTCTGGAAAGCCTATGGTAGTTAGCAAGGGCCAACCCTTGTGACAACTTCCATACTGTTAATGGTTCGGTTCATTTTCACTGGACTGGAATGAGGATTATAGATCCAAGCTATTTTTATTGATGATTTTCACTTCTCGTGTCTTTAAAAACATTGTATGTAGAAATGTATCGCTTAGCCTAAATATACCTGCAGTTACAAGCCCAATCTGTTGTTTCCTGTGTGTCAGACACCTAGATACTGTAGTTGTGCCGGCTTATGGGGACTCAAGCTTCCTCCGTCTTAGAGAATTTATGACAGGATTGGGATCCGGCACACGATTCTCATCGCCTCCTCCTCCCTCCCCCTCATCCCCAGCCGTGCTGAAGTTCTTGCCTCCCCACAGGGAAGCAGGTTCGGACGCTTAGGCTAACAGTCAGTTAACAGGTAGAACTACCTAGAACCCCTCTGTGAGTTCGAAGACACGCTGAGCTCGTTTCATCTTTCAAAATCACATTAGTGCACCACTCCTGCAAACATCACAGTGAAGGGAGGAAAAAAAGACATCAAAGGCTGTTTACTTGTGTTTTACTGTGTTAAATTATCTGAACAACCCATGGCACAGTGTTTTTATACTTTTTAACACCCACACTAGAAACAAGAATGTGACTTTGATTTGATTGCTATAAGAGAAATTTAATGCATTTAAGTGATTTGTTTTTGCTACTTCGTCTTTTGAAGCAATATTTAACACACAAGGAGTGTAAAAGGCAATTGAAGGTGAAGCTTTTTGAGCCTGGACTCAGTCATAGACACACATAATCAGTTACTCAGTGAGAAAGTAACTTAAAAATGTAGAAACAGGCTCTGACAAACTCCCAAAATGCATCAGCTGCTCTCATGAAACACAAAGTATACCAATATTTCTACAACTTCTGAAACTGCTTGACTTCAACTGTTTTTATGTCTGTTGGTGTCACAAACAATTTCCCTCAGGGGATCAATAAATTATCTCTCTCTATCTAAAGATATCCAAAGACTGAATATGTTACTCCTGCTTCCACATTGTCAAGGTCACTGAACTCAAAGCTTTAAAATAGCAGATCAGGACAGATGATTCAAAATACAGAATGAAGAAGAAAACTTTTTAAAACAAAGTTGAAATAAACCACAACATGTGGTACCAATGTGCTTCTGCATTAACGATAACATGTTGCGGTGAGGACTACAGTGGTGGTAGTATCATGGTTTGGGCTGGTATTGTCAGGATCAGTGTTTTGTGTGCTGTGCATTTTCTGTGTCGGGTGAGTCATCTACTTACAGAGAAGAGCTACGCTGGAGCGCGAGGTAGATTGATTACACCTGGCGGAGATCAGAGCTGATGAGGAGCAGGGTGCTATTTAAGGATGAAGCAGACGTTCACTCAGCGCCTGGTTGTTAACCTATATGGTAGCTTCTATGTGCCATCCTAGTGATTCATTCCTAGTGATTTTTCCGAGTTTCTTATTGTGCTTTTCTGAGAGAGTTTTTTCCCTGTGTTCGTTTAACCTGTCGTCTTCAGGATTTTCGTCACCCTGCTCCTTGTGTTCCGAGGATCCTTCTGTGTCCAGCGTCTGATCTCCCTGAGCCCTGTCTACCTCCCTCCAGCGATCTCACCCGACCTGGACTCACCACCTCCCTGCACAGCACCGCACTGGACCTGTCCTCCTCCCGAGAGTTACCTGCTTCAAACTCCTGTGAGTCATTCTTCACCTCCCTTCCCTGCAATATCTCCTGCGCATATCTACCGGCTCAAGCACTAATTCTCCTCTCCCCTTGCAGTCCCGAGAACCACCTGACGCACCAGATCACCGAGCACATTTATCACTGTATATATATATTCTCCTGCTCACTTGTAAATAAACCTGTTCACTTTTGCACCTGAGAAATTGTGTCTGAGTCTGAGTCCAGCATGTGGGTCAACAAGCTGACAGAGCCCGTGACAGAACAACCAGGCCAGTCAGACCCAGCGGACTCAGCCAGACCACAGCTGACTGGAATGCAGGACCTGTTAGCGAGACACGAGGCTGTATTAAACTCTCTGTGTGAGCGACAGCAGTTTAACCACCAGCAATTAGAGGACATTGCAGGAATGCTTCATAGCATGCAATCTCAGCTGTCTGCTTTTTCTCAGCCTCCGCCACAGCCTGCGTCAGCACCACCAGAACCTGATCCCCCGACTCCGGCGGGGTGCGCTCCTGTGCGCAATGTGACTCTGCCCAACCCTGAAGGTTACGCCGGAGAATCAGGTAAAGGATCTGGTTTTCTGCTTCAGTGTTCCCTGATTTTTTGCCGGTCCCCTCAGTCTTTTCCAGATGACGCCTCCAAGATAGCTCACATCATCGGCCTTCTAAGGGGACGTGCGCTCCGATGGGCGGAGGCCAAGTACAGCTACGCCCTCATTCAGCGCACATCCATGGAGGCTTTCATCAAGGACTTTGAACGGACTTTTACTTACAGGAGATCCGAGTCCGAGATCACCCATCAACTTCGCCATATTAAGCAGGGAAAGAGGTCAGTGGCCGATTTCTCTGTGGACTTTCGGACGTTGGCTGCTGAATCTGGCTGGAACACGCCGGCGCTCAAGGGAGCGTTTGTGGGCGCTTTAAGCCGGCCAATTCGAGAGCAGCTCATCCACAGAGACGAACCCCTGACACTGGAGGATCTGATCACCCTTGCCATCAGGATCGATCACCAGCTGTCAGGATACTACAGGGAGGAACTGCGGGCGCGCTCTCCACCGAGAGCGGCATCTAGGACGTCAGAAGCGGCGTTCTCACCCCGAGGTGCAGCGGGTCATACCGGAGATGAACCGATGCAGCTGGGGAACGCACGGCTTTCCCCCACCGAAAGACAGAGACGCATGGAGGCACGCGAGTGCTTATACTGCGGAACAGCAGGGCACTTTATCGCTGCGTGCCCCATGCGTTTAAACGGCCGCGACCGTCAGAACTTCCGGGAGGTCTGACGGTCACTTCTAAGGAAAAACCCTCCCGTTTGACTTTTCCTGTGACTTTGTTGTGTAACAATAATTCGTTTCAGACTCTGGCCCTGGTGGACTCGGGATGCGAGCAGAACTTTCTGGACGCTGCTCTGACTCACCAGCTCAAGATCCCAGTGCACAGACTCCAGACTCCTGTCCGAGTGTCCGCCCTGGATGGCCGTTCCCTCACCACCATCACCCACCGGACCTGTGAGCTGGAGGTGGTGATATCAGGTAACCACCGTGAGAAGCTCTCATTTCTGGTTTTCCCCTCCACGCAGGTTCCGGTGGTGCTGGGCCATCCCTGGTTAAGGACGCATAATCCCCACATCAACTGGGCAGAAGGTAACATTGACTCGTGGAGTTTGTTCTGTTTGTCCCAGTGTCTGCGCTCTGCTCTCGCCAGATCTACTTCACCAGCGCGCACGGAGGAAGAGATACCGGACATCACTCGAGTTCCCCGGGAATACCACGACCTGAGGCAGGTATTTAGTAAATCTCGAGCTGTATCTCTCCCTCCTCACAGACCGTATGACTGCGCCATTGACCTGTTCCCCGGAGCCCCCCTGCCCTCTAGTCGACTCTACAACATCTCCCGCCCGGAGCGGGAGAGTATGGAGCTGTACATCAAGGAGTCACTAGAGGCAGGCATCATTCGCAGGTCAACATCACCTCTGGGGGCAGGATTTTTCTTTGTGTCTAAAAAGGATGGTTCGCTGCGACCCTGTATAGACTTCAGAGGGCTCAATCAGATCACGATAAAGAACAAGTATCCTTTACATGTGGGTCAACAAGCTGACAGAGCCCGTGACAGGTATGGTCTGTCATTTGTGACAAATATCAGGAGGTGACACTTCAAACTTTGTTTATACTGCTTAGTCCAAATCAACATGAGTCACTGTGGTGCATTATGGTACTTGAGCTACATCTCAAACTTACAGGAATGATTTACTCTTGATATGCTTGAGCTATGGCATAGCTAGAATTTTTAAACGTACTAGCACATTTATGACTTTCATTCAACAGCTTTTGAGAACAAAATGCTCTGCTTTAATGAAGAGACATTAATCCAGCATCATTTAGGATGCTGAGGTGAGAGGTTGATCATCCAAACAGCTCTGAAGCTGAGCCAGTTGCTTTGTTGCCTAAACCTTCTCCGTTTTGTAGTGAGATTTTAACTTTTACACATTAAACATTTGTTTGTATGAAGTCATTCAGTGAACTTCATATGTGGAAATCGCATGTGAAATTTGTGTTTTTTCTGTAAAGGAACATCTTGGTAGAACAAAAAAAG
This sequence comes from Pachypanchax playfairii, assembly GCA_006937955.1. Classification (NCBI taxonomy): domain Eukaryota; kingdom Metazoa; phylum Chordata; class Actinopteri; order Cyprinodontiformes; family Aplocheilidae; genus Pachypanchax; species Pachypanchax playfairii. Next base: position 881,805 of record SSNP01000133.1, read on the forward strand.
CAACTGGATTTTTTTTTTTACTGGATTCCCTCCTCAAATAAGATAAAAGCTGATGAAGCTCCTTGAACAAGAAGCAAAAAGTTTCCAAGATTCAAAGAAAGAAGTCCAGTTGTCTTTTTTAACCTGGATGACTGAGGACCTTCATCAGCACCTTTTGCATGTGTTTGGAGAGACATCTAACCATCACCAATCCCACCCTGAATGTTTTTAATCTTCCTGCCTCTCAGTGTGTCAGTTGTTCTATTAATCCTTCCACCCTCTTACACACCTCTCAGTGTTTCATCCTTTCAACCCCTTCTGCCTTTGTCTTATATGAGATTCATCCTTCTACCCCCTCTTAGTCATAGAAAAGCTGAACGTAGGAGGAACTGGATGAAAGATGACAAACAGATATTACTAACAAACAATAAGGAAAAGAGAAAAGTTTTCATGGTTTGAATGAGGCTATGAGTCAGCTGTGATGAGTGTTTTTGAAAAAGCCTGTTTCCTGTCATGTAGACATGAATCCTGCTGGGTGGTCATGCAGACTGCCCCTCGCCTTCCTCTCTGGTCCATCTGCCCTCATGCATCCCCTCTCCTCCATCTCTGCTTAAATCTTTTGAAGCACAGATGTGGGCTGACAGTGGTTATTTCTTATCATGCCATGGCAGTTTTATGTGACATGGGCGCTCAATACACATTGGATAGAAGTGTGTAGGGTCATTATGAGTCCCAACAGCCTGGCGGGGCAAGAGACGCCTAAACCTGCCAATGCTGTCATGTTTTATGCCCGTCTCCTCTACGAGATTTTGTTCTCATGTATCTCAGTGCCAACGGAGGGTTTAGGGGGTTACAGTCACCCACTAGACAGACACAAAACTTTGCCCCTGCATAGCTGGAGGATTCAGTGTCACGGCCCTTTTGGAATAAACAGCAGAAAAATGGCCAAAAGCAGAGCACGGAGAGAGCGCAGCCTTTGTTCTCCTCAATGATGTTTTAGCTGACTGCACAGCCAAAATCAAAGAGAGAATCCTAATGGCAAACAGTTACTGGAAGTGCTGATAAAGCAGGAGAAGTACATTACACAAGAAACAAAAAGATGCAACTCCACAGATGAATGAAGCACTAAAACACAAAAAACAAATTAAAAAAATTAAACAGCAATTAAAAAAAAATAAACAGCTTGGAAGCATAAAGTTAGTCTCACTGGCCTGTTGGGACCCAGCTGCAACCCCAACAAGCTGCACTTCACAAATAAGCATTCAGTGACTCACTTACAGAACTATTCCAAGCACTTTCTAAGCTAACACAGCTAAGTATTTTGCATTACAAACGGTGTTTACTTTTTTGCTTTAAGCAGCACACGGAGGCCATTAAAATATTTACCCCTTCATGCTCGGCAGGAACAAAACAGAGATTCTTAAAAGGAAGTTTAGACTGAAAAATCAGACTGATGAGTAATTAGATCAGGCAGGAAAAAAGAAACAGGAGAAAAATCAAGCAGGGTTGATTGATTCAAATATGTTTGCTGAAAGCAAACTAAAAATCCTGTAAGAAACTCCTTTTACAGGTGAAAAAAGCCTAAAATACACAAATAAAGTGAATAATAAAGTTTAACCTTTATAAGATTGTATTTAGGAGGAGTATCAATAGGCAAAAGCAGAGACATCTCACACTTTATTAAACCCACACTTCCTTTCAAGTAAAAGAAGCAATCCATCCGTAAGCCCTTCTCCTGATGGCAGCACACAGAAGTGCACCGAATGACTCCAATTTAAAGCCCCAAACAAAGAGGCTCTACTTATGATACATGTTGGCTCCACTGACCGCGCAGATCTAATATTCAGTGTGAGTCATCATCTGTAGTGGGAAAAAAACAGCAGCCGATTTCTTTTGCTTTGGCTGCAGGTACATTGAAAAGCATTAAATTCCCATTAGAGGTCCTTAGGTGTGTGTTTTCACCCGCGGTGGCTGACTAATGGAAGAACCAGGCTGGGATGAATCCGTCATGGTTTAGCTGCACCAGCAATGATGGTGGCTCGGCTGCAGCGAAAAAGCAGCCACAATAGGACCTCTGCTTTACTCAAAGACTGCTATTGATCTGCAAGTGGTTGGGAATCAGAGAGACGTGGAGGGAATGAAAAAATTTCTGTCTGACTTTTCGCTTTCTGCAAATTCTGCCCCTGCAGAGTGGAGGACCCCTGCCAGCAGTATGGGCTCAAGTCATGGATGATTTTTCTCCAAACTGTCCTGAAGCCTCAAGACCATGTTTCATTATAATAGTCCAGCTAGAGTCTGATTGTGTTGCACCACAGCTGGAGAGGAGGTTCAGCAAAAAGGTTTTCCCTTTTAAAGACTTTTTTATTACTCTAACACGCTTATTTTTCAGTTCTGTGTGCAGGAGATACACAGATTCAGAGGCATGAAGTTCAAGCTTTTAGCACTGAGTTCAAACTCATTGCTGTTCTGTTACAGATCTTCAGTAATTATTAAAAGAAAAAATCAAATAAAAAAAATCAAAAGACAAAAAGTGCTTAAAATTATTTTTAAAAAAGGATTCAAATCTATAGAAAAACTGAGTTTTTATGGTAAATTGATCTTCATACACATTTTTTTGGTGCACAAATTAACTGTATAAAATAATCAGCTGTTTGCATTAAATGAGAAAAATCAGAGTCAGTCTTGAGTCAAGTTGGTGGAAATACAGAAAGTTTGAGTTAAAATTTTGAAGGTCAATAATCCAGCATCATGTGCAACAGTTGGAGCGGTATCTCTAAAAGTATTGAAACTGCTAATAGATAACATACATATTCAGTGGACAGTCATTATTCATAGAAATCTGAACTCCACTAATTGTTACTGTATATTTGTCCTCATCTTTGTTTTAGACAACAAAAGGCACTTAGGATGATATATTATGGTAAATAAAATCAAACATTATTCACTGTTTTAACAGGAATTATTTCACATATAAACTAAACATTATCTGCCAGAATCATAAATAAATAACAAAACTTTAAGAAAAACTGAAATTATTTTAAAAACAGGTATTTCTTTATCTGATCTGACTGAGCTTCTGTTTCATCATGTGGACCAAAGCCTCTAATTATTCATATTTCATGCTGTCTGACCTAATAGATTTCACAGCATGTGAAACTGAACTAGTTATTAGTTACCGTGTCTCACCACAGGCCGCTCCAGTCTGATCTTGAATTCTTTTCTAGCATTAATGTTGTATTTCATGTCTTCTTTAACACCGTGTTCAGCCTGAACTCTTCACTGAACAGGTGTGATCCTGTCTGTTAAAAAGGTGAAACAATGTTCTGACATTACCATTATCAAGTGAAGGTAATAATAATGAGCATTGCAGGTAATCTTATAGATAATTAGATATATTTACCAAATGATCTGGACAATAAAGAATATTTCCCTACAGATGTCTGAGTCCCGTCTCTCTTCATTTCTTTATTTCAGCTCAAGCAGTTGGAAGTCCCCGCTCCTACGGCAGAGAAGAGCAGGTGAATGTGATGCAAGCTGATACAAAACATTTTGACCTGCAGGAGTGTTATGTGTTTGGACAGAAAGAGTCCAATCCAAATAAATTCACACAGGAGTAATGGAGAAGTCTGCTGCAAAAATCTCTGCTTGCTAAGAAATAAATGAGCTGATCATAAAAACTGTCATAAAATCCAAATTAACTGAGAGACATTCGAATGAAACCAAGACTTTTTCCTGTGATTGCACACATTCATGTCAGGTCTGACCTGCCGTGTTTCACTGATCACGTGTGACAACTTGCTGCAGGTAGATTAGCCTTTTTTTTTTATTATTCGCACGTTTCTAAAATCTAATTTGTTCTTCAAACAAGAGGTAATGACGTTTTGCAGAAAGTGGAAAAAAGGACAATATTCAAAAACTTTATTCTTGGTTCAGCCACTAGAAATAGTTTTTTTTTTTAAATGACAAAAAAAACATATTGACCAAATTTAAATGAATAGATACACGTTGGTATTTCTTCAAAAGAAAGACTCAATAAAAAAAAACTCAAGATTTTTCTTTTTTAAGCGCTTCAAACAATTTTGCATCAAATTGTGTCCAATGTGAATTTGTTTTTTCCATGTTTATGTTGCTGGAGAAATCTGAGGCAACTAGCTGCAACATAGTCCCTCCATCTCTGCACTTAACATTTGTTTTTATAAAATTGTACAAACTGTTTCTTTCCTCAAACACACTGACATCTAAAATCAGTATTTTCAGTCAGTTTTGGAGGATTTGTTCCTTAAATTTATTAGAGTTGTTCAGATATTTTCTTAATGTACTTAAAAGTCCAACTAATATATCTGATGATCAGCTGTGAAAAAGGCTTTTGATTGGACCAGATGTCATTGTGTGGGGGTGGGTGTGGGGGGTAAAGTCTGATAAAGCACAAGCACATCAGTTTTGTTTGAATATCTCATTATTTGATGTTTTTTCATGCATTTTGAAAGGAATCTTTTAATCTCACACCAAAAGCCGGCTGGTTATCCAAGATGAATGTTGAACAATCTTCAAGCCCTCATAAAAAAGTGAAAACTTTGATTTTAGTTACATTTAGTTTTTAGTGAGTGGTGGACAAACCTCTTTTATTATTTTATCCACATTGAGTTTTTACAGTAATTTTTCTGTAAACACATAAGAAAACAATCCCTCTCTGAATTTTGCTGATTTGTTTTGCTTTTTTTTTGGTCGGACATATCGAAGCTGCCAGACTGTCTAATCATCCATCTCTCTGTTCAGCTGCAACCAAAGGACAGAAAAACCTCCAGTTGTTGTTGAAACATGAAAACATCTTTCTGTGTCTCCAGTAGGTACAAAGTTTGGAACAAATTGCTCCCAATCATACAAACGAAAAAAACATGAATATTTGTTCTGAAGGTTTTTCAAAGGCCTTAAAAGGTAAATCAGTCCTCACAAAGACAGACATACAAATGTTCTTATGAAAAGAACCGAAGCTCAAAAGACAAACAACTCATAATTCTCAAGGTTTAATTCAATGTTGATGTGTTGTTTTACTAGTTGCATAAGACATGCTGTAATCACTATCCAGGTTATTTAATGTCAGACATTTCTTTCTTATTTTGAAGACTTAATTTCTCTCTCCAGATGTTTTTCTCCTTGTTAACAGAGGAGCTGATGCTTAATTACAATATAGCTCAAAACAATAGTCTTAAATTAAATTCACAAAAATAATAAAAAATGAAGAAAAAAAACCTCTACACTAGTGTCAGTTTTAGATTATATGATTTAGATTATGTGACTATTCTGACAAACTTTATGATCTTCCTGCAGGAAGTGGAAGAAGCGCTAGCTGCACCAGAAATGTCAACATTTAATGCTAACACTTGAAAAAACAAATTTGATGTTAATATAAATGTTAATAAAACAACATTTCGAGGACATTTTGCAGACTGAAGCTTCACTTGGACGAGCTGTTAGCTTGTCAATCCAAACTGGGGTTGTTTTAACGGCCAAACAATTCAAAAAGATCTGAGAGTTTTCTTTAATCCTGTAACTGACAGTGAACACAGCCTAAAGACAACAGAAATATGCTTTTTATTTTCTGATATCGACATTTTTCCCTCATGTTTTTCACAGAATGTTGCAGGATTCCAATGAAAACTGTATATAAAATGGCATATTTTCACATCTCTAATGCATTTAAAAGCCATTAACTCTAACTGAGCTAAATAAAAATAAAAGCATGTAATCTACCTGAGAAAGACCACATTAAATTACTGCTCAGCTGAAATGAAGTGTGATTGAGAAATGACCCCGTCACTTTCCTGCTTCTATAACAGAATCATCGGACTTTTATCTTTTTTGTAAAACTACTCAAAATTCGATTGTTTCTGTGACAGTCATCCAACAAGAGTATCAGCTGTAATTTCTATCCCCTCGTGTATCTGCGGCATCTCTTTTGTGCATCTCTATTCTTTTCAAACTCGTGTTAATGGAACTTGTAATTGTACGTTCGGCAGTTGTAACAAAAGCGCTCTCATTTTGTGCGTTCGTCCGTGAAGAGCAATGCAATTAGGTACATTAAAAGCAAAAAAGCTCTCATGTTAATGATGCCAGCGCTCATTTCTTGAGGTAAAATGCCCAAAATGTGTTTAGGCTCAGTTCCAAATTAGCAAATTAGCCCAAATCAAATGATTGAGAAAAGTCGACCAAAGGGAGGCCACATGTGTAACAATGAAGGCATGCAAGAAATCAGCTTTATTTAATCAATTAAAAACTCATTAATAATGAATTATGTCATCCCTTCCAGTTTATTTTTAATTCATCTCAGTGATTTTAATTGCAAATTGTCTGTTTTCTTAATTATTCTTCAGCCAATTAAACATCCCTGATGTCTTAATTTAGGCGGCTCTACAGCTGCTTCCACCTTTATCCTGTTAGAGCATCAAAAATATTAAAGTGAGTCTGAATGCTGGGGTACATCTAGTACACATGCCCCCATTTGACCTCTCAGACTGTCCTGGTGGGGATGGAAAAAACAAACCCAAAGATAACTGCATCCAGTTATCACACTGTGGAAACACGTAAGAGCAGCACGTAGAAACAAACTACTCCGATTTATCACAGGAAACCAGGAACAGGCTGGGATTAAAGGGCTAATGATGATAACTGTTCAGCTTGTAAAGGAAAATATGAAAAGAAGAATGAAGCCTGCTGGATGCATCTACAAAGAACATTTTCATGGTTCATCCATGATTCACCCGTATAATGAAGGAGGGATTTTGATCTGAATGAAAGAAAAAAAAAAAACCCTCCAAGAACCTGAAAACAACATCTAAAGTTGAGCTTTAGTTTGTTAATCCGTTAGTTTTCTGCATCTTTTTTGCATAATGGGAACTAAAATAACAATCAAAGAGCCCAATTAAATGAACAAGATAAAAATATTGTGCCAAGTTGGTTATTTATTCCTGAAGGGGATTTAGAATATCTGAATTAGAAAAGTCTGTGAGCTTCATTGACAGCTGCCTTTTATACTGATTTGAGCTTATTTATCCAAACAAAACTACCTAAGCTTTACGTTTCTCGCAATAGCGTCTCATTTTTAGGTCCTTTAACAAATTTATAAATTTAGCATCTGGGTTGTGATCAAGATTTAGCAAAGTTGAGCCAAATTGTGACGCTACCACCACCAAGCTGATAAAGCTGAGGTTCATTTATAGACTGTAATGTAAGTTATCTGGTGACATTAAGAACATGTGATTCAGGTAATGAGGCCATGTGCAGGAGTCTCTTCAACTTCTCTGGATTCAGCATGAGCCAATTTGAGATTTTTAGATTAGAGGGAGAAATCTTATAATTTCTTTCCAGTATGACAGAGTGATAAGACACAGCATGATAGGATCTGATATAATAATATACTACATGATAAACTTCATTATCTACTTGGGAACGTCTTTATCTACAAGTGACATACATATACCATTTTAATAGGATAAAATATGTCAAGTTTAAACATGATATAATAAAGATGTCCGTTGCATGATCCCAAGAAACATGTCAAAACTACCATAACACCTTTAAGCTCTGCTTCTGTAGAAAAATATTTTAAATAGAAGCCGATTAGGAGGACGAAGATCTTCCAGCTCAGTCTATAAAATGTTTTTTATTTCTTTTCTTGACAGAAGAGTTTCTTTTAGACAGAAAATGAGGCACCGCTGAGTCTTTTTGTTTCTTTCTTTCCGAAGGGCCTTGGTCTTCGTGATTGCACTCGGTGATAGCTGGTTAGTGGGGAGGCTTGGCGTGTTGTGATTATCACATCTCAAGCTGGGTCTGCTGATGACAGGAGAGCCCCCCCCCTCTCTGTTCAACCCCGCACCTCGGCTGCCCTCAGCCCGTCGTCTTGCGCTGTCTGCCCTGTTGTAATTCATGCCGCAGAGCCAGTCTGATTATCCCACACTGAGCCCGTGGTGGTGGATTCACTGTCCCGCTGGCTGAGGCCTCGATGTGGAGTGGAGGGGATCGTGGGAGGAAGCTCCACCTGCTTACGTTTTTTAGCGCTCATGGTGAGCTGTTTGAATTAAAGCTGTGCTTCTTAGGCTCTGCTGCTGATTACACTGTGTTCTGGCCTCTGTGTCTGAAAAGTTGTTTGCTTTGGATGTAGACACAGCCTCACTAGGAAGAACTAAACATAAAGATGTAGCTGCATCAATCAGCATGATGTTTGGAATACACAGAAAATAAGACATGAACGTGAGGTGCACATGAAAAAGGGAAACTAATGGCTGAACATGCTTCTCCAGGTCATCTAAAATCAAGGCATTTATTTCACAAAGTATCAGTGAACTGTAAATATCTTCTCAATCTTGTCCCCGGTTCTCACAGATATCCTCCTTTAACCTTCCATCTCCTATTATATAACACCCTGAAACGCCCTCGTTTTATACTGTTATAAACCAGTAAAATATTCTGCAGTCGTATTTTTCCAACTGATAAAAGTATTTTTGAAGTCAACAAGTTCCTTTTCTCCATCAAAACACCAAAACCTTTGAAAATTGGTTTTGTGGTTCATTCAGGAAAGTATGAATACAAGGAGCAAACAAAGAAATAAAGTTTGCTGGTGAGTCAAAACACTGCATATTGATTATTTTGTCAGTGAGAAACTACACTACTTGCCGCAAACATTTTCTTTCTGAGCTTTTTCATCTTTCCTTCACCTTCAGTGTCATATGTACAAAAAATAAAAAAATAAGAGTTGTGTTATTCAACTATCTTTTTAATGGGAGGAATATATGCCAGGAAGTTATGCTACAGTACTTGAACGCTACTGAACATTGGTTTCTCATTACAATTTCTTGCCTTGGGTCAGGGTTAGGGTTTAATTTAACCAGGTAAAAATTAAAGGTTTAGAGGAAACATTTAGCAGATGGTTCTTCTTGGCTTATAAATCCAGTCTTGGGAAAGGCTACAGAGTATAACTGAGGCACCGTCTTCTTCTGTTGTTTTAAAGTAAAGCCAAAGTTTTTTATTTGCAGCAAGAGTCGACACACCAGCACAAAGGCCTGTTTTCTCATCTGCATCTAATCATAAAAAAATTCATTGCAAGCGAACATTTAAAAAAATGAGTTGAATATGCAGCATCAAGCTGTCTGTCTTGACATGTTTAATAGACAGAAAGTTTGGCGTATCACAGATATTTAGACAATTAGCAACAACACAAAATGATTTTTACTCATACTGTTGCAACAAAAAGAAATCTGGGCTTTAAATACACTATAAATGTATTTAAACTATATTAACTTTTTTTAACAATATTTTTAATTGAACAACTAGAAAGCAGAGAAAATTCAGTCACATCTTTAACTTTGTCATCCGAGTAAACAACTCAGCTGTGACAGTTTTATAAGTTTTCAGGTCGCTTTATATCCAGATTTCATTGTGCAGTTTAGAAAATGTTGACTTGTTTAAGTTGCATTTTCTATAACCAACACTAGCTGAGTTCATGCCATTAAAAATACATAAGACAACCTCCCATTCTGGCTCAGTTTAGATTGTTTTCTCACTCTACTGCTCAGAAAATGTCTCAACATTTCTCCTTATGTGAACTAAGAAGTGTTAAAAACTTGAATTTAATCTGAGAAAGACTATAAATCCATGACCACTGGCTGATAAATTGCAGCTTTTAAATAACAGCCTTTGGTTTTGCAGCTTTAGGGAGAAAAAAAAACAATAAAATACAGTGAGTTAATTCAGTCAGTCAGAGCTGCAGGCTCTGGACCTCTCCCTGCGGCTGTGACACCAGTATTAGGCAGAGCGAGTGGAGACTTGCCGCCCCACTGGGCCCATGTGACAGGGCTCTAACTCCTCCATCCCATTTGAAGCAGGTCTGACTGTACGGCAGCCTGCACAGAAAGCACAATACTTTTTTGTCAGCAAGACCTGGGATAGTGTCTGAGCTGCTTCAGTGCTTTATAATAGGGCTGTTACTTATACCAGCCACACAAAATGAGCAAAGGACATGAGGACTCACACATGGAGTTCATTTAAAAAAGACGTACAAGATCATGGGTTTTCTTCTGCATCAGCTCTAATCCATTACGGATGCATCTCACCCCGTGGCCTCTTTTCCTCTGTGCATACACAGCCGAGTATCATTCAGATTTTGGTAATAAGGTTACATCTTATTTTTCTTCTGTTACACATTTTCCAAATCTGGTTCAATCGTTTGTTCCTTCAGCACCCCGCCGCCCCCGGACTGTTTCACTCTAAAACCATGGAAGCGGCACTTTTTGGGAAAGTGCGCTGAAGCTTTTTGAGGAGTGTATTTTACATGTAGTAGCATTTATTTGAATCTGACATGGCTTTTAATTATTTTTGTCTTAGTCTTTTTTTTTTTACCTGTGGGGCAGTGGAGACTTTGCTGATGTTGCATTTTCTAAAACCTCCTCGTATGAAAGGCTGCATACATTAACAGAAACTGAAATGTCAGCTCTGAAGGTCCCATGTGTGTTTCCTAAAATACAGCACCTCTCCCACATTTAAAAAAAGAGCAACAATGTAAAATGATCAGTTTTTAGATTACTCCAGAAACCTCCATTAACTAGAAATGGATTTATGTGAAACCTGCTGGATTTCATAAAATCTTCCATAAAGAGGTCATCCAGTGGTTCTATTATGAGCAGTGACAGTACTAGCAAGCCGTGAGGTATTTCCCATCTCCTGTCCTCGGGGGGCTAAAGAGAAACATCTGTTTGGTTTGAACAGAGATGGTTGAAACCCCCGGGTCTTCTTTAATCTCTCTCCATTGATTTCAGATGGATTTTCCATTTTTTCTTTCCTCGCAGTTAAGGAAAATACATTAATCCCCATTCTCACGAGCAATGACTTCAAAATAAGAGAACTTTTAGGAAAATCCATGAAAAAGTTGATGATACCGGATGACTTTATAAGTGGGGCTTGAGGGGGCAGTTGTACTAAAAGGATCCACTAAAATTAAAGGGACATAAAAGCTGCTAAATGTTTGGATCATGAATTTCCTTTAAATTTGCAGATACTTTAACTTTTGAAGAAGTTCCAACACACCTGTATCACCTGATGCAATCTCTTGTTTGTGGGCTAAAATTGATATTTTTGCAGAAAATGTAAAGTAAAATAAATTAGAATGAGATGCTTGATAATCCTGCTGTTGTTTTTCATATGAATATTAATTAGCCTGGCAGTGTGTTAGCATATCAACACATTTACATGACAACCAGCTTCTCACCCTGAACAGGTCACCAGTTCATCACAGGGCCACATAGATGCACCCATACCCACATCCACGCGCACACACACACACACACACACACATGTGTGCACACACACATGCACACCCAGACCAATTTAGAATTGCTAGTTAACCCATCGTGCATAATTTCAGTCTGTGGGAGGAAACCAGATTCCCCGGAGACGGCTGCATTCACACTTTGCTGTTGACCTCATGCTAGTCTGCATGTTAATTAGCCTGATAGTCGACACGTTAACATGTCACTTACATGCTGAACAACGTTTACATTTCACTGATGTTATAAGTATTATTTCTGTTCTTTAATAGTCCATTTGAAACACGCTCCTGAAAATATAGCTTGCATGCTTTGCATTCTGCCTATATGACATAAATAAAAAAATTGGGACACCTTTAGCTGGTGAGATCATGCAAACTGTAGTGATAGGGTGAGGTTGTGGGGACAATGGGTGAAATGTAATTTACTTAATGTAATTTATTTATATTTATTTTGACAGCGAGGATAAAGTAGATTTAAACAGCTTCAGCACGAGTCTTTTCCACTGACAAAAACAAGTAAGGGCTAATATCTTTTTCTCCTGTCTGGTAATCTACTGTAGATTGTTATCTTTGTTGAAACAGAACAATTTAGCTGAGAGATTCCACCATCTGATTGGATTCAATAGACTGAGCAGACACTGAGCTTCATTTTAAAACAAGTCCGTTTTGACAGCCATTGGTTGTGCTCAGCGCAGCAAACTGGCTCATGAGCAGAAGGTAATCATCCAAATAATGGATTTCCTACGGCAAAGAGAGACTTTAAGACATCTGTATGTTTTAGATTTCTTCCAAAGGCTGGCTTTTTTCCACATGATCTATTCTCTCCACAATTCACCTTTATACAAAGATACAGAGGGGCTTGAAGGAAAAAGAGTAAGAAGGTGGGAAAATTGGTTTTGAGCCAGAAGCAAAAGAAAATGGAGAAGAAAACAGGAGAATAGAAAAACTTGGACAGTTTATATACCAAACAGGATGCTTGAACAAAAAGGATTCATAAGAAGTATCAATATGATTCTCTCAGTCATGCTGAGATTAAAATTAGGATTAAAACAACAAAAGCCATGTGTTGCTTTTACACACTACAACACAGATCCTTCATATTTCTGTCTCAGACCTGTCACATACTAACAGTCTAAAAACAGTCAGACATTCAAAACTTCCCAAACATAAACATAGCAGCAATTATTAGAACAACAGCAGACACACACCTGCTGTTCAGACATGCCTTTACCAGCAGGAGATTCTAAGCTGCAAACTCCTCGTCATCAGTATACAAATCTAACATGTAAATCAACACTGATTTGAATAAATCCCGAGCAAGGAGAACATGCAGGTAAGGAGAGAAAATCAGCACACATTTTTATTCAGTTTGGCAACTGGAAGCTGGCAGTGTAACCCTTGCATTAAAAAAAACTAACTGGAAGAGGTTTGTGTTTGTTCAAATTGTCTCAACCCACAGTTAGAACTACTTTCTGGTTCCTGCAGCAGTTTGTGGATGAGACTCTTGTTTTATTGGATTGACAAACATTTTGATAGTTTTATATAATTTTGGCTCAAACATAAAACTGTTTTTTTAAAAAAAACCTTTTTTTCTTTTACAGGTCTCTCAATCTTCCATCTTTAGACCTTCTCACTATGTGTATTTCAATCTTCTCACCACTAGCATTTGAAACAGAATGTCTCACTCTGTGAGGACCTGCTTAACAACACACCTACTACTACTACTACTACTGTCATTTAGCAGACACTTTTATCCAAAGCGACTTACATTGAGAGAACATACAAGCAAGAAATCAAAGAGAAGGAAACAATATAAGGAGGCGGACTGTTTGGAGTCCAGTTTAATTCCGACGCTGATACTTCAAGTGTATCAAATTTTTATTTTTTTTTAATTTTTTTTTTTAGTGAGAGATAAATTCTCAAATCGGTATCATAAATCATAAATTAATCCAACATTAAGACTGAAAGTGTTCTTTAAAGAGGTGAGTCTTAAGTCTGCTCTTAAAAGTAGGTGCCGACTCTGAGGATCGGACCGAGTTTGGTAGGTCATTCCACCATCGGGGGACAACAGAGGAGAAGAGTTTGGAACATGATCTCATGCCACGTTGTGGTGGAAGCGCTAGGCGTCTTTCAGCGGCTGAGCGTAGCTGACGCGTGGGAATGTAGGTTTGGATGAAGGAGTGAAGGTAAGTAGGAGTTGTGTGTGTTAGAGTCTGGTAAGCCAGAAGCAGAGCTTTGTATTTGATGCGTGCTGCAACTGGAAGCCAGTGCAGGGAAATGAGCAGCGGAGTGACATGAGCCCTTTTGGGCTGGTTGAAGACCAGACGCGCTGCTGCGTTCTGAATCATCTGCAGAGGTTTAACCGAGGATGCCGGAAGACCGGCCAGCAAAGAGTTGCAGTAGTCGATCCGGGACAAGACCAGGGCCTGGACCAGAAGCTGTGTGGTGTGGTCTGTGAGGAAGGCTCTGATTTTCCTGATGTTGTAAAGAGCGAATCGACATGAGCGAGCTACGGAGTTAACCTGCTCCTTGAAGGACAGCTGGTTGTCCAGTATGACACCAAGGTTTCTGGCGGAGGTTTTGGGGAACAGCGTGATGGAGTCAAGCTGCACGCTTATCTGAGGAGGTAAGGAGTTACTGGCAGGACAGACAATGAGGTCAGTTTTGGACAGATTAAGCTGAAGGTGGCGATCCCTCATCCACGCCGAGATATCTGAGAGGCAAGCAGATATCACCTAAAAACACAAAGAAAATTGTGTTTTCAGGTCTTATTGTTGTAAAACTTCTAATTTTGTATTTATTAAAAGCAGCACAAAATGAGAATCAAGAACGTCCTTGTTTTGCAAAGCTCAGCTGATTTCAGGTCATTTTTAAAATGACATACTTCGGTGCAGGAACGACAAGACGCAACTAAACAGAGTCTTTTGTCATAGAAAATAAAAACACCTCGTACCGGAAAAGGCTAAAATGGAGTCAATCTAAATCAGTGTGAAGCCAAAAATATTTTTGGTGGTTCACCCTGAAGGCAAAATTGGCCCATTAAGACTTTTGTACGTAGTAATAATTTATTAGTTAAGCAAAGGGAGATGATAAAACTCCAAGCTAGCAGTACAACACAACATGGGAGTCTTTGAGGAAGGTGAAGAAACTCTCTGATCATGTTCAATTCCTGTTTTTTATTGGCAGAGCCGCTGATAGAAGCCTTTGTTACACAAAGCCGGAGGATCAGCACGCAGGGACAGAAAGGCTGTGCACACAACACACAGAGACACATGGGAAACACAACATGACACTTTCAGCTGCAGCTCCCCCCATCTGCTGTTTACTTCTCTTCCTCACAAAGCAGTTTAAATTATGTAAGAGACAAGTCTATAGAATGGGATTATTCAGTCACTGAGGCTATTCCACTTGGCTAATATTGATTTTTTCCATGACATTTTTACATTTGACTGATAGAATCTATGTTTGCATGAATCGGAGGAATGTTTCTGTAGCTAAGTAGACAAATACTGCAGTTACTGCCTCCACTATGAATATCCATCTGGTTTTAATGAAAATAATAGCGATATATCTGCCCCATTTGAGGAAAAACTGTTAACTGTTCATGCTAAATGTAAAGAATGTTTTTAAATGATCGAGTTATGACCTTCTGACCCGTCATTGGTCCACTCCAGCAAACCCCGCCTCTCTGTGCCGGGTGGAGGTTCATCTATTCTTAAGGTGCGTTCACACCGGCCACTTTGTCAACGTCAAGCAACGCTGATAATGCTCCAAATTTGACGTTTGAAGTTGAAGCTCATAACGCCTGCCAGTCAGAGCGCATAGGCGTTAAAGCTCGTAAAGCCTGACCGAAAAAGAGCGCAAAGGCGGGGCTTCCTTTGTTATCGGATGTTCGGAGCTATTGCGGATCATATAGAGACAGTGGCTTGGATTTATTTACTTCATAGATCTAGACAACATCGACGTCGGGCGCATCAGCGCCGTTTGTGGATACACCCCATTCTTCAGATGCGTTCTGAGTTTGGTGAGTTTAACCATTTGCTCCAGGAGCTACGTTTGGATGAGGTTAATTTATCTTCCATTTTGGCTGATCCCGCTTCTTTCCGGCTACGTGCTGTGACGTCTTACGTCACTACGATGAGACGCTCTGATTGGTTGACATGCCGCTTCAAGAGCGTTATCAACGTCAAAAGTTCAGCTAGCTGAACTTTGAGCTTTTCTAGCGTTTCAAGCTTTTCAAGCTTTTCAAGCGTCAACGCCTGAAACGTTAGGAAAGCTTGAAAAGTTGCCGCTCATAACGCTCACAAAGCGCCGCAGAGCCGTTGACGTCTGTCTGACGCCCGTCCACCATAGACTTTACATATAAACTTGCCGCTTATGAAGTTGATGGTTGGGCAGGTGTGAATGCACCATTAGAGATGCATTGTTTAGTTTCAGTGAAAGAAATACAAGGTTTGAAGGGATTTATAAAGAGTTGAATGATGAAACAACACCCTCCTCTACAGTTACCCTTGAGAAACATATTTCTATTTATTGGGCCCTGTAAATTAGATTCATGCCTGTGGATGTATGATTATTAAAATCAACTGGTAAAGACTTGAACATTGCTCACAGCCAACATTGTGCCTGTTTCAATTCTGTTTAATGTCAAGCACAGAAATGCAAATTGATTTTAATACCACTGAAGGCATACAAACAAGTGGATGCCTTGATGATGTATTAAAATCTGACATACACATTTAAAACTGTTTTGAATGAGATTTTTCTGTCTGCTCAGAAATATTTGAACAGTTTTATTTAATCTCTTGCCAAACAACTTCCTCTTTTTGGTTTTGTGTTAAAAACTTCAATACCACAATAAATGGATAAATAGATGTCCGATATAACAGATACAACAATATCCCAACAGGTCTTCAACAAAATTTATCACGTTTGTGAAATATACAACTAAATAGTTGAAGTTTATAATAAGTAAGCTAGAAGGTTTTCTTGGATGCAAACTAGTTTTTTTTATATTACATGCATCAAATAAATCAGGGTACAACAAGACCCAAGAGAAATTTGGAAGCTTTACAATCTCTGTCTTTACTGCTGAGTTTCCCTCTAACGTTGTTCCAGGCCAGAAACCATTTAGCAAACATTACACCTTTTCCTCATTTCCCACACATTGTGGTTATCTCTCACATTCCCCGAGTCTGGTCACGACTCCCCCCACCGCCTCCTTTCTACCATCTCTTTCATCCTGCCTTAGGCTCACATTGTGCATTCATTACCATTAAAGACTCCCCGGCTCGTCTCGCCATTAGGCCGCTTTACAGCGCTCTGCGCTTTCTGACATTGGTCACACTCTGATCGGTAATCTGGTCTGAACTGATGCAGGATTTCCTTGCGGGGATTCTTCTCAAGCTGCCTGAGAAATAGAAACAGACACACACACGGTTACATTTCTGGTGGATGTCTAATCTTTATTGAGACGTTTCTACAACCAGCTTTTATGACCTCTCAAACATGGTTGAGACAAATCTGAGCTGAGGGATTGGGGGAGGGCATGAAGGCATCACAGTGAAGTCTAAAGAATCACTTTGTTTCACTTGTAGTGAAGAGTAAGAGTTCAAACAACTCAAGCAGGTTCTCATGTGTGACTAAGGCTGAATTTGCTCAAAGCATAGTTTAGGAATTATTGGTGCATAACCTGAACATGAAATACACTCTTTAGACTCCTGCACACAGGAGGACAACCCTGTTATGCTCTCCACCACCTATTAGAACATGGCCGGACTGTGAAAAACTTGAAAACCCTCCTTTAGCTTAAAGGCAATCATGATGCTGCTACGCTCTGAGGACTCACCAAATAGGTTTTTCCTTGCTGTTTTCCACATCTTTGAGACCCTTTCCTGAACTCTCAGTATGTTCCCATGAAAATCTGAACATGTGTGCTTGATGAGATGAGCTTTGACTGAGTCAGGATGCAGCATCCTCCTACAAGATCACACCAAACTTGCATTATACTACCACGTGATGGGGCTGTAGCTTAGGCATGAGGCCAGGGTGTTGAGTCCTGCTTCAAACTGGTGTGCATGTTCTCCAGCACAAAGATAGGCTGCTACCACGCTCCATCCAGGAATCCAATATCCTGCCAACACAAAGATAATCTCTGAGGAAGCTGAGAAAGGCTCTAAACCACCATCTTTTCATGCCTAATAGGGAGTTTACTGGTTTCTTATACTTGTCTGAAGACCTCATCAAGACCATTTTAAGATATTCTGACTGTTTTTTTTACCTGATAGCAGGTTAAATCTGCATTATTTAATCTTTACATTCTGAGTGAAAGAGGATTTTTCTGAATTAAGAAGGTACTGAAGCTCTACTCCTTTGCGTTCAGACAAATGAAAAAGCTCCCATCATAGCCAAAGCTTAGATTTTCCAGATTTGAGTAAAAAAAAGAAAAGACAAACTGTCTTTTGGTGTGCTGATGAAGGTTCTCAGTCATCCAAGCTCTTCAGATGAAAAACACCTTCAACAGCAAAAAAAAGTCTTATCATCCATATTAAAAATTACTAGTATCTTTTGGTGACACCCAATAAAACTAGAGGTAATGTACTTCAGTTTCAGGTGTATTTCATCCTTGTATTTTTTTTCTTGCACAGATGGGCAAGTCTCATCACCCAGTAGATCAGAAGACATAAATATGTAACAAACATAATGCAGGCTGTAAGACGTTTAGGTTCTTCAAGTGAGAGCAAATAATAAATAAGAAAAATGGTAAAATGGTCACACTTTACCATAAATCAGAAAAAAATGGAGTTTAAATCACACTCAACTATAACAGGGACTGAGCGTTAGACAGGGTATGAACTCTGGTCTTATGTCTTTATCTCCATCACAACACCATCCAACCTCCAAATATTGACTTTTACTTCTCTACACCACTCTGCTCAACACCTCGTGTGTTAAAAAAGAAAGGTTACATGTTCATCAAGTACACTTAGATCCAGAGCTGTGATAAAACTTACTCCTTTCTTTAAATCTCCATGAGTATCTGTGCACATTTTGATCTCACAGCTTTACTGAGGTAAAAGATAAAACTGTATCCAAGATCATTGAACCACAAGTTTATAATTTTATGTTAAGGTGAACTAGAAATCCTGAATTCAGATGTTGAAACAGGAGCCAAAAGCAAGAAATAAAAGAAATGTAGAAGTTTCAAAATACATCTCTGAAAGACAAACTACTCATGGCTCAATCATAAAAACTTTCTCTAACTTATTGATTGTCCAATAACAGCATTATCTCCTTCATGAGCCTATTACAAGGCATGTGACTAGATGTTGCACACCAATTCATTATAAAGGCTATGAGCTGACATTTCCCCTCCAGAACGGATCATTTATTTGGAGCACCTTGATGGTGGCGGCAGCCGTAAAAGCTGGCAAGCCAATTCACATGCGAGCAGCAAGTTATTGTGACAGCCACCCGCCTAATTGTTCATTTGAGGTAATCACTCGACAAGTTAGAGCAATTTCAAGCACAATGCCAGAGCCTAATGGAGGCGGACGTGCTCGCCTGATGAGATCAGAATGGTGGGGCTGCCCGTCTGCTGAGTGCCAGGAGCTCAATAAGGGCATCTTCGTTGAAATTCAAGGAATTGATTTCACCTCTGTGACACGACTGAACTCACTATTGAGGGTAAATCTGTGATAATATTACAATTTATTTTCAAAACTCTACCCAGAAGGATTTTGCTTTTATAAAATGTATTACTCAACACGACCAACTGCCCAGCGGAGGCTGTAAATTTATCTTCAACCAAGATACTTTGCATCACAGACACCATGAGATACACACATCCCACTTAGCGTGCAGGAAGACACTCCTGCCACTGCCTTCTGTGTGTTTGGAAGGAGTGGGGGAGGGGTGCATGTGATGGATGACCGTGCAGTGCCGGGGTGTTCTCGGTTTAATTGTGATGTCAGCGTACGTCTGTGGCAACCCTGGCGGTGAGCAGTGACAGACAGGAGTGTGCACAAGTGCCTCTAAATCGGTGAATCTTTATCATGGAAGGGAGGGGAGGACTGATGAACTCTGACACAATGTTGCTGGGGATTTTCAGCCAACCACAGACTCCGAGGAGACTTGTTTCAGGAGTTTGGTGGGAATATTGGATGTTTGAAGAGCTGAGGAGTCAGACAAGTGACAGACAAGCACAAAACTGAGGTCAATGTCTCAAGATCTCTTCAGAAAACATTGAAAATGAGTAGAAATTTTAGAAAGTACTTGAACAATCTTGTGTGTTTAGACCGATGTTACTGATAACATGTAGTTTGCATGCATTGGCATTTAGTTTTATATACATCCCAGTTTAGGGGTTTTTATCATTTTCTTCCTACAAAGACTGGAAATGTTCAGCAATGTTTGGATCAAAAAGTTTAGAACCACGAAGAAAAATGGCATCAAACTCCTTTTAGAGTATTACACTGTGGCTGTTAAGTTGTGGGAAGGATCATTGCCCTTTTGTAGAAATCTTCCTTTTTTTAACTTTAAGCCTCTTTTTTCTCTCCCTGCTTCAGAAAGGGATTGGAGTAGCATTTTGAGTAATCCTACAGGTATTTGTCTCAAGGTTTTTGGTCTTTCGTTGGTCATTTTTAATGCACAGCCGCTATAGCCTTGTCCTGCTTTGTAAGCATTGATTTATTTCAGATTTTCAAAGAGCAAGGCAGCTGTTTAAATTAGCAGGAGGTTTATTTGGTGAGGCTTCAAAATTTGCAGCGCCTGCTTGTAAATAAACCACAGAACTGACAGGATCATGAAGATAACATTTGAGAATGTTCAGACTTTTGCACTGCATCCCTTTACTTGTTGTTCTTTTTCATGAAATGTTAATAAATCAGTAGACTGTGTTTAAAAATATGCTTCTGGGTCTTTGAAGTTCTTGATCTTTTACTCATTAAAGCATTCACAGTAAGAGAAATCGTCAGAGATTACACACATGCCTCGATTGATCTTTTTTGGATTCTGACTCAAGCCTAAAGGCTGAAAAGCCAGCTGTAGTTCTGCTAACTGGTCAGCAGGGGGTGCTGTTGTACCCCAACTTCCAACCAATCTTGCTGATCCCTCAGACACAAAATGATAATCCATACTGAAAGACATTTTGCTGTAATTCAAGCAAATGCATGCATTGAAATCATGTTTTAATCTAAGGCTGATTGAGGATAAAATCATTTAGGGAAATGTGTTTGATTAATTTAGCCTCACATACTCGCGTAGCAGCGGTTTGGGAATCAGAGGATTTTACTTTCTCCAGACTTTCTGAAAAATGCCTTTTTTTCACCACTAATAATAATAACCTAGAAGAAAACATCCATGTGTATCTCTGTCCTTTTTGCTATTCAGCTCAGGTTTGGCGGAGTAGGAGTCGTGTTGTTTGTAAGAGCGCAAGCCAGTCTGTCTCGGGAGCCTGAGTTTTGAGTGAACATAGTAAGGACTTCTTCAGGGAGAATATGTAATAAGAAACATAGCTGCAGCCTGTCCTCCTTTCTGGGAACTAAGTTGTAGACACACAGATAAACAGGATGGCTGACTTGACTGGACAGAAATAGAACTGACCAACTGTGCTTATCCAGTGCCAATTTAAGCTCACAAAAAACAGACCATACCAGATGTGGCGAGGAGAACAGATCTTTGATTCCTGCCAGACTGCAAATGGAATCAACACATCTTCGCCTCGGAAGTGTGGAAACAGAACAGATGAATAAATATTACCTCTGAGCATCCGCGCTTTCCAACAAAACAAGAGCTTTTCCAATGGCAAAACGAATTGAGTCTTTTTAAATGTGATCACAATGAACCGTAGAAACATGGGAGTCTGTTCAAACAGCGCCTCAAAATTTCTCCTGGGACAAAACATTTATTAACCTGGACCTTCAGTTACACGGTCCTTTAGAGAGCTATTGAGAGGACATAAGAACTGCCATGACCTTACTATGATGATGCAGCTGTGCTTTAGCAGAAGTGCCTGTTTCTGTTTCATTCCAATTCAGAGTCTTGAATTGGATATTGCCCCAAAAGGCCAATAGACTGTAATGTGATTTGTATAAAAAGGCCAAACATAAGAGGCTGGGAAGCGGCTAGCAACAAGGTTAGAGCGTGCCGGCAAAGGTTATTCTACTGTGAATTAGTTGCCTCAATCCATTTATCGCCGCCACATTCCCAACGCTGTGACAGAGCTAGGTGTTTGAAAATCCCTCGGGAAGGAGCGTGTCTTCTATGTGGGATTTGTTTAGCTGGGCAGCAACAAAAAGCATTTACACACAGAGCTGAAGGTAGTTTCATTTCTTGGGTCAATGACTCGTTCACTGGAATCCTCAACACAAGACTGAGTGATAATTGTTCACCTGTTGCAGTTTTGCGACAACTTGAAAGAGAAACTGTTGGGTGCGAGTTTAACTGGTGAATCCTTAGACCAGCCTGATCCCACTAATGAATTCTGCCACGCCGTGCATGCCCGGAGTGGCAGCTTGGTACTGGTCACTGAGTGGGCTCAGGGGACTGGACGGGTGTGAGCAGCCATCTGTTGTGCTACCATGCTCTTCATTCCCATTCACTCAAACTCAACAGGACAGAAAGAGCACAATAACAGATCCAGGAACAGTAACACCAAAACAAGACTTCACAAAGTCGCTGTTAAACCACAAAAAGGGTCGAGATGTCTACAAAAAAAATCATAGCTTCCACTCTCGTTTCACCTTTGTTTCCATCAAGATCAATATGAGCTGTGACTGTCTGGTGATTTGCAATAATTGTAGAGTCTGTAAATGATTTTAATTCTAACTCAGCCTGTCATCTCAAGGTGTTTGTAAACCCTCCAGCACAAATTACCAGCATTCTCACAAAGGTCTCTGCAGAAATATTATACTTTCAAGCCATTTCTGTTTGTTTCATATTCTAAACAGGCAGATTTGATCATTTTCCTGTCGTGAAAAATATAACTCAAAAAAGGTTTGATGAAAATTCTTTAAAATCAGAAAATCATCTAAAACATACAAGAATAGAAAGTACAAGTAATTTGTAGAAGCCAAGTGTTTTACTGATTCAGTAGAACAATCTAAAGGCTGGATTAAATCCTCCAACAATCGACTGGGACTTCAAGAAAGCTGTGTTAGTTATTGTTCTGTAATGCAATAAACAGAAGAATGAAAACATATGTTTGATTTTTAATATTAATAAGAGAAATGAGCTGGATCATATTCAGGCTTGACGTCGCCACCATTGTGTTTTTTCTCAAGAGTTTTTGGGGCTATGTCTCTGCGTCCTGGCTGCAAATCAAGATAAGTTCTATGGAAGTGATGCTCTTTGGACTATCTGTCTTTTACAAACCCACAACATACAAAATTCCAATATTTCTTGTTTAAAAACTCAATCAAAAGCCACTTTAACTAAAAATACCAGGCAACAAAAACCAGTGGCTCTCAGCGTTTTGGCTAAAATAAGAACAAGAAGATTGGAAGTCATTTAGATTCTTTTTCATTTGAACCTTAGAGCTAATTAGCAATTACCCAATCATAATATTCTAACAGAGGTCCATCTAACAGCTGATTATTAGTTAAAGAAGGGTTAATGATCTCTTAAAATTAAAAGGAGAAGGATGTGAATCAGGGTGGACTTAATAAATGAGCTGTTTAATTTCATGTTATTTCTTGATGGACAAACAAAGTATCTAATGTTCAGGTATTAGAACAAAATCTATGATGTCTTACATTATTTACTGAATAATAATTGATCAGTTTCAGCATGCCAGATGCCGGACCATGACAATCATTCAATTATCAGTTGTTAAATTGGGTTTGAGTGGGAGTTAGCTCTTTAATCACTGGATCTGTCTTGTTATCTCATGAAACATGGGGATCATGAAATATATGCAAATAAACTAAATTTAACAGGGAATGCTAAAGTGATGCCTTTCTTACCTTTATACATAAAAATAAGAAATTAAAAATACACAGTCTCCCTGCTTAAGTAGCTTGTTAGCTAATGTTATTATGTTTATATTCGGTGTTCTGTGCTGCTGTTCTTTTGTGTATCAAAAGCTGTAAAAAAGGGAAAAATCTCAGCAAATTGTAGCTTTGGAGGATTTTGAGTTGTTTTGTCTCATATAGCTGAACTAAGTAAAAGAAATTTAACAATTCACTTTTGCTGCTTTGTAGTCATTAAATTTAAAAACAAGCAATCAACTTGCCAAACTCTGTAAAATTCCATTGTTTTCTTTTAACAAGACATTATAGCATTCAAACTGTCTGTTGATGTTGCACTGCATTACTCAAAGAAACTTGTTATAACAACAAAATAAAAAAGGCTTGATGTGGGTCCGGTGATGCTGTGACAACCTACTGACAGGATCTATCATTAAAATCTGAAAGCAGAGACTCTCCATATTGACAGAATGGTGTCCTTGTTGTGCAGTTTTACGTCCCTGACAGTCATGTTTGTGTTTGTGTGAGACTTGACTCGTAGGTTCTGAATCCTGTCCAATTACAAAAACACCTACATGAACTGAGCAAAGCAGTTCCTGAATAATATTCACTAAGTCAGATGCGCTTGTCTGGTTTTTGCTTCATTATTAAAACTAGTTAATTTGATGTCATTTTACCATAATCTGAATCAAATACATATTTTTCTATATTTGTTGTGTTTCATATAGCAGATAATAAACTTTCACACATTTTAGTGTCAGTTGTTTCAGAAAGACGAAAAGGTTTCCACCTTTTTTCTTCATTTCTGAGATTCTTTTTCTGAGAAACTGAATGTTTTTTGAGTCTGATGTCACAATCCAATTATAAGACTGGGTTTTGTTACAAGGCTGCAATGGCAGAATCAATGAAAACAATATACGAGGGTCCCATTTTATACACGTGTTACCGGGAACGAGGCAAAGAGTTTATATTAAAGAAAAGTATCAGCAACCTAACAACTTGTGATTTATTGAGCTAAAGAAGTAGCAGTTGTGTGGAAAAGGAAGCTCACTTGGTTCAAATATTCTCAGGGAGCTTAAATCTTTACAAGATTTTCTGTTAATTGAAAAGTAAAACACTGGCTCTGTTTTGCAATAAAAGTAATAAGCCATTAGAGTGATTCATGCCATAAAGTAAAGGAGAGACCCTGTAAGGATTTTGGCAACAAATGCAATTACAGCCCAGTAACTGGAGGTTATCACAGCAAAGCCAATGAATGTTTCAGTCACATTGCTCACAAAAAGACTGTAATTTTATTTAACGCCGAAAGCTGCCTCTGAGCTACTTGTAAGCGTTGCATGGAAAAGGGTCGCGTCTGCCTCACTGAACTTGGCTGCATTTCAGACTAGTGTGGGGGAGGATGAAGGTCTCACATCCCTGCTTTACTCAGCGAAGGAACAAAGGCCTCACAACCCGCATCTGTAGAGGAAGATGAGGGGGATCGAAGCACGCCGCCCACGTGGTGATGCGAGGTGGCAAAGGGGCACCAGACATGCTACTCGAGAGAGATTGTTGAGGATATTTGCCTTGTAAACATGCTCTATTCTTAAATAGACATGCAAAGTTTCTACCTGGTTCATGAGCATTAATGGTTCTTCTATTATTATAAAAAAGGATTAGTTGTTCCAGGATCATAAAAAACATGATACATAAAAATCAATGCATGTTTTTTACTCTGCATGAAACTGTTTTTCCTTTGCAGGGAGAACCCTACTGCTTCATGTTAAATGTTTTATATAAAATGCTTTAAATGTGGACACGGATAGCCTCCGCAATGCTGCTGCAACCTGACTCATAGGTTGCAACATACTGCACATACATGGAAGACAGAGTTAAAAAAATGAAGATATTTTTTGGGGGGGTAAGTTGAAATACTGAGTGTAATAAATAGATAAATAAACAAACAGTTGATGGAGGAACACTGGTGATGCACCAACATATCAAGTATTCCTCAGATGTTTTATTTTCTTTTTATTTGTGAACATGCATCTGATGTAATTAATCATTTCCTGGAAAGAGTTTTTTGTTTTTAACATGTGCAACAGATGTCTGTAATTTCATTTGATCAGTTTAAATTATCTGATTTTCAGATTATTTCTGCAACACTGTGGAGGATCTTTGAAAGGTCTTTGGGGGTTCTAAGAACCCGGCGTGTTGCCTGTTGCATGTGATACTCTACAACAATGGTGGCAGCTAATGGGGGTCCTGATTAGACCAGGACTGGCCATGCTGAGCTCAGACCTAGTCAATGACCTCATCATTTGTTAGCATCATGCTAACGCGGTGGGATCTTTTAACACATGAAGTCAGGGAGCAGAAACCAGGGCATCATCGTGAGTGTGTGCTGGGATTGTTGCGTTCTGACGTCCATGTTCTGGTCTCAGGGATGTGGCATCACCTTAGTGTATCAGTGCCATGATGTTCTTACAGTTCATAAAGAGCTTAGAGGGTGATGAAAGTCAAATATGATCTTCAAGAAACAGACTTTTCAGATTTGGTAAATTATCTACAAATCTTAAAGACTAAAAATGAAAACACAAATAGAAAAAGCACAGAATTCAACACTGAGGTGGGGTCCTCCTGCTGGAGTTTACTGGCAGTAATTAGGTCATTAATCAACTAAATGGAAGATCTGAGAGTGGACTAACTGTACCGTCTCCAACAGAGTCACCTCACATTGCCCCAAGACCCCAGCTGAGGGGGGGACTTCCTAGATCATGACAAGGCACAGCTGAGAAAGGCCCTCCCCCATCTGTCAGAGCCGCTGACCCTGACATGCACATATGTGCGCACCATGGGAAGGTACTGTATCTGATGTAACCACTGTCAGCGTGGTCTGCTGCAGTCTGCTGAAGTACCGTGTGCTCTGACGACAGACCAGCTGGGATCGAACATCTTAGCAGGCCTTTAATTCACAGGAAGCTGCAGATGCTCAGAAAGTTCTGAGATTTTATTAACATCGATAATAGAAACTCTGCCATGAAACAAAACTTCAAAATACTGTTTGGCAGTAGTTTTTACTGTTTTGTTGGTCACTTTTTTGGTCATGTAAGATGTCAATCAAAAAGCAGGGAAATTCTAAGATTTTTATTTCGTTTTTGGAGTGTTTGATGAGCCTTTACTTGTTCCTTTTTCTCACTGCATTCTCTGCTGCATTCATGGAACCAAGTGCTGAAAACAACCAGCAGCTCAAGAACTGGAGGGAGGCTAAATTTATCAGCACAGACAAAGCAGAAGCACTGCTACAAACCTGAAACTATATACACTTAAACTGCTAATAATTATAGAGCAGGTGTGCTAATTAGTAACTGAAACCAGAGTGAAGGAAGCAGAACTATGAAACCAAGAAGCATTTAAAATAAGCAGGATGGATTATTTGATTGTGCCAAACCTCCTTAAATCCCTATTTTTATTTGAAAAACTTGACATTAACATGCTGATTGTCTTCATAAACTTTTACATATCTCAGAAATAAATACATTACATTTAGTGATTGAACTAAACTAAGTAGAAGAAAATTTTAACCACCAGAAATCAAGGTGGTACATTTGGGTTTTATTTTATATTTTGTGATTTTTACCTTTATTTATTTCATGAAATGATAGACATTTTATTGACATTCCTCCCTCAGATTAATTCTAGTTAATATAAAATAAAACTCAGCTTGAGGTCTTCTCACCAGCATCGTCCCTGTGGCCATCACGCCCTCCTCCCAGCTCATCCCAGGCTGTCTCCCAAACAAGCTTCGGTATAATTGCTTGTCAGAGCTGTCTGCGTGCCTGTTTTTCTTCTCGCCACCACGCACCTGACAAGAAACACATATTTACACACAAAAATGAAATTACAGGCAATTTGAGAGCAGGAGCTTCGGAGGCAATGCCTGCGATCGAGCTGTCCAAGTCAATGAACTCCTCTCAGAACCCAGCGCTATATTAAGTTTGAAAAAAAAAAAAAAACTGGGGAAACCAAAAGAAAAAAAAAAGAAGAAATAGTTTGCTATTTCATTATACTATACTTCCTTTCATAGGTCTGTTTTCTTGCTCTAGAATAAAAACTTCCATTTCTGTTTTTTTTGGCAATAAACAAACATCCTAAAGTCATATAAACTTAAATTAAAACAGACAATCATTTTATTATAATTAACATGAGCTTAAGTAACACTAAAATATTTACTGGTATTCTAAATACTAATTTCAATGAATGTGTAAAAAATCACTGATAATCACTTGAAAATTTGGAAAAACAGCCCTATAACTGATATATTTTATCTTTTATAATTACTGTTTAAATATGTGCCAAATATTTCATAAAATAAAAGTTGTTTTCAACACCTTATAAAAACCATTACATCCACCCAGCGTCCAACCAACTCTCACTTATTTTTCTTTTACACTATGTAGAGTGTTTCTAGCTGGAAACTCAAACGGATTGAGGTGACTCAGTTTAATCTTACTTGAATTTGTTTTTTCTTTTCTAATTTCAAAGTAGTTTAATGCTGCTAACGTTGATTGCAGAAACAATTTTTCTGAGTTGAATTTTCATCAACTTATGACATAATAAAGCTCTTAGACACACCCTTCTGTCTGTCAAACTCATCAGAAAAGACATAAAAACATGAACTGCTGTTTAATTCCATCATGAATTTGATAATATATTTATAAAAACAAATGGCAGAAAAAACAGCATGTCAGGTTACAGTGAAGTGGAGGGCACGATGAAATTTATTTATTTATATATGTATTTATATGTATTTATATGTA
Source organism: Pachypanchax playfairii (assembly GCA_006937955.1). Taxonomy (NCBI): domain Eukaryota; kingdom Metazoa; phylum Chordata; class Actinopteri; order Cyprinodontiformes; family Aplocheilidae; genus Pachypanchax; species Pachypanchax playfairii. The sequence goes on from SSNP01000133.1 coordinate 909,866, forward strand.
TTTTTACTTACTTACTTACGCAAGAGACATCCAACTTAGAAATTAGTGTTAAAATTCAAATGTGAAAGGTTCAAAATTAATTTCCTTGTGTCATGGTGCTAACCAGGTGGGGTTGTTTTTGAGCTCCAAGGTGACCCAAACTCCAAACACACACAGCGAGGAAACAACGTTCAAGTTTAACAGTGTTTAATTTTGTACAGTGCTCCAAATTACACACACATGAAAACTGTACATAAACGATGAGACTCAGGACGGGACTGGTGCGGGACAGGAACGGTCCTGGGTTGTGAGAGAGAGAGAGGTTAGTGACAGGCTGTGATACCAGCTGCGGTGTGCGGGGATCGTGCTCGTTAAACTCACGGGATCGTGTGTGACGTCCGGTTGTGAGGAGAGATCCAGTGATGCTGCCGCGGAGGTGGTGATCCAGACTGTCGGTGAGAGTGTTAGGAAATCCGGGTCCGGGTGCTGTATGTGCAGACGTGACTGCAGCAGGGGTGACAGCAGCGTGCTGACCGGGAAGGTGTGGATCAGAGGAAGCCAGAGACAGACAGGGAGCCAGAGGGAGAGAGCTGGTCGCGTAACACCGCAACGGAGCTCTTGTACGTTCCAGGGTGAAGCCAATCCTCACGGTGAGCGGGTCGATTACCACGCTGAGGTTCTGCAGTCGGGAGAGGAGCTCCAGGACAGCGGGCTAAACACAAGGATAAAGAAGGCAGGTTAATCACTGCTATAGATTGCTCTGATGAATAATCACAGGCCACTCTGTACCACGAAATGTAGTGGAACAAACTGGCGTCTGTCTCTTGTTCCTCCTCTGCTTAAGTACCCAGCTCTCCTGAGCTGGGTAATGATCCACACCTGTCTTCAATGATCATCTGCTGCCACGCCCTGCAAAACAATTAGTGCACAACACCACCACCAGCAGCAGAGATCCTCACACCTTGAGGAGCCCCGGTGTTACATCCCTTGAATAAGGAATAATGACTGTTTTTGGTGAATTGTGTTTATTTTTCTCAGCTGACATCCAAAAGATTTAATTGTATCTCAGGTCCATCAACATTAAATAAATAGGTTCCAACTTTTGTTGCACAAACATAAAGTGGAAATATTAAATTTTTCTGGGAGCCAAAGTTGTTCCACTAAAGACTCAAGCTGAAAGTCCCGCCCACTCACCTGCACAAAATCATGCTGTTTTTAAAATCATCAAGAAAGTAACTTTTATAATTAATCAACCAAAATTGGAATTGTATTTTAACTCATATATAAACTAAAACGTTTTTAATATTATTAATTAAAATTAGTTTCAAATTTTAGTTTGCGTATTTTTTCATTTGTTTTTATGTTGTCTGTGTTTTAAAATGACAATGTTTGTTTTGCTGGACATGGAAGTTCATCACCTTGTCGTGATCACCGTCTTGTACCTGACTACAACATCTGGGAAACCTCTGTTAAACACGAACACAAGCCACCTCAGCTGCATTAAAAGGAATCACGGTCTGCATGCCAGCCATGTTTGTGGGTGTTTACACCTGAGCTGAATTGTGTTTGACATTTGTTCTAGACAGATCTGTTTGGGTCTGGTGGTATTTCAGGATGAGAAGTCAACAGAGGCAAGATGCAAAGCAACGATGTGAGAAGGGTCGTGATGGGGAAGTCTATGATTGATATTCCCATTAGCAACTTGACAAGGTGGCGACAAGGCTTTGATAATGAATTGTGACACATTAATGAGCTTGTCCAGCAGAGACAATACCTGATCAGCCCGTTTACCATTTAACCTTTGATATCCGTTTGGGAAATTGCAGACAAATAAGGGTTTTGTGTCACTTGCAAAGTCAGAACTTGACTTAAAAACAATACCAAATAATTGTCTTCAGCTGACATGGTTGAAGATTTTGGAGAATCTAATTTAGTGGCAATTAAATTGTACTCCTAGACTTTGAAAACTTTTTTCTTCCATCTCTATTTTTTGGGACAAGCAGTTTTGTGTTGGTTATTAGTTCTGACTAAGTGGAAATACAAAACTAGGTACATTGAATTTCCACCCTGACACTACTATCATCATGGATGACTGACTCTGCAATAATTGTGACATAATCAGTATTTTTACAAAAGGGAGCAACAAATACTTTAGTGGTTGGTAACAACGTTTCAACAGGTACAACACTAAAGAGGATGATGTGGTTTTATGTAGCATATTCGAATTTTAGATTTCTTCTTTTCTCTGTGGAACAGTCTGGAGACAGAAATAAAGCAAAGTAGCAGCATAAATGTCTTTAAAAAAAGGTACAAAAAATATTTTTGAAAAAGTATATGGAAGAGGAAGTCTGTGGATGATGTAAATTGGGGTGATTGCTATACTGTATACAGATCGTGTAAGTTGATATATTGCTGTTATACTATAGTTATAATGTAATTAGTACTTATATAGTAAGTATTCATATGGATATCGGCATGATATGTACATATATATTATGTTATATTGTGTTATATTATATTGTATGTGTTATGTTATATTATATTTACTAAAACTTGGGAATAGTTAGACAGGGGTAGGAATCTAAAAAGTCTTTACTTCTTCCTACTCCTTTTTCGAACCATGCGATGTGTTGCTATATTCTGTTTTGTTTTTTTTGTTGTTTTTTTTTTTTGCATTGATTTATATTTATTATTTATTTTATTTCGTTTGTAGGTACAAATCAGTACATATTTTTAAACATGTTCGAAATAAATTCATTCATTCATTCATTCATTCATTCATTCATTCATTCAAAGGTCACAAGCTTCGAGGAAAATCATCTTCCTGCTTCAGTGCTACAAACTGTCAGCCCTCAAAACAGCAATGTTTTTAGTTTTACAGGTAAATGTTTCTTCATGGAATAATTCTGAAAATTAGGATCCAAATGTTTTTAGATATGTTTGCAAACCTAGTCCCATTAGTTACATAAATATCGCCAAAATTCTACAGTTGATCCTTTTAATACTCTCACAGACAAACTCACTGAGACAATTATTATTTTCTTGAAGCAAGTTACTGTTTACAGTAATGAAGTTCTCTTTGTGATTTTATGCTGGTTTAAAACTTTACTGTTTTGAGTTTCCTTATCAATTGATGCTAGTTCTGGTACGAAGACTGTGGCTCGGTTCAGGTTGGATGTGTTAAAAATCTACTGATCCATTTACAGTTGGAGGAGCTTACAGGATTTCCCTTTCTGTTTTAACAAGTCTGTGTTTGTGCACTAGGTTTGTGCATCATTTGTGAGTGTTTTAATGCCCCTCCCCCATCAAAACTCACTAAAAGCGTGTCATTGGGACGCTGACAGCCTAAGTCTCATCCCAGGGGGACTCATTAGAATCAGTGGAGAGGAGAAGGCCCCAGACAGGTCAGGACAAACTGCACTGCTGAGCTGCATAGTGATGCTTTCCGCTCTGTCTTTATGTCTGTTTGGTTTGGCTGCATGTCAGTTTATCTGAGTGGATGGCAGATGAGAGATTGGCCTGCTCAAGCACTTGACAACCATGGTGAGCGCTTGTAGGCTCACACACAAACACATGTAAAGACACATACGGAGCCTGAACACTCATCCGCTCACGTTCTTCATACCCACACTCCATTACAGAGATATTTGCATCTACTCTCTTGCTGTGTTCTGGCATATCTTATTCAGCCAAAAGTTTTCATGAGTGATCAGACGAGCTTTCACAAAGGGCTGACAGTCACCTCGCTGTCAGGCTACAGTCGCCCTTTGTGATGTATGACAATCACAGAGGGGTATGAACAAGGTCAGGTACATTGCCACCCACAAGACACTCATTAAATGCTTATGAATCTCAAGTGGAATCCCGCAGACATACATGAAGTGTTTGTGTTTCTTTCATACATACTTGTGCGTCATTGCGTTTAATCATAAAGGTGCGTGAAGTGGATATTTGATTAATCTGTAGACGAGAATAAGAACACATTCTACTTTAAGAGTAAGACGTGGTTCCTACAGATTTAATAAAAGGATACAAGAATTTGCCATTTTAATCAACCCAAATTCACTTTTCTAGCTGTATTTCTACTTATAAATTTTGCACTTTACTTTTATATAATGAATATGGGCTTAGAGTGCACACTTTAATTCAATAGTATTCACATTAAGTGTGAAAAAGGCTTTAGAAGTAGACTGCTTTTAATAGCTTGCTGTGTTTTTTGTGTGACGTACCTACATTAAAGTATGTTGCATTATTTTTAATGAGACTAGCTCTCCTCATTGTAAAGATTCCTGTAACCGACATCTTTCTAAGTGTGACATATTCACATTTAGTTTGAAGAATGCTACTGAAGAGTCCCAACTTCTTTACTATCCCACTCCATCACAAAAAGAACTGGGACACTCCTTCCTCTGGGCGTTGATGCACATCTGTAGTGGTATCGCTAAGAGGTGGAGGTGGATATCATGTTAAAGGAAGTTAGAATTAGACAGGAAGTGTGTTGGTGGTGCTAATTAGGAAATAACTGCTATTTAGTTGTTTACTGGCTTCTGTTTGCAGCTGGACTGTCTATTCATTGCTGCTGTCCCTGGGAGGTCTTCTGTGCCTCTGCTGCTCAGAGCCAGCTATATAGAATTTAAACTTGTGCTGAAATGGATGGTGAAGGGCAAGAAAGGCCAGGGATGCTGTTATTGCTCCACAAAAGCCTGTGGACACATAAAGAGTTTATCATCTGGGTGAGCAGAGAGTAGGCTTGCTAATATCCTGAGGCCATCGCAACAGCGTCCAATGAAGTCTGATTGACTCCATACATCAAAGAGTGTGCGCATGTCTCTGCATGTGGCAGAGAGAAAAAGGCTGGAAGATGGAGAGAGAGAGAGAGAGAGAAAGCCCAATGTTTGTCTTCGCTCTCAGGCAACAACAAAATCTCATACAGGAGCGCGGGACTTTGGTCTAATTGGGAAAAGGCTGCGAGAGATGCCAGGTTGAAGGAGTTGGGGGAGGCAGTGAGGCCACAGGAAGCCAGTGGGGGTGTTGGCTGCTTTTCTAACCACCAGAGGGGGGGCAGCCATTATGAATGGATGAAACAGCAGGACAGGAGGCCTGATTGGAAGCAACCGGAACCTGTTTGTTGTTTAAAAAAAGCCTTCTTCCTCTGAGTGTTTATGCATCTCTCCTTTACACTCTCCATCTCTGTGTAATTAGGCTGCTGGCTGGAAGAATGATCAGCTGTCATCCCCAATGGTGGCCCTCCACTGCCTGAATGTCAACACTGTCTGAGACCTCCTGTCTGAGCAGGCAGCACACTCAATTAGAGACGTTCAGTCACTGCAGGGGCTGCTAGGACAAACACATACACAAATACACTCAAACATACGGCTCACACAACTTCTATTCATCTATTTATGCTCGTGTACAAATTATGATTCATCCCAGTGATCCTCGTCAGCTATATTAATTAAATCACACCTTTTCAGGACATAAAAGTAACTGTTACTTACTGTGACTCGCTTGCATTTGTTGGAATCCCTCCAGAAGCTAACAGGCTTACTCCTGGATAAAAGTGGAGGCAGGTAGGCAGCGGAGAGACGACTCCTCAACTCCATCCAGCCACATCAAAGAGCTCAGAGTTAAAAGGTGAGGCACCAAAGAAGACTTTTTCTTTCAGTATCCCATTTTAAAGGGATGCCTTCTGCATTTCTTAAAAGTGCTTCACTGTTTAATGTTGAACAGAACCCTTTTACAGTCTTCAGCCTGGTATTGAGGTCACTGCAGGAAATTATACCAAAGAAGAGTCAAAGTTGATCAGAACTTAAAGCTTCTTTTGTTAAAATGAATTTGTTTTCATCCTGTAAACACTGTTGCACTCTTACAAAGAGACAACAGCTCACCTCAGGGTTTAAAGCAGGGCTTCTTCATTTATTTAGGGTTTGTGGCCTGAAATAAAAAGCACCTCACCTTTTGCAAACATTCAGCTCTTTCTGCCTGAATGTGCTTCGTTTCTCACACCGTTCAGCATCATTTTCTTTGACAAATTGCCACAGACCATCTGGATGTCCTCAGGCATCCTTATTTTAGCGATTAAGCTGATGCTGTTACCTACAGTGATGTAAAACAGAGTTGGAAGGAAGAGGTTTGATGCAACCCCCCACCAAAAACAAAAACAAAAAAAAAAACTCACACCCAACATTACAAAAGACGACTGTTTAATTGCACAATAATCTCACCTTGCAATAAATCAGTGCAGATCTTTAACTGTCCGTCTCTGCTGAAACATGCCGGTGCAGTCACAGCTTCATGTAGAAAAAAGACAAAACAAGCATGTCTGATATGACACAGTGTGCAATGTTCGACTGTTTTCATGCACGATCATACTCTGTCCTCACACAGCATTTCATTCTGCAGGTGTGTGGAGGTCTGTGAGCTCTAGGAGGGAGATTGAGTTCAGAAGGATGGAGGGACTTTGTGGGCCCGGTGGAAATTGAAGCTCTCCATCTCTGTCCTCAGGCCCAGTCTTTCTGTGATATCTGTGCAGGTTTGTCACTGTGTGTACTGCCACGGGTCACTGTAGGAATATGGGAGAGAAAGTTAGAGTCCTCACAGAAAAGGTGAGTGTTACTAAAAAGGGAAGCTCACAAGACCAGAAAAGAACAATAATGACTGATTTTTGAAAGGATGAAGCAATTACTGGGTTTACATAGGAATACTGTAACTCTAGTTAGGTTGCTTTTAGATAACTTATTGATCCCTTTCAGAAAATAATTTCTCTGTAGTTGACCCAGCAGCAGGCTGCAATCTGTTGGCACCCAGAGGGCAACTTTGGGCATCGGTATCCTAAGATACTTTGACATGTGACCTGCTGGGGGTTGGGTTTCACTCACCTCCTGATCTGTAGATGACCTCCTTCCCCACTGGGCCGTTCCATGTCTAAGTTTCAGTCACTGAATTATCACACAAGATAGTTATTCAGCGACACTCCAGAGTTACATCAGTGCAGTAGTTCACAAGTGTCAGACAAAACATGTGGGTCTTACTTGTTTTTTACTGCCAGAAATAAATGAAAAAAACTACCTGATATGTTAAAACCACAAAGTGTTTTTAAAGACACAGAATAAACACGTCATCATACGTGGTGTCATCTTTAACCAGTGTTTAAATAGAAAAGATTGACAACTTAAAATAGTTATTTGTTTTTGGTGGTTTTATTAGAACTGCTATGCAGCAACTTTGAATACTGGTTCCTTAACTCCTGTATTTTAGTCAGATTAGTTACTAATTGATTGAGAGATAATAATTTGTAGGCTCAGCACAAATTAAGCACAAAAGTATAATTGCTGTGATTTTTGGTTTTAAGATAGGAGAGTAGAAAGTGTCTGAAAAGTCACATCAGGGTAGCTCCATGAATCCTCTAATGGCTTGTGACAGTAATCATCAACACACAGCTGCCTAATGTGGGTTTAATTCTGTACAGAAATATTTATCTTGCTTGTGTGGAATCATTATCTTAAACAGTTTCCAGTGTTGTTAGGACTTATTTAGACAACAATAGCTCCAGCTACACTCTGATAGGTGAGTTTGTGCAGCACTATACCCTCAACAGTCTGCCTCAGGCTGTTGTGTCCAACCTTTACCTCGGTTTGGCCTCTCCTCTCCCTCTCTTGTTTTCCGCTGCCTCCTCAACTGGCTTCTCTGGTCTGATTACTATGCTCTGTGGCAAAGTTGCCTCATGGGAAGTTGTCTTCCTTCCTAGTTTTCTACCTCTTTCACACAGTAATCCTCAGCTATTCAGGCTGGACTGAGAGTTTTCACTGGCTCACTGCAGATGGGTCTCTTTGGGTCTTGTCTCTTCACCAGACTTGTGTGCAAGCCTCAGGCAAAGAGCTCGAGTAGCACGTCTCAAGTTTTCATCCGGTCAGTAGGAAAACACTGACCCAGCGTCCACATGACTCCTCTGTTTTACAGAAATGCAGAACTTAAAACTTAACAAGTGCTTCTTTTCTTATAATTATTCAGTGGTCAACATTCATCAGAGGCTCATATCTGGATGAAATGTAAGAACGATCTCTGTTTTCAGTGCTACATTGCAACAGATTGGAGACACAGAACATGCCTTCTCAGTAATCTTAGTGTGCACAGGCAACAAAACTGCACGTTAAAATGTGCAGTCATGGCACAACAGGGGGGCTGCAGCTCCTTCAGGGGAGATAACACTGATTTATGTTTCATATCTTTAACCACATTATGGAAACATCATAATGGGCAAATTCTGAACTTAATTGCACATTGTACAACACCAGGAGGATTCCCTGTGTTATTAGGATGTAAATATACCATCTGGAATTAAAAAGGGTATTATGTCAGTGTAAAGTTGTCAGATTAATGTTTGAATCTTGTGGAGAACAATGAATGGCATTATATTAACACTGGAAGTGAGTTATGACTCCCATTAAGTTGTTAACCCTTTTTGTTTAGTTGAATTTCTAGTACAATCTGTTGTATGTATTCATGCCCCCCCCCAAAGTGTTAATGGTTATAATGATTGAACAATTATTGCAGCTGTAGAGATGTGCCTTTGAGCATGCAGCATGTGGCCCTGGCAATGACAATACAGTGGGGCAAAAAAGTATTTAGTCAGCCACCAATTGTGTAAGTTCTCCCACTTAAAAAGATCAGAGAGGCCTGTAATTTTCATCATAGGTATACCTCAACTATGAGAGACAAAATGAGGGAAAAAAATCCAGAAAATCACATTGTCTGATTTTTAAAGAATTTATTTGCAAATTATGGTGGAAAATAAGTATTTGGTCACCTACAAACAAGTAAGATTTCTGGCTTTCACAGACCTGTTACTTCTTTAAGAGGCTCCTCGGTCCTCCACTCGTTACCTGTATTAATGGCACCTGTGTGAACTCGTTATCAGTATAAAAGACACCTGTCCACAACCTCAAACAGTCACGCTCCAAACTCCACTATGGCCGAGACCAAAGAACTGTCAAAGGACACCAGAAACAAAATTGTAGACCTTCACAAGGCTGGGAAGACTGAATCTGCAATAGGTAAGCAGCTTGGTGTGAAGAAATCAACTGTGGGAGCAATTATTAGAAAATGGAAGACATACAAGACCACTGATAATCTCCCTCGATCTGGGGCTCCACGCAAGATCTCACCCCGTGGGGTCAAAATGATCACAAGAACGGTGAGCAAAAATCCCAGAACCACACGGAGGGACCTAGTGAATGACCTGCAGAGAGCTGGGACCAAAGTAACAAAGGCTACCATCAGTAACACACTACGCCGCCAGGGACTCAAATCCTGCAGTGCCAGACGTGTCCCCCTGCTGAAGCCAGGACACGTCCAGGCCCGTCTGCGGTTTGCTAGAGAGCATTTGGATGATCCAGAAGAGGATTGGGAGAACATCATATGGTCAGATGAAACCAAAATAGAACTTTTTGGTAGAAACTCAACTTGTCGTGTTTGGAGGGGAAAGAATGCTGAGTTGGATCCAAAGAACACCATACCTACTGTAAAGCATGGGGGTGGAAACATCATGCTTTGGGGCTGTTTTTCTGCAAGGGGACCAGGACGACTGATCCGTGTAAAGGAAAGAATGAATGGGGCCATGTATCGTAAGATTTTGAGTGAAAACCTCCTTCCATCAGCAAGGGCATTGAAAATGAGACGTGGCTGGGTCTTTCAGCATGACAATGATCCCAAACACACCGCCCGGGCAACGAAGGAGTGGCTTCGTAAGAAGCATTTCAAGGTCCTGGAGTGGCCTAGCCAGTCTCCAGATCTCAACCCCATAGAAAATCTCTGGAGGGAGTTGAAAGTCCGTGTTGCCCAGCGTCAGCCCCAAAACATCACTGCTCTAGAGGAGATCTGCATGGAGGAATGGGCCAAAATACCAGCAACAGTGTGTGAAAACCTTGTGAAGACTTACAGAAAACGTTTGACCTCTGTCATTGCCAACAAAGGCTATATAACAAAGTATTGAGATCAACTTTTGTTATTGACCAAATACTTATTTTCCACCATAATTTGCAAATAAATTCTTTAAAAATCAGACAATGTGATTTTCTGGATTTTTTTCCCTCATTTTGTCTCTCATAGTTGAGGTATACCTATGATGAAAATTACAGGCCTCTCTGATCTTTTTAAGTGGGAGAACTTACACAATTGGTGGCTGACTAAATACTTTTTTGCCCCACTGTATGAAGTGGGGAAAATTCAGATTTTCTTAATAATCATTATTGTGGAAAAAAAAGTCTTGTGATTTGACAGGATGCTGTTAAATTTGACTAATACATGAAGAGCCCATGAAATCTGAAAAACTAGATAAACATGGACATGTTTACTGATTTGGAGGTCAAGTAAGGAGACTTGGAAACAATATATATGAACATAACAAATAACAGATGTGTTGTAAACAAAGTTGAATCCCCATGCCATCGTTTTCCATACTGAAACAAACTACAATGACCCAAAGGAACATGAACTGTGGCAGTTTTCACCTTCACCAAGGAGGTAACGTTTTCATCGGGTTTGTCTGTCTGTCAACAGGATAACTCAAAAAATAATGGATGGATTTTGATGACATTTTCAGGAAAGGTCAGAAATGACCCAAGAAACAATCGATTAGATTTTGGGGGTGATCCAGATTACCGTCTGGATCCAGGAATTTTTTAAGGATACAGATATCGTACTTTCTACAGTATTTCCACTTGGTGGAGGTCTGTGCTCTGTGAGTGCTTTTCTAGTTTTCATCATGGACTAATATCCAGCCTTTTATAAGATTTTTTTGAAGAGCATCATCCAAATTCCCTTTTGCTCAGTGCAAATAAAATACCTGCAGCTTTAACGTTAAAATCCTAATGCAGTCAAGCCCTGAGTCAAAAATATAATAAAATCTGAACGTTTAAGTAGTCATTTTAAATTATTTCCTTTAGGTGCAAGTAAAACATCCTGTCATTGAGACAGGCTGCAATTAAACAGCAGCGGTCTACCGGCGATGAGCTGTCATCACCGAGCTATGTCACAGGTGTATGGGGCAGCTGCAGGTATAATTGGTAGAGGCCTTTGGGACGGAGCTTAACCTCGTCTCCTGATGGCAATAGCAGGTTTCACTGGAAGACTGACTTTAAGAGGGATTTGTAATACAAACGGCTGAACAGCAGTTGCCAAATTAACAGCAACCTCCTTGTCTGTGCTGTCTGCTGTGTGTGATAATGTGCAAATACTTGGTGGGAAGTGTGGTTAATGTTCAAGATAATCTGTCCATTATTTGTGTTCAGCGTTAGGTGTGACTTGAGCATCAATTAAACTCTTTTTTACAAAGCAAGTGGGAAGGATATTTTGGTTCATTTGATTCAAGCAGACAGACTTAATATAGATTTTGTATATGTGGTTTTAAAGGAATACAGCAAGAACAAGTTCAAATCGTGTTCCTCTGCAGCAGAACCCCTCCATTCCCAAATTACTATAGTGGGAACTAGATGTGCTTACTAATTGAGTCTCAGTGCTCTGAGGAGACGAGTTGAGGGGGAAAAGGAGGGGGTGGGATCTCTTTTCATAAACAGTGTTTACTTTAAGCAAGCCATCGCCTTATTAGTATTAATAGCAGCAACTTCAGAAAGCTCATATTCAGCCATTGGACAGTTTTGTATTATTTATGATGGAAATGAAAGTCAGGGAACGGAGCAGCACTGGAGGAGCGCTGCATAGCAAACCGTGTTGCCTATGCCAGTTTACATAACCAACACTTGGGTAAACAGCAGATTAAGCGCAGCACGGGGTGAGAGAAAAACGAGAGCAAAATGTTATATCCACACATCAGCCGGTTCCAGGCGAGCTTTTTGGAGGAAGCTGGGAGAGAATGCTGCAGACCCTTTTGATGCAGCTAGTCCTCATCTGCAAGTCCGTTTGAGCATGAAAGTGTGGTGCGTTGCAGAATCTCATCTCCAGTCCAACTCCTGTAATGTTGATCTTAAGAAGTCGGGTCAAAATAAGCACGCTGTTACTTGAGAGCCTACTCATTTCAATTAAAGACACCATCTGTTAATTTTATTATTGAAGCTGTTAGCGTGTGCATCAGAGCATCTAATCAAGGCTTTCATTTTCTGCTCTATTTGCAGGCAGGGCGGGGGGTGGTGGTGGGGGGATATCATGCTAAAAATCTTTCTAAAGGACCTTTGGCTCCTTGATAAGGTGAGAAAGAGACGGAACAAGATTGCGGCAAATGTGATGGTCTTGAAAATGGCACAACTGCAGCATTTTGTGACTCAATAGAAACACAAAAACAAACACACTTAGACTCAATTAATGACAATATGTCATAGAGTTAAATAAACTCTTCATCAAAATGAAACTAAATCACTCTGAAGCTGACTGGTGGGAGAACACAACCCGCTTTAGAGGATTAAGAAAGTTTTAAAAAAACATGTAAAAGTTCTAAAGAGAAAAAATGTCAAAATCAAAGAAGCAAATGCTTTCGACAATGTGGAATCTTATCAAGAGTTTTCATAGTTGTACACATGTGTGATCCTTTGACGATGTAGTGCCAAGAAAAGAAGTCAGACAGAAATTTGAGTAGGTTGTTGCAGATTGTGAAAAATATCCCAACAAGAAATCTTTAGTAGTGGATTCAGTCAGAAAAAATAAGGACTGACTTAAAATAAATAAAACTAGGCTAAACATGATCTGGGATACTTTACCTGGGAAAGAAGAAATCTTGTAAAATTTGAAATTAGTGATTAATAATTCAATTTTGTTAAGATGCGTCATAAAGAAAAATAACTTACCAATGATCAAACATGGTGGGAATTGTATCATTATTTGGGGTTGTGTTGCTGCCTCTTGTACTGCACAGACTGCATCATTAAAAGGATTAATAGCATCAGAAAACTCGACAATATTTTACTTTACAATGTCTCTGGTCTTCCAAAAAACAAAAAGTTAAACTATGTATATAAAAAGGTAGAGCGCGTCAGGATCAGGATGAGAAAGCACTCTGGACAGACGGCCAGCGCGGAGAGGTAGAGGCACTCAGGAGAGACTGGAGCAGAATTCAGTGGAGGCAAACGTTCTAGGAGGAGGGATCACAGGAAGGTAAGTACGAGATCTATTTCAAGGTAAAGCGCAAGCTCTAGTCTGACCATGTTACCACATAATGTTGTAGAACCAACTGCCGTCCGTCTCACGTCGCTGAACCCCTTTTATCCCAGGCTGATTGGAAGGTAACGAGCCGCACCTGCTCCAGCTGATTGATCTGCCACACCCTGAGGAGAACGGTTAGTAGGAAAACAAACAGAACACCAACAGCTGACACCTAACAGCCGGCAGCCTGGACTAATTTCATCTGATGGTGCAGAAATAGATGCTGAACTAACTGATTAGATTGACAGTAAAGACAGATTTTTTTGATTTCCTATTCAATATCACGAAAAAATAAACTGAGTGATATTCTTAATTTTAAATTAGGACATTTTTCTGTTCATTTACAGTGGGGCAAAAAAGTATTTAGTCAGCCACCAATTGTGTAAGTTCTCCCACTTAAAAAGATCAGAGAGGCCTGTAATTTTCATCATAGGTATACCTCAACTATGAGAGACAAAATGAGGAAAAAAAATCCAGAAAATCACATTGTCTGATTTTTAAAGAATTTATTTGCAAATTATGGTGGAAAATAAGTATTTGGTCAATAACAAAAGTTAATCTCAATACTTTGTTATATAGCCTTTGTTGGCAATGACAGAGGTCAAACGTTTTCTGTAAGTCTTCACAAGGTTTTCACACACTGTTGCTGGTATTTTGGCCCATTCCTCCATGCAGATCTCCTCTAGAGCAGTGATGTTTAGGGGCTGACGCTGGGCAACACGGACTTTCAACTCCCTCCAGAGATTTTCTATGGGGTTGAGATCTGGAGACTGGCTAGGCCACTCCAGGACCTTGAAATGCTTCTTACGAAGCCACTCCTTCGTTGCCCGGGCGGTGTGTTTGGGATCATTGTCATGCTGAAAGACCCAGCCACGTCTCATTTTCAATGCCCTTGCTGATGGAAGGAGGTTTTCACTCAAAATCTTACGATACATGGCCCCATTCATTCTTTCCTTTACACGGATCAGTCGTCCTGGTCCCCTTGCAGAAAAACAGCCCCAAAGCATGATGTTTCCACCCCCATGCTTTACAGTAGGTATGGTGTTCTTTGGATCCAACTCAGCATTCTTTCCCCTCCAAACACGACAAGTTGAGTTTCTACCAAAAAGTTCTATTTTGGTTTCC
>SSNP01000133.1:924128-1054874 GCA_006937955.1 Pachypanchax playfairii
TGACCAAATACTTATTTTCCACCATAATTTGCAAATAAATTCTTTAAAAATCAGACAATGTGATTTTCTGGATTTTTTTTCCTCATTTTGTCTCTCATAGTTGAGGTATACCTATGATGAAAATTACAGGCCTCTCTGATCTTTTTAAGTGGGAGAACTTACACAATTGGTGGCTGACTAAATACTTTTTTGCCCCACTGTACATGAAGGGGGTGGGACCTATACTTTACTATTAACATATACTGCAGCCAGCCACTAGGGGGCGGCGGTCCCCTTAAGTTCATACCTAAAGTTTTTTTTTATTACAATGGTTGAAACAGGAAAACTGCAGAAAAACAACACCAAATGATCACAAAAATTAAGGAATCAATCTTTATTTATATTAAATTAAAAATATACTTTTGACAGATTCATGTAACAAACATGAGGAACAGTAATTCTCTGATATAAAGCTTTGAGTATGGTTTCAAAGGACTCAGGGAGCGATAGTCACCAGTGATGATGTTAGAAGAGGAAAGTTGAAGAGGAGAAGCTGATGATGCATTCTCTCTTATGAATTTCCTCTTTAAGCATGCAATAAAAAGGCAACTTAAATGAAAACAGGGAGATCTGCAAAAGCTGCGCTCTGCCTTTCAGGAAAGACTTGGCTCAGAAATGTTCTCAGTAGAAACTAAACAGAGAAGGTAACACTGATTAGGTTAGTTGGCAGCACTGGATTCCGTTTATGAATCGGAGGGATTAAAATGGATAACATAATTTGCATGTGTTGTTCAGGTAAACCCAGAACTGATCGACCTGCTGCCACAAGTTTTAAAGAGTTTTAGTGTTGACAACAACTGAAACATGATAAACCCACAAAAGTTAGAAGGAAAAGGGCCACTGAACAGTTTCACATGATAAAGGGTCAACAAGCACTAAAAAGAAAAAAAAAGCCCCATTAGATCATTCACATGAAGCAAATATGTCTGTCTCAGTTTGTACAAGTTGTGGTAAGAAGGAGAAAACAGCAGTAGGAGAGAAGACCGATATAAATTCAAAGCATTGCCTCCTTATTTACATTTCTCCTTGTCGGGCGTTACAGTGCTTTATAAAAATACTATTCACATTTGTTGTTGAAGTGAGTTAGATACATTTTGGAGGAAACCACAAATATTCTGTACAGTTACACGGATCTGGTCGTTTATAATGGGAGAAAACGTTTGTGCAATTAAAATGTCTAGCTAAATTTACAAACGTTAAATAATGTACAGTAGCAAACACAACAGTGGTGAAAAATACAGCCTACATATGAAGAAAACTTAATATAGGAGTAAAACGCATTCACACTCATCATAAAAGTGGTATTAAATCCCAGTTTGTGCTGCTAGACCATGTAAAATTCGTTTTTTCTGTCCTACACTGGACAACCTTTAAATATCTTTGTCAGTGATGAAGAGATACAAAGATGAAGGGCAGTAAAACACACTTTGCACTGCAGCCTGGACGGTAGCTGACTGATCAAGCTAACTTAAACCAGAATCTCACTGGAGTTGGAGACATCGGATTGGCATAAAATTCATAAACTTTCAGTTGGATTCTACAGTACTTCTGACAAATTTGTCCATACTGTAAATGTGAATACGTGTCAACATTTGCACAATGTTGTACAAATCTTATTGCAGTTAAGTTAGAAAATGTCTTCATTTTTGTTGAATTTTTTTCTAAATCTATTCTTATTTTACACACGTTTTTTCACACTTTTAATGTCAGATTCTTTCTTTGCTTCTCTGTCCTGAAATGTTTGACTGACAGGATTGTGAGTCTCAATGCAGTTCCATAGGTTGTGGACTGCCCTTTAAGTTTTCTTGTATTTCATGCACATTCAAGACAGGATCCAGTGCCAGTGGCAACTCTGACTATTTTCAGAGGAACTTTGTCCATCAAAATTTCAAAACATTTTCAAAGTTCCAAAAACCAACAGCTGGGCTCTACGACCATGCGAGGAACATGGGAACTCTAGGGAGTTTTTAAGAATTTTTTTGATCATTTGCAGTTTATCTGCAACAGTTCCAGTGATATCCCAGTTTAATGTTTAATTAAAAATTAACAACATGAACATGTGCCATTAATTTAAGTAAAAAAGCCTATTTAAAAGATGTATTTAGGCCTATTTCATTCATAACTTTCATATATGTTAGTAAGAAAATAAATAAATGTTGCCTCCCATAACAAGGCTACACAGGAAAATGACTCACTCAGGGGAGGCTGATACCAAACCAAAGCATGTATTTATAGACTATTGCAGCAAACATCATTAAAGTGGGATTTTTTTTAAGTTAGCAACCAATTAGCCAAAATGGAGTGTGTGAAGAACAGTTAAATGACAGCAGGGAACACAACACAAAACAGGGGTTTAAAACATGACCAGGTATTCAACAAGATGATCCAAGAAGATGAGCAAACTCTAAAATCTTAATATTCAAGGGCATCTTTCTGTCTCAACAAAACCTGGAGATGACTGAATTAAAAAAAAAGTTGTTTTGATTTCAGATTTTCTACACTTTAAACCTTTTAAGTCTAGATTTAAACATATTTTCCCTGGCTTTGTGATTTCATTTTGAGCAAACACAACCAAAGCATGTGTTCTGCTCGCCATTCTCCCTTTAAACCTACATTCATCAGAAGTTTCCATTGCTCAGTATAAACAAGCTGAAATGTGCCATAAATATTTAACACTGATATTAAATGTTGTGTCTATTTCATAGAATTATAGCTTTCATCAATTAATCATGTTATCATCAAAGTAGTTTCAAAAATACTGTTAAAAATACAAAAATTAGGCCATTCTTCAAGCTGATAAATGCCACCTTAAATATGTTTTTGTTTTGAACTCTTGATTGAAGTACCATTCCAGGACTTTTGCTTCTTCTTTAAGTGGTAAATGGCCAGATAAATGAGTTATTTTTCTTTAAGGAGACGTAGAAATTCACTCTTTCTACCTGCGTCTTTCATCAATGTGATTCATGGCAACAAAAAACATACACAGCTTTACATGTGCACAGACAGACACTTAAATATACATTATAAATAAGTCAAACAGGAAAAAAACTAAGGCTACAAGAATGATAAAACAGTTTTTATGCTCTGCAAAATATAGTGGTAAATATCAGCCTTGTTAGAAGCCAACAAGTTTATTTCATTTTTAGTAAATTGAAATGATTCTGTGGAGAGAAACCAGTTTTCTGCAAGTTTTGTCCTGTAAGTGTTGTGGTCTTTTTGTTCTGTATGGCTTGGTGAAGCAAAGAATGGCTGTAAAACCAGTTCTGTTCACAGCATAGATGGCAGTTTGCCTGCATGGGCATCAGTAGCAAGTTAACAAATATTCTTATGAGAGCAAAAGGGCCAATAAATGTTTATTGATAGTTTTGAATACTTGTAATTATGCCATTCTGAGCTAAGAAGAGAAGTCAAACAGCTGTTCGTCTACTTCGGCTGATTACAGTTCAGTGGCATAAAAGTTAAATTCTTAAATTTAAACTGCACTTGATATGAAACTGACTTTAATTGGCACACTATGACAGTCAAATCACAGGCTCTATCAGGGTCAAACCAAACCACGTTCAGATTCAGTTCGTTTTTATGAATAGCATGTATTTTATTTGAACTTATTGTAGGCCACAGTTAGAGGGGGGTGGATGAGCTATGTTAGTAAAAATGATTAGAAAATACCGTAAATGGTTAACCAATAGAAATAAGAGCATATTTAAGTTGCTGATGAACTAATAAATATGTAAGATCCCAGCTATTTAAGTGATAATGGTGAGTGGTAGTTGATACTCTAACCTTCTGCACCTGTTTATAACAAGTACAAAATAAAAACTATTCAAATCTAAAATTTACTATGTAGGAATATCCTTAGTTCTCAGTTTGCACCTTAAAAATACTATGAGTAAACTAAAGAACATTGGTTGGTTTAGGTGAAACTTAAACAATAGTTTCTACTATCAGCTCTGGGTGGTTCAATGTGCAAGAATTACTGATACAGTTCAGTAAAAATTTGTCGTGCTTTTCAGAACAAATTATCCAGGAGACTCTTTCTGATGAATGTGACCTTGGAACATTTATACTAACTTCTCAGCACCTGGCAGAAGACAACCAAACTCAAACTGGCAGCACTTATGGTTAAAAGTTAGAATATTAAGAAAAGTAAGTCAGTGTATTTTGCATGTTCAGGGTAAGATGAAAAGATCCATTACAGTTTGGTACAACTGTAATTTTATTATAAGTGGATACAGCAGTGGCTTTACAGCCCAAAATGTGGTTGTATCGGTGACCTTCTACATAAATCCACAGTGTATAACTCTGGTCTAATTGTTCTTCTGTACAGAAGGTGAAATAAACTGTTAGACAAGTAGTTCTAAATCAGGGTTTGAGTTGTTGGGTGCACATTTCTAATTTCTAAGATAGCCCTGATGAAATACAAAAAACAGTTTAAAAAGGCTGCAAGAACATCAGTGAGTTGGTTTATGGATGAGTGGCTGTGTTCAATGGTTGAATGTTGTCTAAATGTCCACATTTAATATCGTTTTAGAAAATGTAATTTTTTTATGTGCATGTACAGATTATTTGTTCCTTATGTTGCGTAACAAGTAGAACAACATTAAAACTTTGGATTCCATTTAGGCCATGGTCTATGAGCTTTTCATTTAAGGCCAATTTGTCTTCTATTTGACAGTATCCTACAGTACAGGCCTCGTTTGAGCCTTCATGTTGTTTAGCAGTGATCCAGAACATCTTTAGCTGTCAATTAAACTGCCACTGATTGCTGCAAATATTTCTTTTTCTGAAAAGGGGCCAAGCTGGCTTACTAATATGTGACTGTACACACCCACACTTATCCAAGTTACACTGACATAAACTCCGATACAAACACACAAAAACTATATAGCGATTTACTGTGCTCTGCTGGTGCTGCCTTCTTCATTCCTAGAGGTCTTCATTAGTTGGCTTGTGTAAACCTTCCCTTGGCTCTCTATAGATGTTTTTTCTGTCTAGCTTTCTTTTCTGTGATCAACAATTTTGAGCTCTGCAGCTTTTTGGATGATATTGACACAGTTTAGCTGTTTACATCTATTCGCATAACTACATCTGCTCATCAAAGTCACTTTTTTAGCTGAATGGGAAAACCAGTGTATAAAAATCTAACTTTTCTGCAATAAGTGGTTAGAAAATGATTAACAGTGTTTTTTGGACTGTTTGCCCTGGAAAAGGCTGATTTTGATCATCGTTCCCAAGTATACAGCAGCTGAGAAAAACAACAGAAGCAGTAGTTCTTCTTTGTGTTGTCAGGAGATGATAAAAAGTCTGTGGTAGTTCTGGCCATCACAGTATTACAGACACAGTAAAAAGGATTAGATGAGTTTCACATATCTGATGGAAAATTCAAGAACACACAATATAATCCCATAGGCAAAAACACTGGATGTGACTGATGAGTGCTCAGTCTTTATGTTGCTCGTGTCACCTCATGGTCGTCCAGAAGACCAGAGAACTCGACATCTCTCAGACTGCAATAGTTCTGTTTGCTTATTTCAGATACCTTCAGCTGAATATTGCTCATTCTCAGGCTTTAACGTTAAAAAGGAGATAAAACCTTTTGTTTCTTTCACAAATCTGACACCGAAGAGGCTGGCAGTGAGTTCAGGTCCCACAAGCTGAATCTTTTATGTCTGAGAGTTGTGTGCCTGCCATGGTGCAACATGTTCTCCATGTTCTCATTGAGCTGTTGCAGGGTCTCTATCTACAAAACAGAAATGGACAGGCTCAATACAGTGAAGGTGTCTGCGTTGGTTCTTCCTGTCCACCTCTTTTGGGATGTTGCTACAGCAGATGGCATGTTATCTGGATTATCTGGAGGGCGGCTTTGATTTCCGCCTTTGACAGTAGAACCAAGAAAGGATGTTAGAGTCGCTGGAGACAAGAGAAAGATTGTGTAGCAATCTAGACCACAGTGTTTCGTTGCCTGTAGGGTGGAGGTGGCAAAACGGTGCCTGACTTGAGGGAAAACTCAGACATGTACTCTGAATTTTCAGCTACTGCTGGCCGTATGTGTCCGTTCTGCTTGTAGAAGAGCTTGGCGTTGGTGGAGCCTCCCTGGGCTCCATCAGGAACCACTTGGAGTGATGATTTTGGAGGCAAGCTGTGCTGCCAGTATTCAGGATTGTCAAAGGTTACCTTTAGTTTTTTCCCACTGGTTTTTCCTGATGTATGCCCTCCATGTTTCATCATACTCGCAAGGTGTGTGGAGGTGAGGCTCTGGTAAGCTGGCAGGCTACCATGCCCGAGGGTCACGGGTGTGGACAGGGAACCTGACTGGCTCACCTGGGCTTGAACAGAAGCTCCTATTTGGCTTGGAGTGATGGAGCCACCACCTGGATTGCCAGATTGTCCTCCCGGAGGTTTGATGGTGCCGTGGCTATGGAGTATATGAGTTGCTGGACCGTGGAGACAGGACAATCCAGAAGGAGATGGCAGCGCAGAGGGGAGAGTGTAATGGGGCAGACCAGCCTGGATTGTAACTGGGAGGTGAGAGCCTGAGGTTGAGGTTGAGGCTGAGATGGAAGAAGGGGGTTGGATGGGTAAGGGCAGACCATTTCTCCTCAAAGCTTCCAGACCCAGATCAGCAGAGCTGTGGAAGGTGTTGAGGTAGAGGGGCTCGTTGATGTACTCGTCCTCCCCTTTGGGCTGACTGTTAGGTGTACTGTGGTAGCCTGGATTATCCAAAGCATGGATCTCACCATTTTTACGCCGTGAGACAAAGGGGTTCTCCTCGATTGGATTCAGATACTCTGCAGCATAGATCAGAGAAAGGAATGGGGGAAAGAGTGTAAACAAGGAAAGGTGTTTAAGAGAAAATCAAGATGAAGAGCATACAAAGTAAACAGAATTTGAAAGAAAGTGAGAGAAAATGATTAAAAGCTAATAAATAGATGATAATGGTGATAACTGCAGCCAGTGAGGAGCAGATGGGCAAAATGCCAGCAGTTCTTTGGCACGAGAAATTCCATCTGCTGGAGGTCAAAGTGCCAACAAACGACCCCTCCTCACTTGCTTCCAAGCGTTGTAATAGAGAGGTGTAAAACCTATTGATTTTGCCCACTCTTCAGCTCCTTGACATCACATCAGAATGCATTTTGCTTCAGGCTTTGTTATATTTGAAGCTACTCAAAAAAAAAATCAAAGATGGTAGTGCAGGAGCAGGGCTGATGGACTGAATTATGATCAAAGGCAAAACATGACTGTAGTAGTAACTGGCGTAAACCGCCATCGATGAAAACTCAGTAGGAATATTAATAGTAAATGAAAAGGCAAAACGAGTGGCAGACAATACTAGAAACAGTTGTATTTACTGGTTGAATGTGTGAAGACATGACAGAACACAGAGATGATTCTCAATAGGAACTTGTTTTACATTTTGTCTCTGCTTGGCTTCTGACAGGTTATAATTAACAGATTTTACAAGAAACTATGTTGATGTTCTGTCTGGACTTCTCTTCAGCTTCTGTTAAGAACTGTTACCAAATTAATCTGACTTAACTCGTAGGGTCTGAATACCTGAGGAGCTCTTGTCCTTCATTGCAGTCATGTAGCCATCTTCATCAGTGTCGCCTCTGGATGTTCTCTCCCCAAGGAAGATTGTGGGGTCAGCGCTGTACCTCTGAGCCCCGCTGTCTTCACCCCCAGCTTGGCTCTGACTCTTCTTGTGTAAGCTTCCATTACAGCGCTGGTCTTCCAGGGATGGACCCTGACTGCCAGAGGCTTCCTGGTGTGCACCACCTTGTGCACCTGCCAAAGGTCCTTCAGAAGGGTTTGGACCACCATCTCGATACCCAAACTGGTTCTGTGGTAAAGAGTAATTTTGGGATAAGAAGTGAAGATACGTTTGATCTCAATAAAAACTACTTGAGATCATTTCAGCCAAATGTTTCATTTAAAACACCAAATTTTAAGTATCTCACTCCGTTGCGACTGTGAGAGACACAAAATTGGAACAAAATATTCTTTTATAAATGAAAATCACACAGAATTGGTACAGAAAGTTTTTCAACATGTTTAATGTATGGCCAGGTCACATGGGTCATGACACAACTGCAAACAACTTGCATCAGTCATGTGACAGACAATTTTTTGCATAATAAGTTGTCTTAAACATGCCTCAATTTGTTCACAGTTTAACCTCAATTTGGTTGACACCTCCTCCCAAACTGTCTCCTTTTGTCCAATTTTATGACGTATGCAAAAAAAAAAACGGAGAAGGAACCCAAACTGGTTTAAGATGTGCACCATGACTTTGCAACAATTTGGAGATTATCTGTCTGGCATATTTTTCAGTCTTTTGAAACATTCAGTGACATGACAGCGAGGCTCTTGTGACTTACACAAAGAAACTGAGAATCCCCGTGAGAATTTTGAGACTTTTTTAAACTCTCTCACAATTGCCACTAACAGTCAGAGCCTAGTGTGATACTGACTCAAGACCTCTACATCTAAATCACTAGTGACCTTTTTTCAATGCCAGCTCCTATAATTAGTCTCATCCCCCTGATGGAGGATTTAAGTACCGGCAGGGCTTAAATTTAGCCGGATCCCGCTGGAACAAGATCCGGGAACTGTCTTATTTTGAAAGGGTGTGTTCCGGTAACTGTTTGCTAGGATCTGTTAACGGCGCCAATTGAGGTAAATAACAGTGGCACCAAAATGGCAAAAAGGCAGTATAACTTACTTCTTCTGGGCTTTGACAATTTACACCCGCACAGCGCTTGGTCTGGTCCGACGGTTGTATATGTGTGTGCGTTCCGGTATTAGTTTGGCCTCAGTGAATTCTGGTCTCATAGCGCTATTTGAGTTCTGGTAACTTTTGATTTACAAATTAAGCACTGAGTACAGGTCACAAACGGCAAATTCTTCTTATTATTATGTAAATAAAATATATCATTATATTAGTCTAAGATTGTTATATATTGGCTACATTTCAAGTCTGGGTCACGTCATACCATTTTAAGTCTGTATTCTTCTGTTGCCTGTTAAAGTAAAAATCTTCAGATAGTTTATCTGCTGTAGTCATCAAACTTCAGGGACTCTTAAGGGCAGTCAGGCAAAGCAACAATTCCAACACCTGAACTTCCAAAAAAGAACAAAATCCCCTGAAGAAAAAACAAAACATGACACGTAAAGCAAAGGGCTTCTCACTGTACTGTGTTGACTTGCCGTAGGCTATTTAATCCAGACCAGCTATGCTGCACTCTTGCAAACTCTTAGCACTAAACAGCAATTATAGGAAGCAGAGCAGCAAAACACAACAAGAAAGAGGAAAAGAAAGATATGTCCTGGGGTTATAGCTGTCCACCTACTACTTTAGTCCATTGCTATAAACTTCCCCCTCCTTTAAATTTCTCACTTCATCTGTGCTTCAAAACAAGTCATTATCTGCTCCTCTTTTCAGTCTAAAGCAAATCAACACAGGTACCTGTACCAAACTACATCTTCAGTGACAATGTGAACAGAAGATTACTTTGGCAAACCAATATTTAAAAAAAAAAACAACTAGTTTTGCTTTTTACCTTATTTAACTGCACATGATCAAAAAGACAGGGTTGAACATGAAGAGGTTAAAAGTGCAGTTGGAAAGTCTGAGACCAGAGAAACAAGGTGTCTGAATTTTAATAAACAGCTTGCACTTTTTGGTTTTTAGTGAGCAACTTTAAAGTGAGAAACTATGATTTGCTCATAAAGCTTTGTGCAATAAAACCTGGGACCCAGTAATAAAGAGTAGAAAGAGTCCACACTTCAAGGCAGACATGCTTTACTGGAAATGATGGAGGTGCAGCATTAGCAAAGGAAAATCCCTGTCAAGTTCCGAACTGCAATAAACGGGACTAATCCAGGCAACAGAAAACAATAACATTTTGGTTTTATATCAGGTCAGAACAAAATCAAAGGACTTTTAAAGAAAACTTGATAATAAATTAAAAAAAAAAGATTTTGTTTTTCATCTCATGTCTAATTTAGAAAAAGTCTCTTTTTTGACTTCTTTTAGTTTATCCCTCCACACCTGTGCTGAGTTTTACAGAAGATGTGCTTTGATTATGTTTAGTGACGATCTTATCATTTGTCTTTTTTCACAGGTTTGGGAACATAATGTGCAGAACTTTTTGACTCAAAAAAAGATCGAGATGCTTTTTGTTTACCTTTAATCACTGAAACCTCATTAGTTAGGGTCAGGACTGATAAAAACTGGTTCAGTTTTAAGTATCAAAAATCCCCAGTATACATTTTTTTTGTCTAAATTCATACACATTTTTCACATTTTCATCATTTTTTAGAACTAGTTTCAGGAACAATGACCTTTCTAAGTATAACGTTTTAAGACTTTACACAATAACCTTTCCAAAAATTACAGTTATCTACCATATAAGTGGTTATAATTCAATAGTAATTTAAATAAATTATGATATGAAGACATTCTAAATCTACTATGAATTTTATAATCA
The DNA here is from genome assembly GCA_006937955.1 of Pachypanchax playfairii. Lineage (NCBI taxonomy): Eukaryota > Metazoa > Chordata > Actinopteri > Cyprinodontiformes > Aplocheilidae > Pachypanchax > Pachypanchax playfairii. The sequence goes on from SSNP01000133.1 coordinate 934,658, forward strand.
TTTACTCTATTTTTGAGGTATAAAAACATCAGAACATGAAATAAAAAAAAGTTTTTCACCAGTAAATTGTTGTTGAATTTAGGATTTCCTATGATATCAGTAAAGACTTGGAGCTTGATGCTTCAACTTCATAAGTTACAAGGAAAACACTCTTATCTGTTAGAAGAACTCTTACTCTGTTAGAGTCGACCCGAGGCCTGTTAGAGCTGGATGGAGGAGGCAAGCTGAAACCTCGAGGCACCAAATATTCCTCAGCATCCATCAAATCATCGAGGTCCTCCTCGTCCAAAAGGCTTTGGAAGAACTTGCTGTCATTGGGGCTTGGAAGCTTCATGCGATCATCTCCCTGAATCACAACAAAAAAAATCTCTACTAAAATCCCCAAACTACACATGCTTCAGGACTAGATTAAACATGTAAATAGACTGTATCAGGCACAGCCATGTTTAGCTGCCTGATTATGTGACTGGTTGCAGAGAAAAGCTTCATTAGTGAGAGCTCTCTCCATGCAAACACACCTGGATGACCAGATATCGCTGTGGGTCGCGTGCCATCCTGCAGAACTCGGCTGCTAGTTCCTTGAACTTCGGCCTGCTGTCTGCATCGATCATCCAGCCTGGGGAAGAGAAACCCAGCAGAAAATATAAATATACAGATATGTAATGGAAAAAGGTCTGAAAGAAGAGACTCACTGCAACACAGTCGTTTACTGTTTTACTAGAAAAAAAACCTTTCCTTTGCTCTTGCACTTCATTAATTGCCTTGTAATTAGCACTCTTCTGTATGTTGGATGCATGAATATGAGCACCATTTAGAAATTTAATATCTTGCAAAAATGTTTTATAAAAAAACTAATTTAAAGCATTAACCTGTTCACAGTACAGTGAACACACCTTTGAGACTTGTAGACTGTTATGAAATCTCAATGAGATTACTTAAACTTGATGTTTTATGATTTTAACCTTCGTTTATCTAAAGAATGCTGATTGAGCAACAACGATGCTCGTTTTAATTAAGTTCTTTACAATCTGAGAGACAAGTTTGTAGCTAAAGGCATTTTAGAGGTGGTTAAAAAGAAGAAGAGTAAAGAGTTTATTTTTTTCTCTTAGTCCCAAGGCCACATTTCTTTCCCTCAGGCTACAGCTGCAGTAAACATGACAAACCCCTGAAGGTAAAATGAAACAGCAGGTGGTGTCTGGGCTCAGATTCGACAACCGAGTAGCTGATTTCAATGTCTACACCTCAATTACACATCCTGCAACACTGATGGGTAAAGTGTGGCCTATACAGCAGATCAGAAAGAGGAACATAATTATTTTATTTCAGCTGTTACCAGAGTGAAAAACAAGAAAAAAAAAATCAAAATGTGTAACGTTTTTTTATTTTTCATATTCAATAAACCCTATGGTTTCTGTTGTCATTCCCCCTGTTGAACTTTGTAAATTCATCTTTTTTAAACTCGTACTTGTTTGTTCCCAGGCAGGAACATTAACTAAATGAGGTGCAGTTACTCCAGCAATCAAAATCCATTTCATCTTTATGGGGGCGGCGCTGAGGTGGAGAGGTACGCAGTGTGACGGCAAACCAACTTCCAAACAACTGCTTTCAGTCAACATGTAATTACAATTAATGCTGCCAGTTGTTGAGCTTCATTCCTGCTTCTGAATGGGCTGCATGACCCACTACTTCATTTAATTCAGAAATCAGCCTGTTTTTCATTCATTTTTAATCCAGCTGTGATGTTGACCTGTTTGTCAGTTTTAGTTTGAATATTAAGCTTGTTGGTTAAAAAAACACACAGATGCAGAACTGTGAGACTGTACAAGGAGTGAATGGAGGGAAACTGAAGACCAATGAGCATCAGAGACATTATACATGAACAAAACCCTCAGAGATGAGCTACTTAAGAGTGTCTCTGGTAGTAGGAGACCAGTATGGAAAAAGAAGAAGCAGGAGAAACCATTATGGAAGGTTGAAGCTGTACATGGCATGTATCACAAGTAGACTGAAGAAGTGGCTGATACTCCTAACTCCTAATAGAGGCTGTACAAGAATATATGTGGCAAGTATGAGCTGGAGGTTCTGTAGTCCAAGTTAGATGCTCTATCAAGAGTGGTGGACAATTACAGAGCTAAGATAAAACTGGACCTCTAGATCCAGACAAACAAACATGTGATGGCTAACCAAATGGACATTGTGATAGTTGAAAAAATACCAAAAAATGCAGTTGTAATCAACGTAATGATCCCAAGTGATGATGATATCAAGAAGGAACACGAGAAGCTCCAGAAATAGGAAGTGCTGGAAGAGGAAATAGAGAAGTTGTAGAAAGTCAATGCCTCAGTGGTAGCAGTCTCAATGCTGTGACCCTCAAACTGGGAGAGGGGCTCCAACAGATCCCAGACACAACCTCAGTGGTCTCAGTCAAATAGAGTAAAACTCAATAACAAAACAGATTAATAACAGATCAATTTTTAGTTCAAGTAATTAGTTGCAGTCCTGTAAAAAAAAAACACTCAAAACAAAAAAACAAAACCACAAACCAAAAAAACTTCAATCAAAATGTTTGTAATTGTTTCTGTCACTAAGTCGTACTTCTTAAAACCAGAGTAAATATAACTGTCATCTTTCCTTTTCCTGCGTGCCGACGCATTAAACCCCATTCTTATAAAAAGAGAGCTTTCTGGAGCTCTAAATTTTGTTTTATAATTTTCATATCATGTTTACACCCTGCTGCATCTCTACTGGAGCTGATACACATGAGTTATATTTTAATAAAAGAGTTCATTCTTTTAATATTCATCTGCTGAGAGGTTGTTGAGGCTCTGGGGTTTTATTTCAAGGCTGGAAGAGAAATAGATTTATAACAAGGAGGATGTAAAAGATGTGTTGTCATGAAATTGTTATGAGATGCTGGTTGCTGGTCCGTGGTGTGCCTGCCAGTCCTCACCAGAGACTTTACCCTCCCTTTTTTGTTGGTGTCATCCTCCATCTGGACTACTGCGTTTTCGTCCCACCCGACTTACTCAAAATCTGTCCCCAGTTCATGCAGCCCATTTGAAAACCCACCTTCTCTTCTTCATCCCCTAATTCATTCTGTTGCTCTGTCTCCTGGCTGAAGACAGAACCCCGTTGCTGCTGCACAGGGTCAGTGAGGGATCCACCCTCCCATATTTCCAGGAAACAGTCCAGCCACATATGCCAGATCACGCACTGAGCTATGCCAGCTATTGCCTTCTTGGCAAAAGTCCCTTGAGTCAGTCTGGTGATCACTCCATTTTGTCAGAACTCAACTATGATAGAGGAACTATTTTGTTTTTCACCACTTAGTTCTCTAAAACTCTTTTAAACCTAATCTGGTCTTTGGTTATATCGTTTGTCTTTCTTAGCGATGGTGCTAACCTTGTTTCATTGCAGCATCTTCACCAACTCACTGTTAGAGTAGTTGCTTAGCAACATGTTCCCAGTAGTTCCTACTCCTAGCCATCAATCCAGGACGTATAATCCTAATTCTGCACTTTTGCATGTATTACCCAGGATATAATGTTTTAATTAGAGATCTTCAGAGCTGCTGACAGACAAAGCTGGAGTTTTTACTTGGCTAAGCTCCTGCTGACACAAGTAGAATGTTAAACAAATAGATGTTTTACAAGTTTGATCTAATTCTATGACAAGATAATTGTGATGCGAATCAAATTTTAAAGAAAAACATATACTGATTTTTTTATAAAACAAACTATAATAAAAGACAACCCTAACACAAGTGCTTAGGGGGCCTCGGCATGGTGGGTGTTGCCTCACACCAACTAGTAATTACATCATATTTTATTTGCATAAACTAACTAAACACTGGTTATTTTTCTGTTTCAGTCATGGTTTTCAATTCTGCAGCTTTGGAAACTCAAAACATCTGGCTCAATCAGAAGCAGCACAGTGTAACTTCTTGGCAGCAGTATATCCTATGATGTAGGACCATTTCCTCATGCACATGTAGTTTGGTGGAACAAGAAAATCCAGATTTTTTTGGAGCTCTGTAGTTCAGGTAGACTTTAAAGTAAAACCCCAATTCCCAAAAAGTTAGAACACTGTAAAATGTAAAAACAAAATGCAACACTCCTTTTATACTCAGTCATGTTACTGAGCTGTCAGGAACATTTTGTCAGAATCAATTATTGAATGTTTCTCTAGTTGTTTTTGAATTCTACCAATTACTCTTTCAGTCTTTTGTTGTCTCTGTTCAAACTGTTAATATTTTCAGTGAAATGGTAAAACATCTCAGTTTCAACATCTGATTATGTTTTATAGCAAATAAAATATGGATGTATTAGTTTTAGAGATCATTATTTACAGTCACAATTTGTTTTGGAAGTTCATATTGGTATGGTTAAACAAGTAACACAAATTTGGACTTTACGGGACAAAGCTTGCATTTCAAGATTGCTAAAAGTTTTCCTGCAGTTTTCCCAGTTTGAAATGTTTAACTCAGTGTGATAATGTCTTGTACCTTAAGACTACCTGAACTTTCCAAAGTTTTTGCAAACTCTTGTTCTCACAAACTTTACACTTCTTATACAGTTTATACCCCAAAATAGGCATTTTTGGCTGTCATTACTGAAAGACTTAGTTTTGTGTTGAATCCCTCAGAGTGCACAGTGTGCACAGCCAAGCTCCAATAAGCTCTCATTATACATCAACCCTGACATTTCTCTTTAAAACTAAAAGTGAAGGGTCCTTTTAACTTGTCAGATCTCCAACATAGAACACTTTAAACTTTAAAAAAATCTCTAATGTAAAGACCACCTGTGTTTTTACACAGGGGTTCAGTTACCATGGGGATGAACCACTGGCAGCTGTTTTAACATTTCTTTTGATCTTGATTCTCTGTACACTTCTCATACAGTTTACAGATCAAAACAGCAGCATCAAGGAATAATGTGATCCCATGAGGAAACACGTGACCACATGAAACCCCCCCCAAAAACATTCTTTAATCACATACAAAACATGTGCAGAGCATGTGCTTATGTCATTTAACATGTATTTACATGTGAAGTTCAAATGATTTTAGTTTCAAATTCCCCCTGGAAACACTAACAAGGGACATGTTACATATTATCTTCACATGTGCAGTCCATGTGGTTTTTCTGTGGTTGGCAATCTTTAAAACTCACATTTGACCATAACCATGTAGACGTCGATTGTGCAAATCGGCGGCTGTGGCAGGCGCTCTCCTTTCTCCAGGATGTCTGGAATTTCACGCGTGGGGATACCATCGTACGGTTTGCCACCGAACGTCATCAGCTCCCAGATGGTCACTCCTAAGAAACAGGAAAAAAAATGAGGATGAATCAAAGACAGATACAAGGATAGACAATGCAAAAAAAGGAAAACAGGAATTGCGGGTCATTTTCTAAAAGCAATGCACTAAGCACCTACCGTAGCTCCACACATCACTCTGATGAGTGAACTTCCTGTAGTGGATGCACTCCAGAGCCATCCACTTAATGGGCATCTGAGGACAAACAGACATATAAATTATTATTATTACGACCTCATTTCTTTTTTACTTTTAACACAGACAACACTGGAAACTTGCTTTTTTCTCAGGATTTTAGAGATAAAAAATGACAGATTTCATGTCATTTTTAAGTTTTTTGTTCATGATCAAGAATCATGACTGACGCCCAAATATCCAACTTAAATTACCCATTAAAAGATGCTAATGTCATTTGTCTTATATTATCTAAATAGCCTGTAAATTTGGAATCAACTAGGTGTGAAACAGTGATAACAGCTGGTTTCTTGACATTCCTGACAAGGACAAAGTCTCGTGGATCCTATTTTCATTTTGATTCTAATATGGATGGTAAAAGGGGACTTTAGCTGTACACCAAGGAAGGTAATTACATTCCCTCTTTGCATATGAACGCACACATGCACACACAGGTGTCGGTCATCTATACAAAAATACGACCGCTCCCCGTTTTGTGTGAAAGCCTGACTCTCTTTAGGGAAATGAACAGGAAGAGTGAAAATGATACGCTTCAGGTAGGAAATGTGTTATGGCACCTCCATTTTCAACCCTGTTGATTTATTTCCCATCACACAACTATTCTTATGGAATACATGCAGATATGCTGACAACGGCTCTCATTTATCAAAGCATCAGTGAATACCAACATGGAGTCAGTCACTCAGATGGCTGCTTTGAACTCATCTGGGCTATGAAAATGCTTCCCCCCACCCCTCACCCTCTTCCACTGGAGATAACAGCCCTGACTTCAGATGCGGCGGCTACCATTGGGCCTTCAGCTGAATAGATGTGGCAATGAACAAGCCCAATTTAATAAAGGGAGTTGATCAGAACAATTTGCATAGGAAGTCTCACGTGGAGGAAAAGCGAAAGGGGGCTTCTGATTAATGGAGTCCCCGAACAAAACAAACTGAGTGGATCCAGGCTGTGCTATTTGTTTGCATGAAGAGCTTCGAAATAACATCACTCAAGTAAAGTTTACCAGGAACTGTCTGACCGTGAAGAATACATTTCTTTTAATTCAATTTCAGGTAATATTTACCTTAAAAAAAGTTCAGCTCAAACTCAGAATACATCCAAACTGCTGGCTAAATGTTAATTTGTGTCCTTGCTTCTGCTGCAGAACTCACTTCCTCATGTAAGATATGAAAAAGGAAAATGACTAAACTTCTTCTTCTTTTCATTCTTCTTTTGGTTGATATGTGTTACAATTAATTCATTGGAAGATGGAGCCAAATTGGCTTTTTTTTGTTTCACTGAACAATCAGAAAATAGTTTTGATTGTTCGGTATAATTACTACCTGTTACGTGAAATGAAAAGTAAGTTCTGCACTGTTGCACCGGGTTGTCAGTGAAATGATTATTTGTGTTCGCTAGCTTCTTTGACCAAAGACAAAAAAATTAAGAAGAATTTGAACGAGGTTTCTATTTCATTTGCTGGATCGACTTTTAACACAAACACTCCCGAAAAGGGGCAAAGGCGAGACATACACATGCATGTATGTATATCAATGTTAATCTGAAATTATTCTCAGATTACACACCGTGTTCCAAACATTTGGCAAGCACTACATACAGCCATGTTCTTGTGTGTAAATGTAACCCCTTTTATGGCATCCATCATGATTTAGTTTTATTACTCCACCGTAGCTGTTGATCATTTTGGGAAACCAAATTACTTTTTTAAATCCATGGTTTTAATCAAGTTACATTTCAAAAGTTCCAGTCTGACCAGCAAAGTGTGTGGGGGGTTGCAGGTCATTGTTTTGAGCGTTTATCTAACTAAGAATCGATAGAGCTGTGATTAGAATAAGATTTCTGATTCAGCATTTACTCAATTTTATTGTATTGAATAAAAAACAAAAACAAAAAACGTCTTTTGAGCTAAAAAGTAATTATGATCTCTGCTTTTCGGATTACAAGGTAAATTCTAAAATTTTCCGTTGAGTACTCAAGTAAATTAATGTTACAAAGGTTTAACTACTGTTTAATCTGCTACATCTATTTATTATCAGGAATGCCACTCATGACCAAACCTCTTCACTCTCTAAATGTCGAGACCTTCTTACAGGATAATTTTAATAATTACTCTCTGTGTGGCAGTTTATTTTCAAGTCCACTCTCATAAAAATAAATAAATAACAAAACATTTATATTCTAGGGTACAACAACTGAAACAGTTTCTCTGACATTTTAGATTTGTTTGCAGTTTAGTTGGTTTCTTAAGTTTTTATAACATATTTATGTATTTTAGAACATAAAATTAGATACTTTTAGCAACAAAAATTGTTTCATTGTTTTGGTGGAGCTTCCTTCAGGGTGATGACCCTGCTATGGTGTAAAGTAATAAGCCAGAGCGTGGTATTAATAAGGTCGTGGTAAGTTTTCAGTTCTGTCTGAATGCAGTGGGTTTGGGTCATTTGACGAGTCAGGACCAAGGAATGGTGCGATGGTGGAAGTACATAGAAGGATTTTTAGAGGAACTTGAAGAGCAGAGCATTTTTCAAAACATAGAAGAGAGTACTAGTGATGCATAAAAAATGTGAAAAAAATCCTATCTGTTGAGTACAAAAGGTTTTCCTAAATTTCTGAGATCCAGCGATGTTCTGATATGTCTTGCGGGTCATAATGTGTGAAGCGAGGTCATATATTCAATTTATCAGTTATTGGCTCAGACCCTAATACAGCTGACTTCCCTTTTATCTGCAGTTCAATTATTTGTAGCAAGATAACTATGTAAAACAAATGAAAAGATCTTGGAGCTTCCACTTACACCAACCTTTCCCCCGTCTGCATTGTATTCCTTCTCATCGGCGTCCAACAGTCGGGCCAAGCCAAAGTCTGTGATCTTGATGTGGTTGGGAGACTTTACCAGAACGTTCCGAGCTGCCAGGTCTCTGTGAACCAACCTCCTGTCTTCCAGGTACATCATTCCCTGAGACAGAGGAAACAACAAAATGTTTATAGCTTTAAATCTCAAACTAAAGCCATCTGCAGCCGTTAATGTGGTAAAAGTTCTTGTTATAGCAGTTATCACTAGCATCAGCATGCAGACCCTTAGCTTTAATCTTTAATTGTTCCAAAATTTACATGCATGCATGTAAAATGGATTTATTGAGCTTTTAGCTTTTCAGAAGAGTCAGAACTTTTCTGACAACCAAGAAAATCAGCAGACAAACTCAGAGCTGCAAAACAAAAGTTTCCCCAACTCTTATACTTTTTCCAACACGTAGTCCTTTCCTATGATGAAACGTAACAATTTAGCAGCATTTTTAGCAGCTGTTCAGAAGTTAAAGCAGTAGAGGTGAACAGGAAATTAAACCACTGCACAGTCTGAAGTAAGTAACATCAAGATCCACTTGTTACAAGCCAAAGTTGCATGAGTTTAGCTTGTTCAGTCATAAATGAGATCATCACTGATGTGTCACTTCTGTGGCATTGGTAATTGGAGTTATTTTCACGATACAATGGACATCTAACCAATTAGTTCATTGTTAACGCCTGAAGAAGCAAAGCACAGATAAAACCAACGAAACCATCAGACTTTGCTCGTCTGTATTAATATGTTGCTAAATGGACTGGACAAAGTTGGGATTGGACAGTAAAATCGATGTGCAGTCTCAAGGTCCAGATTCAGACCAACAATCATCAAAACACATTTTTATTGCAACTCCATAGACGACTCTTTCTGCTGACGGGCAGACAGACAAGCAAGGCTGAGCCAATTGAAGTGTATTAGGCTGGATGTTAAACAAGTGGGTGCCACTTTTGCAGGTGGATCAATGAGAACACCTTGGTGAGAAGCGAGGCAGTCATTCTACTCAGCAGACAATGAAAAATTTACACCACGGCCCACGCCTCCACTGGTTATAGAGAATCATTGCCCATCTCAAACACTTAGGGTGCGAATACTTTAAATGTGTGTTGTGTTTGCACATATCGAGGCATGTTGTTGTGAACTGTTCACGGCGGCTGCTTCTCTCTTCCTCCCCCCTCCCTCTCCTCCTCCTCCCAGACGAGTGTGAGGATAAATCGATAGTGCCGACGTCTGACTCGCTGCTAGCTGAGCCCTCATCCATCATCCTCCGGCCTTGCGCAGACTGACATGCACAAATACACACAAATGCACACACTGACAGGCACAACCAGGAGACCACCGATACTGAGAAGCAAGACATTTTTCCCAGAGCATGCATGTAATATATCTATCTGTCAGTCTGTTTGCATGCTTTTCTCTTTAGTCCACCAGGTTGGAACACTTCCTACTTGTTTATTCTTCCTCTCCACTGTTGGGCTGTCCTCACCAATATGGGACACAATGTGCTGTGACAGGGCTTAAAACACCCCCCATTTTGCAGGAAGTGTGTTTAAAATAGATTACTTCTGTGGGGTTTAGGCGAGCGATCAATAACAATGCTGATTACAATAAGCCCAAAGACGAGCGTGCCCCGCAATATTTATCTCCGATGTCGATGTCGAGAGAAATTAGGAATCAATGGGCCACACAGCCCATTAATACACTTCGACTTAAAGTGATGGGGCAATGAGGTGAGGCCATCGTACTGACAGCAGGGAATGTACAACAGCTCAAGGAGCCAATTAATTTTCAGCCACCCAGGGAGGTAAACACCAGCATCCCAGCGGAGGATGTGGGGGCAGCCGCTGTTTTCAGGTTGAGAGGGTCCCGCTGATTGTGCTGCTTTAACACGGCGTAAATGTCCCGATCCTCAGAGTCAGAAGGTCTAGAAATATCCAGGAGACATCGGATCATTTGTTATTACTTAAAACATTCAGAAGAAGCAATAATAAACATTTCAATTGATGGAAACTTAGAGACAGAGTTCCCATTAAAATCTTCTTTTGCTCAGTTATGTACATTTGTAAAAAAGTGTTTATTATTCAAACACTTTTACCAGCTGATGAATTGTATATAGAAATGAATCCACAAGAGAAGAATCTGCAACATTCAAGTGAATTCAAGCTGAATGTTTAAAAACAGGAGCTTGAATTATTATTAGATTATCTAATCGGATAAAATCATCTTTTAACCTCATTTCAGTAAAACAAGCCAAATCCTGGTGGTTAAGGCATGACTCTAGTGCTGCACCTCAACTGTATTCTAATGTAACTGAACAAAATGAACATTAGTTCATTTATAAGTGAACAAACCACAATCTCAAGTGCTGTAAGAAACGCTGATGTTAGCAATAAGAGCCAAATCTGAAGGACAGAATACAAGTGGGACAAGTAAAGAAGTGCAAAGTCAGTGCAAGTTGGACATGTCGGAGATGTTAGGAGAGGAAATGTTCCTGTAAGACTTTTGTCTTTCACTGATTGTTTAAAGTTAGAGTGTCAGACTCCTGCAGAAAACAGGGTTTAATGCTGCTAAATCAAGCAACACACAGTCTGAGTCCCGTTTAAAGCTTATTGTTAAGTTGCATTGTAAGGAATAAATCATTATCATTGAAAACTAAATAACAGCTACAATTTACAGTAAATAGTAACTGAAACATTGTATGATTGTCACTTCATCTGTTCACCAAACAGGCATCTGTAAGAGCTCCGTGCTGCTGCACGTCATCAAGGTTAAGGGTCCGACCAACACTGCTGTTTCTCCCCACGTGACATTAGTGGCGTGTTTCAGGCTCTTACAGCGTGAAGTGGTAATGCTGGTTAAAATGATTTGCACACTTTAAATCGTACGATAGCTGAAATTTCGGGACCTTTGCTGAAATTACAGTGTGCTTCAGGACAGGTCAGCTCACAGGTCTGTTAAACACGCTGCACAGATTCAGCAGCTGATTGAAGCACTAACATGAGGTCAAACTGGATTCCATCAGCAGTTTGCAATGGAACAAGACAAAATGTGAAGTTCAACCCAGAGTCTGCACATGCAAACTAAATACTTTTAGATGTATTAATACTTTCATTTCTTTTTTAAAACATGTTTCAAGAGGTTGAAGAGGACAGTTAGAATTGACTCTTGCTCTTGTAGAAAGAATCGTACAAAGCCATGATGAAACCATGTTTTATTGTAATATTCTTCATAATGATATTTTAATATTTATTCAATGGAATTGTGTATTATATCTTATTGGTGGATCATAATTACAGTCGATGATTTTGCTTTAATGTGCTATTTATTTATAGATCCCTAACAAGTTTCAGCAATACTGCAATAAAGTTTAACATATTTGTATTATATTATTTTGTATCATACTATATCATGTTTGAATTTAGGTTATTGTTACTTGTTCTGTAAAATACCTACATAAATTACTACATGATCAATTATTCAAAGTGATGCACTAAAGAATTGTTGACTCATACATAGAAGGTATCAAGTGTTGTAGATGGTTGAGTGCTTCATGTGTGGTGTTTGCATCCTTTTACTGTGTTAGAGCTGTTTTTTTTTTTTTTTTAAGTGTGTCTGTGTTTTTCTCCAACAGTTCAGAAATAAGTGATCTGGTCACTTCAGGTTTCTATTACCACAAAGTGAAGCCCAAAGTTGTATTTCAAGGGTTTAGAATCGTAGTTTACATATAAATTACTCTGTAAACAAAGTTAGATAAAGCAACCATCCATAATCTATACCTGCTTGTTCTTGCACAGGGACATACGTGTGTGTGTAGGGGGGGGAACCAGAATCCCTGGGAAAAAAGTCATAAGAATGTGCAAACTAGGCAACACAGTACCAGTTGCTCCACTGTGCAGCTTAATAAACAGCAAATATAATTAATAAATAATTAGAGCACTTTGACCATAATACTGCACATATCAAAGCTGCTTGTGTCACCTAGAAGAGACATAAAACACCTTAAAAATAACAGTATTAAACAGTTTCATTAAAATCTAATTGGATTTCAGACTATTTATTTATGACTGTCAGGATAATTTTTTTTTTTTTATCGTGTAACAGAAAAATATACTTAACTTGAACATAGTCAGTTCTATTTTTTGGTTGGTGAGTAATTTGAAAGAACCATTTCAGCTTTTACTCATCCTCCTCAGACCTGGTGCTGGGCAGAAAGTAGGAAAGAAATCAGGTTTTTAAAAAGATCTGAGACTTTTTTCATCTCTGTAGAGTCCTGAACTGTTTACAGAAGCTAAAAGTCTTCTAAAGAATAAGGTCAGGGCTGGTCAGCGACCCATTAGCACCTTTTTCTCTCTTGCAGGGAGAAAAAGAAGACTAGAGATGTGAGTCCTCAGTAATGTTGGAATGCAGGAGCATGAAACCAGCCATGAAAAAGAAGTTAAGTAGTGTGGAACTGCAGGTTCACCACAGCGGGAGTGAAAAAGATGCTGTGGATGAAAAGATGCTGTATATAAAGGAGAGCAGAAGGATGGATGATGGACTACAACAGGTGATACATTCAGCTCAGGTCTTCAGCAGAAACACAGCCAGCATGAGCCACACACTGCTAATAAATAGTTGTGATTTCTTCACATTTGTTGCCAAGCAACACTCTTTGGCTGAAAGCAAATGGGCTCATCTGTGGATAAATATTTTTAATGATGCAAATGTTGGATGAGCTTCACTTTTTAAAAAAAATCTGTCAAAAAGCAGAAAAACAGACAAAATGTGGAGTTTCCAAAAGGAACCAAAAGGTGAGGTGTCTGTTTCCAGGGGAGTGATAAGAGCTCCACATGTGGAGCCACCACCCAGAACCCCAGCACCCTGCAGAAAAGGAGGAGAGGCAACCACAATGTGTGCAATATGGGACGTTGGGAACTGGGACTGGTGCGATAAGGAGAGCGCACAATGGGCCCGGCTCAGGTAGAGCAGGTGGTCGTCTGTCATTCGCTGTGTGCAGCGCTGCAGATAGAACAGGGAAGCATTCCCACCAAGCTGGCAGCCTCCAAAGCACAAACATACCAGTGTTTGTGTGACTAGCAGAAAAAAATGAGGCAAAATGAGGGAATTTTTCACACCGCTAAAATAAATAAATAAATAATTTAATTCTAAAATATTGTGTTGAAGAGTAAGGACCTTTTTTTCACTTTGCAATGATGTTTTGCCAAAATAAACTCTTTACTGCATTCACAAAACATTTGGATAGTTAATGAACGCTGCAGGTGGATGGGACATGTGACACATAATGACGGCACTTTGTGGTGGCACAGCATCTCGGGTAAAGGCCCATTTACTCCACATTCAGATCCACATATACATCAACGTGATCCGAGTTTTTGTGTGTGTCCATGTTTGTATGCACGCAGTAGGATCCTCAGGGTGAGACGGAGCACGTAGAAGCAACCGAGGCAGAATTCCCCTCAGTGGGAGTGGATCTTAAAAACAATGTCGGAACTTATCAGTGCTTGATGTCTCCCTTACTCTGCTCTTAATTACAACTCTCTTCCCCAAAAGGTGGAACCAAGAGCTAAAAGAAAAAAAAAATCTAAGCTCTGTCTCCATGTTGTCAACTCCCCAGTGGGACAGAAAGAGCCTTCCAAAATGTCACCGTGCAGGCAATAAAAGACCACTGCTGGCAAATTTACATGAGCAAATGTCAATAATTTTTGCTGCTGCAACAGAAATATGAAAACTGAGAAAACTTTTTGATCAATGCAAGAAATTTCTGCTCCACCTAAAATCTAAATCATTTAGTGGAAACACTCAATACGGAATTAACCTTGTGGTCCTAAAGTATTAAACGTTCTTGCAGGAAGACAACGCCATCAAAGCATCAGTTTAAAGCACTCAAACAGGATCTTTGAGGTTTGAAATTGTGTTGAGATCAGAGATCCAAACTTTACAGGTGAAATCAACAGCAAAGAATAAAGATGCCAAAAACGGAGGGAGGAAAACGAAACAATAAGGATGCCTGATCCTCCTCAGAATCAATCAAACGTCACAGTTCAGCCTCCAACATGCACAACAATGTCTGCTGTAATTTGTCTGTCTCTTCCTGTTACACTGAGAAGTTTTTGTTTTTTATCACAGCTGATAATTAACACAATGAAAAGCTGTCTGCTTTTTCTTTATTCGATGAGCCTACATGCTCCAGTGTCTAAAAGAAAGGCTTTTATTTTGGGATTACAACCAGTTTACAGAAGCATCTTCACTGGAATATTTTAAACACTTTGTTTTTCATGGATCAACTTCAACTTTTTAAATCGATTTATGTTAAAACATCATCAATAGTTTAGAAATATATTAAAATAAACCCAAAAATTCCTTCACGGCCAGTAGGTGGAAACAAGGTTGAAATTATCAACAGAAAAAAAATGGGGAATCTTTTGTAGCAATGGGTTTTTTCCATCCATCAGAATCTTTATCCTGAAAGATCCCCGTAATCTGGAGAAGAAGAGGCTTCTCATCAGCATTAATCTGTCATTACTGTGTTTGGCTGTAAGGATCATTAAACAGAAAATAGTAGGAATCTGGTGATGCTTGGCTCCTGCTGTCCTCCACAGACACCAGACATGTTTGGTCAGTTCAGAGGATTAAGTGTATTTAACGTTATTGTTTTTGAACACGTATGGTGTTCTTCAGTTTCCTGTTAGTGAAACTCCCAGAAGGTTTTCATGCAGTAAGAAATAATATAATTAGTGGAGAGATTTAAAGTTTCTTTGAATCTGTATGTTCTTATAGTTACCACGAGCTTAGGTTAATGTATTGAGTTAATATCATGAACAGAGATCTGCCTCAAATCACCAGGTAAGTCTTTGGCTGAGCCTCGCAGCACATACCAAACCTCCTGCTCATCCATCATCACAAACACATTTTCATGACTTCCATTCAACTCTGAGCTTTACATGTTGCTCATCTTCAGTGAGGATAATCCACAGGGTCGTATCCAATCCTGATCCAGGTCTAAACCCTCAGATTCAGTCAGGTCCCTCTCCATGTGGTCCAGTCTAGTACTCCATTTTATCCACTTCTTCATCTGGGGTTCCATCATGTTTGCCTGCTGAGACAGAACTCCCACACAGTGTCTCCTCTTTTCTAACCTTTGTCTCCAAAGCTCAACTGTAGATAAAGCTGTTGGCTCATTTTGTTGTGACGTGGCCTCTGCAAATATGTGATTAACTGTCTCTTGGTTACTGGAAATTTACTATAGTACACTGGCTGTCAATCCACATTAAATCCCATAGGAATGTTCTCCTATAGATTCTCAGATTTCTGCCTTGAACAAGCCTGTCTCACAGATCATACGTTGTTGGTCTTGACTTTGATGAACACTGTCAACTTTTTTGAGGCAGTGTGAAAACTATGTTCACATACCAACAATGGCGCATTCTGTTTATATAAGCAGTTGTAGTGTAAAGAACATAAAAACCTGTTTGTACAAAATGGATTTGTTTCCGAACCAGACAGAACTGCTCATGTTTGTTTGCACGCAAAATTTTTGTGGTGAAAAAATTTTATGGGAGTTTCTTAAGAAATGTGCCTCCATTATAGACATACATATGACTGTGTCTGATGAGCTGAGTAATGGGTGTGAGGAAAGCGGTGACCGATCTAATCAGGACTTTCCACTCAGTGGATCAAGCAGTCAAATCACTCCCCTTATGCATCCTTGAGCACTGTTGATCCTGACAGATAATTAGACAGGCCCGAGGGGATTATCCCTCCAAGCTTTCCTTACCACCTCCATCCCTCTGTCTGGTTTCTATATTTTGTTGCATCAGCAGGGACACGTGCATGTTCTCAAGAACTGATCTGATTTTGTTGTTGTTGTGGGAAAGGAGTTTCAGAAAGAGGAAGACAGGAAATTTACTGAGTGCACATTAGTCGATTTTGTTTTGTATTTTGTCATGTAAAATAGTTTTATAGGGTTTCTGGTCATCATGGCGTGAAGCACCAAGATGCAAAGAATTGTGGGATTGCATTATTAATGAAACCCTGGGGAAATGAAGTGCTGAACGTGGATCACCAGCGTTCAGCCTGCTGACAGTAATAAATTCACTATAACTGTATAATGTGTTTTAGCAGAAAACATCAACAGGAATGAAATAAACTGAAAGTTATGAGCTCAGAATGCATCAATCACTGATGCCTGAAAAATAAAAGTCGTTTTTCTTCTTGTTTGTATTTGATGACAAACAACTTTTAGCTCCTTCTAAGGAGCAAATTCAAATTTGCTGTCACGTTTTTACACTTAAATTAAAGTATCCAACTGTTTTCTTTATGGTACTTGAGATTGATATCTGTTGACTATGAAAAATGTGACAGTATTAGAAAAAAAACATTGTAAATAAAGTGAATAAATGATATTTATTCACCACCATCACCAAAATTCAAGAATTCCTGACTTGTTAGATTTATTCTTTTCCGTTCATGAGTATAATTTCTTTCAGGGACACAGGGGACCATTGTTATTAATTTAAACTAAATGCATCTGCTTTAATTTGTAGTTATTAACTTGCTCTAATATATATATTTTTTCTTCTTTAGGATTTGTTGTTAATTAACATTTAAGAGTCCAACATGAATTTATGTTCCGGCACAGTAAATACAATTTCTTGAGAATTTCTGTGTGCATCTATGGCATTTAAAAAAGTAATAGGAATATAAATCATTATATTTACTGTTACCGTGCAGATGAAAGACTTGACACAATGTTTTTGATTTGTTTAAGCTGAAAATTGCACCACATATGTTCAGGAAAGTACATTTTATTCCACAGATTGAAAGACTACAGACCCGTCGCACTGACATCTGTGTTCATGAAATCCATTGAAAGGATGGTGTTAAATCACCTCAAGTCCATCACAGGACCCTGCTGGACCCCCTGCAGTTTACATACAGAGAAAACAAGTCAGTGGATGAGGCAGTCAACATGGGGCTGCATTACTTCTTGTAAAACCTCCACACTGCAGGGACGTACGTCAGGATGTTCTTTGTGGACTTCAACTCAGCATTTAACACCATCCTCCCAGAAGTCCTCCAGTCTAAACTGTCTCAGCCTCCACGTGTCAGGGATCACAAATTTCCTGACAGACAGGATACAGCTGGTGAGGTTGGGGAAACTAACATCCAGCACTTGGACCATCAGCACTGGTGCCCCCCAGGGATGTGTCCTGTCCCCCCTGCTAGTCTCCCTCTACTCCATTTACTGCTTCTCCAGCGATCCATCTGTTAAACTCCTGAAGTTTGAAGACGACATGACGGTCATTGGCTTCATCAGGGACAGAGGCGGATCTGCTTATATACAGGAAGTGAAACAGCTGGGTCTCTGATGCAATCGGAATCTAGAGCTCAGCACTCTAAAAACTGTGGAGATAGCAATGGACTTCAGGAGGAGCCTCCACCTAAGTAACTCACAATCATACGCAACAGCACTGTGACTATGGTGAACATGTTCAGGTTTCTGGGGACAACCATCACCAATGAGCCTGGAATAGACAGCCAACATCGACACGGTCATTAAGAAGGATCCAGCAGAGGTTGAACTAACTGCAGCAGCTCAAGTTTAACCTGCCACTGGATCTGCTGGTAAATTTCTACAGAGTCGTTATCCAGTCAGTCTTCTGCTGGTCTATCACAGTCTGGTTTGGTTCAGTAACTAAGCTAGATAAAAACAGACTGCAGAGAACTATAAAGTCTGCAGAGAAGATCAGCTCTCTCACCCAGGATGTCACATCTTCTCTCCTCTACCCCTGGAGCGCTGCAGATCTCTGTATACCAAAACCACAAGCCCACATGAAAATAATATTTTATCTGTTTGTACAGGCTTCAAACACTAAACAGCTATTTATGATGGCAAATGCAACATATTGTATCTCTTCTGTCTGTGAACTACTGTTTACTTATGTTTCCACATGTCTATATTCTTTCACTATTTCCCATATGTTATGTTTCTGGGTGAATGTGCAATTAGTATGAGAACAAAACTGAGTTGGAGCCAGTTTCCTTATGCGTGCAACAAACTTGGTCCAGTTAAACCTGATTCTGATTGACTGGTTTCAACAATATTAAACATGAATGTTTAAACCTTATGAATGATTTGTCACAATGAGAGAAGACTGTAAAAACAGCAAATATTGATCAGGAGAAAATAACTTACTTAAAATTGATTTTACATATTATAAAGAATGTATTTCTTTCAAGTCTTTTCAGTCTGATAACATACTTTGATTTCAAAGTGACTCGATCAAACACAAATCATTCTCTGTTTAAATTTATCATGAGTCAAAAGCCTTTTCCCACATCAGAACTGTAGCATTAATAGCTCCATTGCTATTTTAAAAGAAATATATTTATTAGATCAGACAGTGGCCACTTTGGCATCAGTGTTTCATGATTTTTATTTAAACATGCCTGTAAAATTGATTGACAATGCAGCAGTCTGTGAGTGGCATTTACTGTTCACACATGATTAAAAATCTCATTTTTGAATCATCAGAAAATTCTTCATAGAATCACAAGTTTCTCCCAGCATGCACCAGTGCCATAACAATTTGTATCACATTAAACAGGCAGTAAAATGTTGTTTTGGCAGGTTAAATCTCATTGAAT
The DNA here is from genome assembly GCA_006937955.1 of Pachypanchax playfairii. Classification (NCBI taxonomy): domain Eukaryota; kingdom Metazoa; phylum Chordata; class Actinopteri; order Cyprinodontiformes; family Aplocheilidae; genus Pachypanchax; species Pachypanchax playfairii. The sequence goes on from SSNP01000133.1 coordinate 953,656, forward strand.
CATCAGTGTTACACTTCTGAATTTTATTATAATTTTTTTCTCTGAGGCTGGAAAAAAAGCTTCAATTAATTATCACAGAAAAATGTATGAAAGAAGAAAATTTGTCCTGTTCTGTTTTTTAATGTAATTTCTAAAGGATTCAATATGTTGAATTCCACTGATCAGCTGATCAGAGGCTAAATAAACCCACTGCTCCAGTGTGCATCTCCGTTAATCTGACTACAGCAGTTCACACTCGTGCCATGTGGAAAGTGATAATTATGCTACTAGGTTCGAATGACTCAGACTTCTGTTGCAAAATGTTACAGCAGGGGGATGATTCAGTCACGTCACCAACATGTTCATCAACGCAGCCAATGTCAGAAACGGGCTGTAGTAATTTAGTAATACTGATATTTTTTCTATTTTTCTCAATTAAATATAATTTTTCAATGTGAATGTTCAATCAAATATTAACTTTATATCTCGGTGTTCTCTTTTTAGGATAAGAGTCAGTTCTTGCTTAAGGGAGGAAGAGAAACACAAGATCTAAAAGAAACCTATAAAAAATATATGAGGCTTATTTCATTTGTAACACTGATGTCATTTTTCTAGTTGAGATCACACTTCCCTGAGGTCATGTTATTGGTGAAATATTACTTTTGCTGTTATAGAGGTATAAAAAAAGAAATAAGGAAAATTTCATCAGCAAATACATATGTCCAGGCTCCCATGTTGAGCCCACTGAGACTTTCCAATTCTTGATGATGTGTTGACACAATAGAGCGCAGGAGGAAGAGGATTTGATTCGAAGAAAAGATTCCATCTTCCAGTATCGGGGGGAAATAAGATGAAGGACATGCTGGGGGAAAGGAGGGTGAAGGAGGAAGAGGAAATGTTAAGGCATGGCTAATGAGTCCGAGTGAGATGTGTTTGCTCAGCACAGAAATGTGCGTTTGCAGGGAAGTGAATGACACAGAAGGCTCCACTGGGCTTGACCAGATTGGATCTCTTGCCATTGGGTGGCATCCTGTGGGGGGTGAGCCACAGTAGGATGCAAATTGAAACACACAGTCCGATATAGAAGTCACCACACGAATATTAACACACCTGAAGGTGTGCAAAGATCAGGAGGCAATTCTAAAATATTTTCCCTGACCAAGCAGTAACAGATGTTTATTCTATTTTGTCATAAAATGAAAAGTTCCATGTATAAGAATGTCACTGCACAAATTATCTTATGAATATTTGACCACAGCTCAGTGGAGTAAAGGTTGGCAGAAAACCTGCAAATCATCTGCATCTAAAACCACCCAGACTGTAATTTACAAATCTCAGAGGGTTTTTTCTGCAGTCGAGCTAATGGCACAAATTTGCCATTGTGCCTTTTCACACAAATTGCCAACCAACTTAAATTTATCCTAGATTAAAGCCACCTTCTAACCCAACTCCATAGTCCACTTAAACAAGCACAGCCCTGTCCAGGAGGGGCTCGAGTGCCAGAGCCAATCATTTCACCAGCTGTACAACTACTTACTGAAACTGTTCTGTTTTCATTATACTCAGCCCGAGGAAGGAAGACAGAGACAGAGAGAGAGCAAAAGAAGGGATCCAAATGAAAAAACTCCTGCAGCTCCACATACACTCAGCTCAAGTCCCATATTTAATTCAGTGATTGATTTGTTCATTAAAACACATCTTAATCCTAATTATTCCATTAATAATCCAAAACGTGATGAAAGACAGAGAGAGCGAGAGAAAGAGAAAGGTTCAGTTAGTGAATGACAAAGATTGAAACGAGAGAGAGAAGTGAAGAATAGAGAGGGGGAAGGGGAAAAGGAGGTCATTTCAAAGCTTTGAGAATCTACGACAGAAACAAGATAACAAACACATACAAGGTCATTAAAGGACACAAGGACAGAAATGTAGGAAATGATGTATGAGAACCTTTGACCTCTGATAACTGCAGCACATGGATACCATGGAAGGTATTTAACTAAAAGATGTGGCTGTTTAAAAGTGAACTAAAGAAAAGAAATGGAGCAATTAAATGTGGGAGGGAAGAACATAAATGGAGTGGCAAGCAAATACACAGAAAAGCAAAACGGGTGAAGAAGAAGAAATAACACGAATGGAAGGACACAGAAGATTAAAGAGACAAAAAGGAAAGCGAGTTTAGAGGGAACAGATCGAAGCCAAGGCAAAGAAAAAGAAAACAAATCTGTTAATAACAGAAAAATAAACTTGTTGACAGAAAAAAGAGAAAAACAATAGGAAAATGAAAAGAAAATAAATAATAAATAAATAAAAGTAAAGGAGAGAAATAAAAAAACAATATTCCAAGAGTAAAAAATAAACTATAACGAATAAAACAAAAAATAGAGGACACAAAATAAAACAAGGGCAAAAAAAAAGAGAGAAAGATCGAGACTAATAAATTAGAAACTGTTCACACACATCTAAAGAGACTTGTGTTTTATGTGTGGAAGCATGTGAGCATGTATTATGTGTGTGCGTGGCACACAGCCTGCGCGCAGCTCGAGATTAATGGGGGCCATTATCTCAATGCCCAAAACACTCAGTGATGAAGAGTCACTGCCTGGCGACAGGCCTCGGCCAATCAATTTGTGGCGCAGCAGTCACCTGCCCGGGTCGTACCCCACATACGGCTGATGTTTGTGCTGATGGGGGGGTAAAATGAGTCTAAAGTAGAAAAAACATTTAAAGCTCAAGCATGGAAGAAAGTCAAATACTATCGAAACAAATGTATGAATGTCAGAAAGTCTTGTGAGCCTTTAGTATGTAACAAAGTGTCTCTGCTCAGTAGATTCCACAACTTAGATTAAAACTTTAATTATAACAAAACTGTCAAGCTAACAGCTTGTTCCAAAAGGGCCAAGACCAACCTGTTAGATCAGACAGGAAAGAGGTTTATGACCAGGACTTGAGCCCAAACAAGCTGCAACATGTACCTCTCCAATGAGCTGGACCCTTCCATGTGTCCATGTTGAGATTAACTGCAACAGTAAAAGTCGAGCATGTTCTCACATTCTAAAACTATAGTTTGCATCTTCTTTTATTGAATCTCTTCACTGTAATTGGTCCAGGCATGTTTTTTCCTCTGCACACGTTGTTGTACCATCAGTCTTTACTCATGTGCCTTCTGCTGTCGAACCTTCCTTCCTTGCTCTAACCCGTCCTCCACCTTTATAACAACCTTTCAAAGCTAACCGAAGAGCAAGTGAAATTATTCTCCCCGTAGCCAGAAAATTGTGCGTCTTCCGAAGAATGCTCTCCCTGCTGGAGAGGTTCCCCATCATTACCTTGAGAGCGCAAAGATCACTCAGAGAAAAGCCTGGAGTTATTTATTCACCCTGCATGCTCAAACACACACAAACACACACACACACAAACAGGCATGCTCAGATACATGAAGAGACACAAATACACATTTATGGTTGCACGGAGAAGATAAATGCTCAGGGTGACACCACAGAAAAGTCTGTCCCTTTTATGGCTTGAAAAATATCTCCAGGCTATACAATGGAGGACAGTGGAGAAGAATCCAAAAAGCTAATCTAACATAGAAGAAACTACCTGGATTTACTGTTGTGAACATTTCAACTTTAATGGACTTCCTGTTCGAACTGCGGGCATAAAAGTAAACCAACAAAAGAGGACCTGTCTGAAGCCAAACCAATTCTCACTGTAAACATTTTTACCACTGTGAATCATAAATATAAGACTTTAAATCCCAAAAGGAGACATGATGGAGCTGTTGGAGCTCCTATTTGCAAATATTTGGCCAGTTTAATTAAACATTTTTGGAGAAAAGATTTTAACTCTCTGAAAGGGATCAAGCTGACAGATTCTTCAAGTAGTTCCAAGAAAATTTATCTAATAATGTCAATAACAGAAACAGTAAGGAAGGAATGGGTCTAGAATGGGCCAACAGGATTAAAAGAAATAAGCCAGACTGATAATATAATAAATTATATAATAATAAATTATTGGCTTCACTCAAACAGGAATGAAAAGCGACAGATTGCTATCAATCCCAATAAGTCTATTTACTGAACTGACTCTGTGGGTCGAGGCTAGTTCCGAATAATCTCTTCCTCTCCTCTAACAGAGCTACCAAGACCCTGACATCTCCCATCCTGCTGCCACAGGTGAAATCGAATCCAATTATGGCAATAAGTACCTGCTTAAGTAATCTGTTCTTCAAACTCTTAAAAATCATCCATCATGGTGGGATTAAGGGTTAAGCTCTCCCAAACCCCATGAAACCAGAACACTCACACTCAGCTAAAAAACCCACAAGAATACACCGTCTTTTATAAATAAAATAAACCAATTTCAACAGACCAACACAAGAAGAAGAGCTCTGAAACAAAGACGTGACCTAAATGTGTCTGTTGGAGGCTTTTCAAGCACCATCAGTTGTTTGTCTGCTGTCATTTGCACTAGTTTTAGAGATAACAGCAACTTTGATTATATATAGTCCTCCATTTTGATATTATGGGCATTCTTGCTACACATAAATATTTTAATTTGAACATTCCAAAATTTCACTGTTATCTGACTAACCTGGAGCGGCAGATGGTTTGTCAAGTGTGACCAGCTGGGAAGATGTCCATAGGAAATGTTTATAAATGAACAAACACTCCTAAAAAATCCTTGAATAAACAAACCATCTGTCGATCACCATCTATCCCAAAAGACCTTTAACCAATCAGACTAATAATGGCTACCAACTGAGGAAGTTCATTCGAATCTTACTGAAACAGTAGGACCATCAGAAAAGTTTCCGTTGATGTTACACTCAACCGTCAATCTAAAAAAACTCCTGTTCTGGTATTTTTTGGCAAAAACAAAATTAAGCAGAACTTCTTTTTGCAAGCAGCTGATGCCAAACTAATCTGAAACTTAAAACACTTGAATCAATGAAACAATAATGATGCTCAGACTCAACTACTCAGTGTTTTAAATGTTATATGCAGCTATTTTTTGTGTTTTTTGATGGAAATACAAGAACTTGTTCATCTACCTCAATAAACTTTCTATTAGGGTTGCTAAAGTAGTGCAAGCAGCTCATGATTTAGTATTACAGTAACTTTACCCAGTTTGTTTAACCTGAGTTTAGGTTGTAGGAACTACAGAGGCCTTCAAGGTCCATTAGATATTTTAAACTTTGATTCTTCCACCTAAGGCAACCCAATACATATTTTACTTTTACGTGATTATACATTCATGAAAGCATTATTAGGTTACATATGTTATCTTTTGACAGGATATCATTTTGGTGAGACGACTTGAGATTTTTTCTGATCTTGGCTTGTTGCTCCTGCTTTCACAGCTGATGGGAGACGCCTCTGTATCGAGCAGATGTCTGCCTTCACAGTGTGAAATAGCACCCTAACACCCTACTGCTATAACTGAGTTTAAATTCACAAGCTACAATCTCAAACCGTCTGGCAACAAAGACTTCATTTGCAAACAAAACAAATATTCTTTGGGTAGGCGTACGCACCCAATACCACATGCAGATGTTGCTTGCTGTGGGAAAAATGGTCCTTTAATTTGAATTTTCCTGGTTGAGTCATTAATCTCATAAGTGAATAACGAGTTGCATATGATGGACAGAGTTAAAGGCAGCAAGGAGTATCTGTTTCTCAACATTAGTGACCTATAACATGATTGCAAAAAGCTGTAAATGAAGATAATTAAGATTAAGGAAAATATTACAACTAATTTATGTCATCATTAGTCAAACTGTGGCTGAGCCAACAGGCGTACTGCTTGAATATGAACACAAATCCATGAAACTTGTTACTACCCTCAGATCTGCCAACACATACAGAGACACATGATTTCTGCAGCAGCATATGATCCAATATTGACCTAATTACAAACAATTACCTTTGCAATTTGGACACACCAGTTGAGCAGCAGCTGCGATCCAATGTTGTCCTTGTGCTCATGCACGTAGTCGAGAAGGCAGCCGTGGGGCATGAGCTGGGTAACAAGCTGGATGGTGGGACTTAAGCAGACACCAAGAAGACGTACAAGGTGGGGGTGCTCCATGCTGGCCATGATCAGAGCCTCCTAAAGGAAGAGGGGGGATACTTAGTCAACTAATCTGAGTCAGGTCTATGATGGATGAGCATTAACATACAGTTTTAAACTCTGTGATTCAGAAAACACATGTTCCCTCAACCTCATTTAAAAAAATATATAGATATTATTATTTGTTCTTAATCATTTATAACAGAAGTCATAACAAACTAGATAAGAACTCAGAGTTCAGCCCTCCATCAAGAACCTCAGTCCCTCCATATTGTGATTTACACCAGAAATAAGAGTCTCATTGTTGTATCGACATAATCAGATTCATTCACACCTTTAACTATTAGATTGACATTGATCTCATTATTAGTTTAGTAGTTATTGATGAAAATCCCTTTTTCAGTAATGGTGGTGTTCTTCTGGATCAAGCTCCAGAAAATTTGAAGGAACATCAAATCCATTAACACATGTCTGATTTCACAGTTTCTTGACTATCTGTTGGTGTTTGTTGCAGGTTTATACCATCATTTGCTGTTGCAGTGATAAAACATCTTAAGGTTCCCCATGTTTTTTCTTTTCTGGATAAAAGTATATGGAACTTTGTCATGATCCAGATCAATCCTTGGTATCGTGCAGAACCTGTTGGCAACTCACCCTGTATTTTATATTTTTTTCCACCAAGCACCCAGACTATTTATTGTGGTGCTGATATGTTAGAAACAGCCCAATCCCACAATGATGAAGAATTCTTAAAAACATTCCTGGATCAAGATGATTATCTGGATCTCCCCCAAAATCTACTCACTTCTTCCTCAGACAATTTCTGATCTTTCTTAAAAATGTCATCAAAATCCATCCTGAACTTTTTGAGTTATGTTGCTAACAGACAAACTAACAAACCCTGACGAAAACAGCCTCCTGTCAAAGGTAATAAAGACACAATAAAGAATGCTCCAGGAGAAAACATGTAATATTGTGTGAGGTGAGTCATTACCTAGAGTCTGACCCACCTAACCAGAAGCATTTTAACCCTTCTGTTGTGTTAGGGTCAAAATTGACCCGTTTTCAAGTTTAACTGTGTAAAAAGTACACTTTCCTTTTTTGTCCTGGAATGAGGCTTCATCTAATCCTCAGACATACCTATTTAAATGCAGCAAAATCATTTTTCATAATTTTAGTAAATTCTAAAGGTCTCAAAAAAAAGAAAGTTACATCTGTGATGTTACGGGTCCAAAATGACCCGGCCGAGAAAACTGGATGTTGTATGCATCACTTAAAAGCTATGGGTTGCTCTGAGGATCAATTATGGCCCAATATGAACAGTTATGGCCCACATCACCAACACACTCACCCACACACACACGCATTCACACGCACACACACAGGCCTCTTTCATATGCACAGGCACAGAGACCCACAGAAACACATGCATACAGGTGCACACACACCACCCCCCACGTGAACTTAAACTTTCTTGCAGCATATTGATACATTGTTTATAAACATTGGCACATATAAAGAGGGTTTGGGTGGGATACCATCAGTTGAATTCTGTAGGAGCATCGGTCAACATTAGCAAAACATGAGGCACTGGATCATATCTTTGGTAATGATGGTGATCCTGAGAATAGAGGGAAAAGTGAAGCTGAGGAGGATGTGTCTGAGGATGAGGATGACGTTCAGTATGACCCTGAACAAGACCAAACATCCGATGAGGAGGACCCAGATCTCACAGATGATCAAAAAGAGGTTTTCAAGTCAAGAAAAGGTGACATTTCATGGTTATCAAGCCCTCTTCAAACCCAATCCAGGTCACCGACAGAGAACATCCTCAGAATGACTCCAGGGCCTACTAGATATGCTGTGTCACACGGCCAAGACATCAAGTCAGCATTTGAACTGTTCTTTCCATGAGCTATTCAGAATATCCTACTTGAGATGACCAACATGGAAGGAAGAAGAGTGTTTGGTGATAGCTGGACAGAGATGGACAAAACACAGCTCAATGCCTACATGGGACTGTTGCTTCTTGCGGGGGTATACAGATCATGTAATGAAGCTACGGCCAGCTTATGGGATAGTGAGTCAGGACGCCCTCATCCTCTGATAAGAACCAGGGAGGAGATTCCAGGAGAAAGAGAAAGAGGTGCCAGTCCTGCCCCGCCAACAAGGACAGGAAATCCAACACCACTTGCCACACATGCAAGAAAATAATTTGCAAGGAGTGCACGGTAACCATCAAATACTGTGATTCATGCATCTGAACACACACATTATGGTTTGTTTTCATTGTTTCCATTGTTTAGATTATGGTTAATTCAGAACAACATACCTGCGCTAACACCATATTATTTTCAATGTTCAGTTTATGGTCAATGCAGGTGCATGTGCGCGCACACAACCACACACACAGAGTTGTTTATCATTGTTCATTTTATGGTTAAATTGTTTGGTTAATTTGTATGTTTAAATAAAAGTTGGTTTTATTGAAAAAAAAAAGTGACTTGTTGTCTTTATCCTACCATTTATCTATGCAGGTCCGTTTTGACCCGAAACACCAAAGATGTCACTATTGTTAATAATTTTAAATAATAAAAAAAAAATCTACTTTTTTTTGGTAGGCGTACTCTAATATTAGTTTATAACACATTCATAGTTTATTAATACACATTCTATAAGAAAAATAAATATATTTAGTGAATTTAAACAGTTTTTGCAATCAAAAACGAGTGGTATATTTTAAAATACTGTGTCTGTGGAGCCAACTAAAAAACAATTCACACACTGGTTTCCTTTATATGAATACATACTAAGCCAGCAATTAGCTGAAAAACAACATTTGAAGAAAACTGGTGATTTTAAGCATTTTCAAGCATTTTTAAATCATGGGTCCAAATGGACCCGCTAACATCACAGGTATAAACAGCTTTCTAACACAATACAAGGGTTAATACACCTCCACACATCATGAATTTACCCTTTCTTTATTTAATAACCTGTTTAGATATAAATAAACATCAACCGGCTTGATAGTGAATAATAAAAAAAAACTTATGAAACTTTTTTAAAAGGAAGACAAACTATTTATATCATATAATGACATATTAAATAATTTTATATATTATATCATTTATTGTACCACATCGATCATATTATATCACTAATCATATAGGTTGTATTATGTCATAATAAATGATTTATATTACTAATTTATTTAATTCTTAGTCTGATGTCATGTGTACAGCCATGCCTGTATCATTCCTAGATTACTCTGCACTATGCATATGCAGAGTAATCTAAAGGGTTCCATCCTGAGATGCATAAATTAAGTCTTGTGGGATGACAACTATATTTGCATGCACAACATCTGTCCAGAAAAAAATTCTCAGAAAGAGAAAAATTCTGAAGAAAACATCTTCAAAGCAGAATTTTTCATGTATATTTAAGCATGTAGCACACAGAGATTTGTAAATGTTGCACCAACACACTTAGAACATCAAAATATGCACCATGCATGCTTATAATACATGATGCTGATGGATGCAAACTCATTTTGGGTCTGATCTCATCAGCTCGGGTTTCATTTGGCATGTATGTGCTTATCTATCCTCCCTCTCATCTCTCTGAGCAGCAGATGGACGTAGAGGTTTGAACAGTTGGGACTCAACGTTGGGTAATTGTTATTGCGGAGCTGCAAGCAGAAGGATGTGTGCTGCTGATGAAGTGTTATGATTGCAAAGACTGGTGCTTGTGGCCGATGCAGAGCAGAAGCTACATCGTTGCTTGAAAACAGTCACGTTTGAGCACGCAGACTCTTGTCGGCTCTTGAAAACACTCACACTCAAGGACACACTTGCTGTTTTTGCATACGGCAAGTGGTCAAGGAGGTGTATATCCAGGCCTCGCCCCCAGGGCAGCTGATAGATAGATGAGGTTCCTCTTAAAATTTATATGTGCAAAAATTAGCTTAGAGGGAGAGCCGTGGTGGTGGGAGTAGATTAATTCAAAACAGGAGGAGGGGGTGGAAGGCCATACAGCGGCTTTTGGCACCATCAGTGATTTAAAGCAGAGCCTTTGGGTGTAAAGTAGTGCCACTACATCTTCACTGCATAAAACCACCTGCTCCCTGCTGACAACTCTACACCTCAGACTTCCCGCCACCTCTACACTAAACATGCGTCACACTTCGAGATCAAGAGAGGAAGAAAAAGAGAGTCCGATCGCTTTCATTCTTGCTCTGTCCTCCCCAGAGACCCGGGAGTCGTAAACTATGTCCAGCTAAACACTTTCTGCTCCCCGGGCAAACGTTCGAGGACTCGGGCTTGTGTGTATGTGCATGAGTGTGTGTACGTGTTTTGGTTTCTCTCTCATCTCCCCGAGCCCTGACCTCCATTACTGCCGGCTGACCTGGCTTTTCCATCTTGCTCTCTTTCCCCTCACACACACAACTGCACACTTGTCGAGTGATGGACCAGCAGAGCTCCGCAAAACTGGTGCGTGTTCCAGCTAGTGTCTGCATGCTTCAGAGCACACTAAATTAATGTATTACCAGGACTTTACACTTCACATATCAAACTCAAATTCACATATTTGCTAACACAAGCAAATCGCTCTGCGTTTCTAACACGCAAGGCCAAAACCACCCAGGGAGGCCTTTCGCTTCAACAAATTTCTTTGCATAAGTGTGTGTGTGTGTGTGTGTGTGTGTCTTTGTGGATTTTCCAAGTGTGTATGGAGCTGGCACTCCAGTGGCCAGTTTCTCAGTGGTGAAACGTGAGCCTGCCTTTAGATTGCTGTTTAACAAGCCAGCAGACAGAGCATATTGGCTCTGGATGGACAGAAACCCCCGCTGGGGAGAAACAGAGAAAGTAAGAAGGAGAGAGGGAGGAAAGATGGGACAGGAGAGGGAAGTTGTAATCTCAACCACCATGTGTCTGTGCATTGTGTTCAGCAGTATTTGCAAGTGTGCAAATGCGACTGTGAGCCATCCCCCCACCCGCCCCAGTGTCATCCAAATTTTATACAATCTGTAATACAAGCAGGCAGTGAATGATGGCTTTCAGTGGACAGAGGCCAGTAACATTTCCTTTGGGTTTTCCAAAAGTACAGTCTCAATTTAAAAATACATCCTTTATCAGTTTGATTTTGCCAAGTCATGCTCTAGTGTACGAGGCTGAGAGGGAATGTTTTTGATTTTCAGGCATCACAAACAGAAATGTGACATGGAAACCATTGCATGGACTCATAGACACTGCAGAAACTGCCATCAGTAAACATCTTGTTACTGGAAGCACTAATGTGATCTAAGAAAAAATAAATGAAAAGCATGTTATGTGGTTTGACAAATTTAAACATATCACAAAACATTTTATGTCCTCAGTATTAAAAAATGGGCAGAATTCAACACAAAGTCTACTAACTGTTTTCACACCAACAATCATACACCATCAAATATGCCATGAAAACTAATTAGAAATCACAAACAGTTTATCGTCTTTCAGATGATGAAATCCTCAGAAAATTGGTTTTATTAAGTAAACAAAAACAATAAGTGGCATAGAATCATCTCTTTGCCTTTTGTATTATTTTGCAGAATTTTGCAAATCCATATGAATAGCACCATGTCATGAATAATAGCTGAATTGTATAGTGGTAATGATGAATCAGATCCTTGGTCATGTACCGCGTTGCATCGTTCGTAGACCAGAGATGAACAGCAACAGTTAAGTCTGAAGCTAAACAGTCTGGCTGTGAAACAGGATGACCTGTTAATACATTTTAAATCATTTGATTCTGATTCATGAGACATTAAAATGTTTTTAACTCTGCATGGTTGATTTAGCATGAAGATATATGTTGATACTGAATTAAAATCCAGGTGGTGCTACACATCATCATTTCTGAAGATCAGAGTTCATAATTCCTTTAGAACCCCCAAAAAAGGTTCTAACTTACTCAATAAAGACCATTTGATTTGTTATTTAATTGACCAGGTTCCAGGTTTACTTCCCAACAGAACAAATCCAATCTGATAAAATCTGCAAAAGTGCATACATTCTGAAAATGGCTAAATTATTGCAATTTGTGCAAATAAACTATTACTTAGACCCCAAAGTCCTATAAAAAGTTAAAGAATCTTTAAGAAAACAACGAACTTTAACTATAAATAAAATATTTTTTAAAAACAGAAAATCCTAACAGAATTGTTTCCAGTGAATATGAACACGTTTTATGTCTCTGTGATGTGGTTCAGGCCACAAATTAATATTTCATAAAACCTGAAGAAAAACTTATTGAAATCACTGCATTTGATGTCAACAGGCATGCAATGTTGTTGGTATGATCTCCAGCAGGTACTTTCAGTTCATCCTCATTCTTTCTGATTCTACACATTTTATGACATTGACACAAATTCCCTTGTTCATATTATAACTTTGAAGTTGTCTCTGGTGGAACGAGAAGCGGCAGGTTGTTTTTTCCTTCCCGTGCACAACAAGACTGAAACCTCAAGGCCATCACTGACTCGTCAGACAGCTTGAAGATGAGGCGGAACAAAGTGAAATCTATTTAAATAAACATATTTGATGCTCTGATAACTGACCAGAGAGTGAACTGTGACCCAGACAAGCCTGTGTTGACTATACATTCTTCAAAACTGTTGAATATTAAAAAAAAAGTAGTGTTGAGACCCATTTCAAGTGACGGAAGAGGAGAAGAAAGAAACAGTAGAGAAAATTGACAAAGACAAAGTGCTGAAAATGCCCTTTTTCTCGATTCCCTCTCTTGTTACTAGATTCCAATAAAACCATATCTCATAAACTAGGGCTGTTTTTTAATAGAGTCTTGTTCAATACATGCCCTGCTGTAGATGCGAGCTGAAATTCTCTTTATTACAAGCCCTGACTCTGATGCTACTCTCATAAGAATTTACCACCAAATGCACATTCCCACAAAGAGACAACCTTGGCTGTCTCTTTGACAGCGCTAAGACTTTTACAGCTCTGACACAAGAGGCGTGAATACAAATAGACACAAATCGTTGTGTCATAAATACTCACATCCATGAACTCCACATTGGCTTTAGGGCCGGTGGTCTCGTTGAGGATTTTTATAGCAACAGGGATCTTCACTGTTTCACCTTCTGGGACCCAGATGCCCTGAAATATACAAGCAGACACCATAAAAACACAGTTTTAGGTCCTAATAAACATGCCCAAACACACACAGCCATGACCCGTATGCCTTTGATTGGTGGTGGTTTGGTTTAATAGCGGTTGTTCTGCGAGTCTGATCCATCTAAATAGTGTTGATGCTGTCACAGGAGTTGGAACACCTTCAGCGTAATCATCTACTGATTTTATTTGCTGTATGAAGCTTGTAGCACTAATTATGTGTCAAAAACGGGCAAATTTAGCTTTAATGGGACAAACCTGTTGCACAAGTATCAGCAGTGTCATTTTGTCCTTTTGATTAATGATATAAAGGGCCTCACGTGTAAATGAAGAGGACACTATTACAGATACGGACACTGACCTTGTAGACGGTTCCAAAAGCTCCTGATCCAAGAATCTTGACCTTCTTCAGCTCGGTCTCTTTCAAGATGCGTAGCTGAGCCTGGTTAGGTGCCGTTCCACTGGGAGTCAGGGGCTCAACCAGCTGGGAAAACATACACAAACACACTGATATAAACATGCCAATCCATCTTTCTACAGCCAAAACAAATATTTGTTGTTAAATGCACCAACAAATCTGATAACTGGCTTTGCTGAAGCTTGACAAGATAGATGATGCTAATTAAAGTATTTCTTCAAAGAAATGTTGCACCTTAAGGTGAAATGATTAAATAAAACATGTTCTTGCCAATGTCTATTACAAATCAAAGCTTAAGAATATGCTGGGTATTGCTGTGTACTCCCACTAAGATGTTTTTATAAAATATTAATGGCAGAAGGTGTACACAAAGAGTTTTTTGCATGTAAAAAAAAAAAAAAAACCTAAATAAAATTGAGTTGTTCTCTAAAACATTGCAATAAAACCTAATAAGTCTTGGGTAGCTACAAGGTATTTTATCTATTACTTGTAAAAAGAAAAAGAATTTCTGCCTAGTGAGAAATTTTCCCAAATAGTGAGCAGCTGCCTTGTAGCTTTTAACCAATCAGAATGATTTACTTTCTTCTTCCATTTCAGTACTGACTGGTGCAAAACTGCCACTAATTGATGAGGTTAAACGGGAACAACACTAAAAAACAAAAACACTTCTCCCTTCAAATGTGTATTTGCTTTACATACTTTATTTGTACACATATTTTTTGTAGTAGTTCAATAAAATCCACCTTTATTTTCATGTAAAGTCTAAAATATGTTGCCTTTGCTCATTCATACTTCTAAGTAGTGTTACAGTAGATGTTCTTTGGTTGGATTTTCACATTTCCATGCATGCGTTGTATTTTTGTATGATAAATAAAGCAGTTTAAGCGTGCATGTCCAAGTCTAAGTCCCGGTATGACAGTTTCTTTGCTCCGGTATCTCTCTGTAGTTCTCATTTCTCCCATTTTCTTTGGATTTTATGCAATAATCATTGTTTCAGGAAGGGGGTCATTAAAGCTGCTGGAGCTCAAATGGTACATGTCAAAGCTTCTGTAGCAAAAAGCAGCATCAGGAACATTATTTGTTTGAAAAGAAATCATACAAAGCATCGGTGGTGAGAAGTGACCTGTTTCCTACCCAAATGATCTCCAAAATATGTTCACAAATGCTACTTTATATCATTATAGAAGTCCCATGTTTACTTTATTACTGCTCTAATTAAATACAGGATAAAGCACATTCTGAAAATGATTTTTCAATTAATCAATATAATTTTCTGTTTAAACAACTAAACAGTCAGTCTTAAAAATTTTGTAAAAACGAGTGGAGACTTTTCTGCTCTAGTAAAGATAATAAGTAAAGAGTCAAAAACCAGGGATTGGACTGTCACTGAACATGCTCATGACCAGATAATTTAGGGTTGAGAACAGGAAGGGTTTTAAGAACTAGCAGCCTTATTTCAGACTGCTGTCAAAGCCAACAAAAAGCAGCAGCTCACCAGCTGTGTACATACAAAACAATTCCAATTCATGGGTTTGACAGGCCTCCTCCACGCTGCTTCCCTGCCAGTAACAGCTGACAGTGAACAGCATCACAGCAGCTGGCCCGGTCACCTGCATCACCACTAGCTGCTCAACAAAACCTCAGCTAACAGGAACACAAAGAGCAAGAGCTGGCACCTGCAAAAAAATTCACCAATGCTGAATTTAGTGAACGTCTCAGGTCACTTAATGTGCAGTCACATGATGCACACATGGCCAAACACATGCGAAAAGTCAATGCCTCTGATCAATACACGTCCTAATGAGCGATCAGCCTATCGAATCCCACATCCACCGCGGTTTATCAGCAGTATAATCACCCTGCTCGACCGCGGCCATCAAACATTATAATGAGACCATATATCAGTCGATCAGCCATACCAGCACTTACTCAATGTGATATAAAACCATCAGCACAATAGGACTGGCAGTAGCAGTGCCAAGCAGGTCTACTGAATGGATGACATTGCCTGCAGTGTGGCAATGACACGTCGTTTAATGGCTATTGTTATGACCGGGCCTGAAGACGAGGTGTAAGGGTGTCGCTGCTAGAAATGAGTTAGCAGACGGTGCCGAGGAGGGAAATAACCCTCAAATTCTATCAGAGAAAGAAAAAAGAAAGCCAGAAGGAGGAAAGAGATAGAGAGGAAGTATTTACAGGGGTGATTGCACCACTGTCTCATATGTTCACACCACAAATTCAGTAGTTTCATGGTAAAAACTGGAAAAGTCTGAAATATCTTTGTTTTTAGTGAAAATGGAGTCGTACCCAAATTTAACTAAACTTATTTTAAGACACAGTCTTATAGAACACAAACATCCGTCTCATTTCTCTGCTCCACTGGCTTTCTTTCCTACCTCTGAATATGTTTTTGTGCCTTTTTCTAACCTGACAACATAACTTATATTTACCAAACATCATGAATGCATGTCATTAGAGGAGAATACAGCAAGAATAAAGTTGTTCAGCTTTGGATCTTTTGTTCTAAAGTGTACGATTTATGCAGTGTGTAGTCTAAAAGTAATGTTTGATTTTTTTATATAATTTGGAGTCTAGGGAACTGCTTTTGTCAGAATTAGTTTACTTGTTATTAGACACATTCCTTTATTGTTTGGCTGAAAATATGCAACTTTCCATCAAAGAGATTATCTGATGTTTCATTACAATTGTATGGATCAATACACACAAGGAAATCCTACTGTGAAATAAAAAAAAAACATACGTGTAAAGTTACTTCATAATACTTGAAAGAGATAAGTCAGACTTTTTGAAATGGTTTCTGTGGAAGGTTTATAAACAAGTAATATTTTAGCAGCTGTAGAGAGCCACTTGAACGACCTCAGTTTGGAGTACTAGATATTAGTTCTGACCTGCTTCACAAACTAACATGTAGTCTGAGTAGGTATCTTGTAAAAAGTTAATAAAAAAAAGGGTAGTACTGTAGGGTTTACACCCAAATGAACTACTATTGTCTTCAAACAACTCCAACCTCCAAAATGTCATAGTTGCTCATGTAAAAACCATGTTTAACCCTTCACATTACTGTAATGTTTGCATTATATGGTTAATTGCACAAAACTTTATGATTGGTTATAGGCACTAGTGGCTACAGCAGCAGCTAGCTGCAACACTTTCAGTTCAACCCAGAGAACATCCAGCAGGAATATCATTTCTGGCAGAATAACCAGGGAATTCTAAATTAACAGTAGCCTAGTGTAAAGGTTTCTGAAATATGTTAGCATGAAGTGTTTTGAAATTTTTGAGACCAGAGATACTTTAAAACAGCACTTTGTTCTTGGCCCGGCTCAAATTAACCGTTAGCTTGTCAAAGTAGTCAACATTAAACTCTGTTTCTCCAAACCGAGGTATGTATTATACAATGCAGGTATTTAGTTATAAATTATTATTTGCACCTTTGTGCTTGTGTGTAAACTGCATAAACAAGAGGAAAACAAGTGCAGCTGTAGGTAGAGTGATGTAGGGAATGTGACAGAAAGAGATGAGGTGTGTGTGTGTGCGCGTGGGGGGGGGTTGGCGGTGATGGAGCCGTAATAAGAGCAGATGGCGACAGGCTGTAGCTGTTATTGTTTCATTAGGACAAGGCTGGACTGGACTGAGAGAAGAGGCAGCGGAGAGCTCTATTAAACACAATACAGAGTCAAGGCCAGGAAAACTCTCTTGAGCTTCCTCACACACATACACGCACTCACCACGCCACTTTATTTACCAGCTAATAATGCACAGTGCCTCTGCCAAATGAGCTTCAGTGGTGGTGCAGCGGACAGGATGCAGATGCTTCATTGGACAAATAAGCTCTAGATTTAAGCCCCGAGCTAGAATACATTCTCAGAATTACTGAGTATTGAATAAGTAAACAGCGTCTTCAAACAGAAAGTTGCTCTGAAAACCCTCGGGTGAAGCGTAAACGTTCACATTAGCCATTCAAAACGCTAGGTTGGTCGTGCTTTGTAATTGAAACACACTGAAGTGAAACAACACTGTCACGCTGCAAACTTTCGCCTAAAAGCAACAACAGGAAGTGGATTTAAGGTGAATACTTTGTATATAACAGACGCTATAAAATATTCAAAATAATTACAAAAACATGCAACTAAAAGAAACAAAGAACATTAGAAATGTGAGATATATGTATGCATTTATCTAAATAGGCGTTTGAGCTTAAACAGATACGTGATATAAAAACTTAGTTACATTCTCCCACAATGGCTCGGTTCAAATACAAGCACATTCATTTCCTTTGAAAGTTAACATTTTTACCATTTGCTACATGTTACTTTGGAAAACTCACAAAACCAGTTTACCAAAAAACCCTACATTTATATGTAAAGAAAATCTTAACCAGTGGACCACGGCAGTAACTTTGTGTTGCATCCATTAAATAATCCATAATTATTTATTCATAATTAGTTGTACATAGTTTGAAGTATCAAAAACGAGTAACCAGCATTAAAAGCTGACTGGTGCAACACATTTTTGACCCAAAAATAAAATAAAAAGAATTGGGTGGGAAGGTTTATTAAAGGTTCCTTCAGATTATGTTGAGAACATGTTTGTGTTTCAGACAGACAGAACTGGATCAAGTTCTTTTCCTCTGCTGTTAGGATTATTCTCTTATTTTTTTAAAGCACCACAGCAGCACTGTTAGTTTTTGAAGGCCTTTTTAAGTCCGTTGACCTCCCTTGTTAATAGGAGTGGATTGGATTTTTCTGGAGTCCAGACATCTCTGTGTTGAGATTTCAAGAGAAAAACAGCCTCAGAAACTCATGAATCATTTTTTATAGTGAAAAGTACGAGCAGTCTGGCTGTCTTGTTTTCTTATATTTTAGACTTGGGGGCAAAATGCAAAAAGAAAATTTCCAAATACATATTGAAGGAGTCAATGCAGATAAAACCACACACAAATATTTTCTCCAAGCGGCCTTTACTAAGTCTTAACCTCTATTTGAGAAGAAAGACTTGAGCTCAGATATAATTGTAGTCAAGCAGACTCCAGTCCCACCAGAGTGCAGTCCAACTGCACTCTGGTGGGACTGGAGAGAAAACCAGATGTCCTACAGCAGTGACACAAGACAGAAAGGCCTATGTCCTCATTTAAAAACTGCATTGGTAAACCTTGTCTTGAGTTTAACTCAGTTAAACTGCCTTGAGGTGAATGATGGGAGCTGTCCAACATCTTCTCTTAAAACACTGAAATCTTTTTTGTAAAGCAGCACCGGAGCTGTCCAGACCCAGCGGTACTGAAACACTCACATCTCCCGTACAAAACAGCTACAGGAAGGAGCTGGAGGAAATAAAGAGATTCAGAGCGCATTAGTCCCACTTCATTGGACTGGGGGTCAAAGTTTAAAGCTTGAAACAGGGAGGCAACTCTGCTGTTTGTGCTCTCTCTCTCTCTCTCTCTCTCTCTCTCTCTCTTCCAGTGAAAAGCAATTTGTTTTCAGGGGCCTTACTTACAAAGGCACTGCAGCGTGAGAAGGACTTTGTCATATTTGTCTCTTTTTTCCAAGGTGAGACTAAGAGAATAAAAAAAAAAAACAAAAGTAGAAAGCTGTGTTAAAAAGACTGAAGATTCCCCCATGAGGGAGGAAGAAAGATAACAAAAGAAGAAGGTGGAGACACAGGAATATTAATACAACAAAAAAGAAATGTTAAAGAAAAGAAGTAGCTATGTTTTGCAAGTCAACACAGTGCAACAGCCTTCACACGTGTCCTTGATATGGAAATAATGGCTCAGATCACGTTTTGACAGTGTGTACTGGAGGCATCTTTTTTTTCCCCAGCGTGACACGAGAGGTGAGCTCTCTTTCTCTCTCTCTCGTTCTCTTTCTTTTTTTTCCCCAAACAGCCATGGCAGATAAGAAGAGAGAGGGGGAGTCCCTGAGCTTTTGCTGTCCCACCATCCCTCATCCAGACAAGCTTGATCTCCATTTGGAGACACACAGTCAGCTATTATATGTTTGAATACTGGATCCACATGCGCTGGCGGTCTAAAGCCTGTTGCATGTTTTCATCAGACTAAAGGTGATTGTAGAAGGACTGAAACCGACTGTAGGAGCAGCACTTATTTAATATTCGATGTATGAGCTCGCCGATTGAAATTGTTTTTATGCATGCATGAATCCATGCAGCTTAAATTGCTCATTCAAAATAAAATATTTGTGCAACATGATTGATAGCATTTCTTTTAGTTGAAGCAACTGTACCAGATTAAAGTTTCCCCTCCCTGCAGGCGCAAATCATAACAGGTAATTTCCAGTCTTTATTCTTCCCCTATTCTGTTAATGCTCTTATCCTGAATGACCTATAAAGAGATCTGTGCTGAGGATTTACTAATGTGTTTGCCTATGAGCTGTTGGGGGGGGGGGGGATTAAACCTATAGTACGACCTAAAGGCCAGCTTGCCGTGAGCATATAAGATTTGATTATACCTAATTACTTTTACACTCAATTAGGTGTCCTCAGAGAATGCAAGAAATGATGAGGCTGCTTGTGTTTGAGGCTCTTCCACCTTCACGGCATCGAGTCAAAATGTGCCGCAGCTAGAAATTTAAATCAGAAAAAAGATATATTAAGGAAGATGCAAAAGGAGCAAAAAGAATCCCCCTCGCAGCTTCTCCGTCCTTCTACATGACAGAACATTAGCAAATCTGCTTTCCCCCGCAGGTCAAGCTGTTGTCAGAACCGGGTCTGGTTGATTAAGATGGATGTGTGAGGCTGGGATGAGGCAGAAACTGCCCCATGGTTGCCCTCCTCTGTCTCCAGCCTGACAGCTGTCTATAACACTCCACCCTCTACCTGTAAATTACACTAATGCAGAATGACAAACAGCCTGCCGCACTCCTTCAGGCAAGGAGGAGAGTCAGCTGCATTCCTGACACCAATGACATAACTGCACACAGGAAACAAGGGATGAGTGTCTTGTAGCACCATGAAAGTGATCAACCAGAGCACCTCTGTGCACACAAACTCCGCACTCTCAATCTTCGACTTTCTCCTGTGAATATAAAGTCTCCTCTGCTGTCTAATGCTTCCAAGAAACGAACCGTCTTCAAGGCCAGATCGATGGGCGACGGCAGACATGCATAATCTTAAAAACCTCCCACGCACGGCGTAGCTCAGCTGAGCACCTGTCCAAGGTTTAAAGTTTCAAGGTTTGCTCACGACTTTGTTCGTTTGAAAAAGAGCATGACGGTCTGGAGGCTTGAATACTCACATTAACTAAAACTTCATCCACGTTAAACAATTACAGAAAAAAAAGTCCTAAAAAGTTTTTAGCTCAACTTCTTTTTCATTAAAAATGTAAGTTTTTGGGATGAATATACAGAAATCAAACTACTAAATCTGTATATGTTTAAAAAAAAAAAAAAACAGTTAAAACATTTAAATCCACGTGTGCTTACATTTGTTTGTTTGTTTGTTTATGAAAAGATTGGGCTCCACCTATTAAAGATTAAGGATGCTCTGATTGGTCAAACACTTTTTTTTAATTTATTATTTGAGTTGCACCAAATGGACCGCTAGAAAAAGAATTTTAAAACTGTGTTATGTCATAATGACATTTTATAAAATAAGAATAGATTGGAGGCAATTCAGGAGCATTTAGACTGTCTGAAATTGTTTCTTTAGGATGTTAAAAGTAGAAAGCCACATCAAACCCTGAGACTGGGAAAACACAAATAAATTTAATCGGAACTCTTTTTATTTCACAAAAAGCTTGAAAAAGTAGTTACAGCCTGCCTAAAGAAATTTTTTCCATATACGGATTTTCATCTTGTTATTGTTCTGACTTCAATCTCCTTACCTCTGTTTCCAAAAAGCGCCTCAAAGCTCTTTTCTTCTTGATGCTCTTCCGTCTAACATAAACGGCAATGCTGAGCGCAAGAATGATGATGATAAATAGACCCCCGATAATGCCAGCTGCTATTAGAGGTGTCCTGTATAGACAGAGAAAGACAAAAAAATATATATAGCTGAAACAATCAAAAATAAAAATGCAAACCTGAGTCAGAGGTGAAACTTTGACCAATCTGTTGATAAAAACCTGAAAGAGTATGGAGTATTAATGCAGTATTAAGGCAGTATGGCTGAAAATCTTTAATATGTCCTGTGTACATCTCTGCAAGCAAGTAAATCACTTTTAATTTCACACTGAGATGCAAAAGGCTTGTGCTCGTCTTCGTAAATAAAATTTACTCCAAATTGTTTTTGTGAGTAAAATATCCCCAAAGACCTAAAACATGTTTTATTAATATTTAAAGTTTGTTTGCTGTTTTTCCATTTAAGTTTTTTTCAGCTTCCAAGAACGTAAAGGCAAAACAAATCAAAAGTTCAGGAAGTAAATATTGTAGCAGCTAATAATCTTTTCGTTTCAGTCACTGCAAGAAGCTTCTTTATGTGAATTTCCTTATAAAACTATTTCTCAAACTCCTCTAACCTTGATTTACCTGAAGTAAAAAAATTCTAATGAAATAAAAGAATTCTAATAAAGGAGCAATCAAAAGCACCAATCTTACTCAAATTGCTTTCCCACCTTCTGAGGAAAAATCAGCTAAAGGAAAAGCGTAAAGGTCGAAAGTTAAAAGCTCTTTCTCTTGACTAATGACAGCACTAATGTGTTTGCCATTTATATACCACCTGCACTTGTATGTACTGTTGAGCTACCATTAAATTCTGCCCTCATATTACTCTTTGTCCTTATCCATCCCCTTCACTGCCTTATATTTGCTTGCTTTTCACCCTAAAGTCAAGATTTGTCTCCACCTTCCTCGTCTTTTTCAACACAAACTGCAGAGTGTAAAGTAACATCTGCTTTAACATGATACTTGAAGTTCAAAAGTCTGTCAGTTGCAGCAACCATTAGCAGCTAATAGAAGACTCGCTGTGATTTGCTGCAGCAAGGCGCCACACGTTCATCGTGTTAGACTTCAGTGATGCGGAGCTTAAAATTTACGGAAGAGACTGCGAGTTTGGACATAATGAGATACAATGAGAGAAGAGGGACAGATAAAGGGCAGATTTAAAATATGTAAACGAATGGATTCAAGAAGAGAAATAAAAGAGTGACTAAAAAAAGGCTGAGTGAAAAAACCCAAACTGATGGTGAGACATAACAAACTGAGGCAGGAGTAGATAAGAGAAAGGAGTCGTGTAATCAGGAGGAAATGGTCTACAGCAGGAGGAGTGACACTGGGTCATCAGATGAGACGGGGGATGATGGCTTTGTAAGAAGTCAGGAATCAAAGTCTCTTAGAGGGAAAGTCTCACTCCCAAGATTTCAAAGCCTCTGCTGTCTGGTTCTAGTGGTTTAGGTACAAACATTTGCAGATTTACTCCAAGATTGAGACTGAGTCTTTTACATATTTAGTCTCATGAGTTTGTACGGTTGCACACTTACTTTACATTTGCTATGCCTCAGGCATTACTAGTGGTGCTACTGAATGAAAACAGTTTAATTTTAATCATTTTTAATAAATATATGGTTTAAAATGTTATACAAGTGTCTAGTTATTCCTTTGGGAAAGTGAACAATTAGTTTTAGTTTAGAATTAAAAGCCATGTGATTACTGTGTTTGCACCTCACATGCTAATTGTATGACTGGGGTGGAAAAAATCTGATGAGATGTGACTCTGTTTGCTTAAATTGCTATTATAATTTAGTTTTTGTTAAATGGATAGTTTGTTAAAAAATCATTTGATTTTTTTATGTGTTCTGGAATCCCAGTGCGTGTAGCAGAGAAGATTATGTTGTTTATATTTGTGGTGGTCCAGAAACGTGTTATAGACAGAAACTACTCACTGTCTTGTCTAGTAACTTCTTTTTTATGATCATTATTTTCATCATTTTTGTTTATTTTTATGTTGTTGATGTATGTTTTGTAGGAACTAACTTAAAAAATAACTAAACTACCCTGGATCATTGTTAGATGTAAGTTCAGCTTGATGCAATAATAAAAAAAAAAAATCCAAATCAAACATTAAATAATATATTCAAGTCAGTATATTTTGTGTATTTATCATTTTCACTCAGTTTTCTGTAAACTTTGATATTTCTATTGATTTATCACTGTTACACTTCAGTTTATCAACAATATTTTACTGAGAGCAATAAGAAACAAGTTTTGTTTTGATAGATTTTTTTGGAGTGTTCTTCCTCTGTATTTAAATGTCTTATTAAAGTTGCTTTCACTGCCTGGTTGTTGGAGTCGGGATTTGGGAATTTCTGTTTATCATCTTGACAGAAATTCCATTTAAACAGAGTAAGAAATATCCCTTAAAATCTATCTGGGTGCAGTCAGGGTCAAAGATAAATACAAAACTGTATTATTGTAAAAAAAAAAAAAGATTTCAGATTTATTAGTCGCTTTAACTTGGTATGTTTTACATTAGTACTCCCAGTTTCTGAGATTCCAGTTGTCTGCAGTTGGTGTAAAAAGTCAGAACATGTTGCACATTAACTTTGATTTTTCCAATAATCTGAAACAACTATCACTGAAAACAAATACTACAAGACTTCTTGGAAATATGGAATCATGCCACTACTTCCTAACAGGATCCAAAGTTTAGTGCAGGCACACAAATGATTTCTAGGTCATACAACTCTCTTGTTAATGAGCATCTTGAGAAACAGGTTTTAACAGGAACTTTAACGAGTTGTGGCAGGAATTTGACGGTGGTCTCCCAGAACCTGCATCACAAATGTATCCTGAGATCACTTACCTGTCCATCATCCCGACGCAATCTTGGAGTCTTGGCCCGATGCACCTGCAGGGCAGAGAAAGCAGAGAGATCATCCATTAAATCAGGGGACAGGTTATGAGCAAAACCTCATGTTGGCTTTTTTCCACGTCAATCAGCTGTCTCTCAGTGGGGGGGGCAGGGATGGAGAGTAGCTGACCACTTGTCAGTGTGACAGAAGAGGCATTGGGCTGCAGGGCATTTCTTTTGTTTTATGTGATGTTTGAAAGAATTTGTGGGTTGAGAGAAGAAACCAAAGCCCACAGTCAAAACTTTAAATAAGGAAAAAGAAACAGAAAAGCAGCCCTTTTTAAGTATCAATATCCTCCAAATAAATAAAACAGGATGGAGGTTGAGACATATGAGGTGTGAAGCTGCGTTTGAGGTGCAGGACACAGTGTCAGGTCAGAGTCAGCTGGCATGAAGATTAATGTTTTCTGGTGTGACAGTTTTTACAGTAGCACCTTCCATTCCTGTTAGCAGGACACTCCATTTGTTTGAATACAAAATACAACAGCAAATAATGCAGGAAAACTTTCAGAGATTTTATCAAACCTCAAAAAGCTCTAAATCACTATTTTTATATCAGTGTCTTTCCACTCACATCCAGTACGGAGTGAACTTACAACTTCAGTCAGCTGTTTGCGTGTTGTGATGAATGACAAGTTGTGATAATAATGTGAATGTAAAGATTTACTTCTAGTAATTTAGGTTTTTGTTTTTGTTGCAATCAACAAGCTTTTTTCTCAGGAGTCAGAATGAACCAAGAGTTCAAAATAAGTTGTTGGTGTTGACTCAAAGGCCCCCAAGATCCAAACACTGCCCATTTTGTTGAAACTAAGGATAATATTCGACAAGTTGTAAAGGTTTGTTTGGGGTATTTTTCAGCATTCAGCATTCTGTCTACAATAGATTTCTTACAGTTATTCTATTAAACAGATGTCTGTTTTATATTATCTGTGTCTAAAAGCGACGGGGTACTTGCACAGAAAGAGAGACGACCGCTCTCATAACTTGTAGAAAGAATTACAAAAGACTTTCCTGCTTTGAGATCTTCTTCTTCCTTTGAATATTTGGTTTTAATTTCAATGTAAGAATGAGAATCAGGTTTATTCAGCCAAGTGTGTCACACACACAAAGCATTTTGCTTCAGTTCACATTTTCTCCTACAGACAGACACATAAAGACCAATAGACATTGTTAGACATAGAACACAGACACAGTTAGGTACATTTAGTAACATAGTCCAACATAAATGTCTTATTAGTGTTTGAAGCTTGTTTATAAAATATATTTATTTGTCAAACTGAAATTTAGTATCTTTGATATAATAACTAACAGGGTGAAATCAGGCCATGGGAAGTTATTATTATTAAAAGCAAAAAACAAACAACACCCCAAAAAAACATTTTAAAAACCTTCAGTAGGCCTGGAGAGCTCAAAAATTACAAGAAACTCTGTCTGCTCAAAAAACAACAACAAAACAAAGAAACAAAGGCCGTTTACTGGAACAGTAGGTTGTCCAATATGTTTTTCCTCAACTAAAATAAGTAAAAGACCAATTACAAACCAATTGATTGTATTCTATGAACTACAGGAGATAAAGGCAAAGAAAATAATGATAAGATTTTATGTTCATCACATAGCAGAAGAGAACTTGGGAAATCTTCCAAATTAAGTCTAATCCTACTTCACAGCCTCAGGATGTAAAACAAACAATTACGAGGGAAATCAGATGAATACTATGAGGCTTTTTAAATACATAAAATACATTTTACCTTTAATATCTCATAATAATAACAACTCAATCCAGTTGCTGTAATCTACATTTAGCACCAGCAAACAAATATCTTACTATTGATTTTAACTGTAATTTGGAAGATTCCTGTTTATTTAGTCTTTTGTTTCTGAAAGATAGGCAGCATCTTTGCTTTTGACTAGACTAACTATTTAAGCCACTGGAGGGTAGTCTTGATAACATCTATCAGTGAGAGGTGTTGTTACCAGCAGGAAGTAATTAGAGCACACTCGTCACTGATCATTAACTTCAGATCTTTGTGTGGAGGACGTTAGACAGCATGGCGGACACAGAAGAAGGTTCCTGAAGGATTTTATGTGTGACAGTGAAAAAATGCAAAGAATAAGTAATAAAAATATCTGAAGAATTAGATTATACAGTGGAATTTGATCTATTTTAACTGTTGGACAAATATTAAAAATGAATAATCAAATAAACTGTTCACAAATAAGATTTTTTACAATTGCTGATGATAAATCAGAAGGCCAGTAAACATTAGTCCTATTAACGGTACATCAATTATTTGTCAGCATATTAGTTCAACTTGTCTATTTGATCAATAAATGTTTTTCATTTCAAAAATGCTAATGCCGATTAATCGGTCTCCCAATTAATCGCATGACTGCTGTATTCTTTGACCGATTAATTGACCAGAGTTTGCCGCCTTTAATATTGCAGATGGTTAATCAATAGGACGATTAATCATGCATCAGTAAGAGGTCAGTTATTACTGGCTGAGTAATTGAAGGCCCATTAATTGGTAGACCTAACAATTGTCCAATTAATCATCCAAATGCTTATTGGCTGATCGATTAATCAGTTGATACTTGCCAATTTTGAAATTGCTGATGATGAATTGGTAGACCAATTATTGTCTGACTGATTCATTCTCTAACCGATTATTCGACCAGTTTGCCACTTTCTAAATATTTGGAATATTTGTTTACACTTAAGTGATGATCAAACAGGTCAGAGAAGATGCAGCAGCTGCTGCTACAGCCACCACACTGAAGTTAAATTATCAAAATGTTCTTCCTTATGTAACGTCTTATTTACTGTAAAAAAAAAATTTTTTTTTCAAGTAGAGCAGCTGTGTTACAGTACCATTAAAAATAAATCCATCTTTGGTTCTTTATATCACATATTCAACCTCACAATAATGTTTGGCCCGTAGTGTCCTTATCTTATTAAACCTGACAGTGTCAGGACTTGGGGGTTGATTGTTTTATTATGTTCTGTACTTTGGGGGTTTTTCAGTAGTTGTTTTTTCTTTTGTTTTCATTCGGTGTCTTAGGCTTTTATTTTCCTTTGTCATGTAGTTTCCTGTTTTGCTTTTATTTTGGTTATGTCTGTACTTCCTGTTCCCCTCATGTGTCATTCAGTATCTTGTCAGTTTAGCTTGTCTCTTTAGTCTAGTGTTTTTCCATTCAGGTGTTTCTTGTTTCTGTGATTACTTCCTGTGTTTGTTTCTCCCCATGTCAGCAGATGTTTTGAGTTTGTTCTCAGTTTGGTTTTGTACTTAAGTCCCGTATGTTAGTTAGTCAGTGTTGGTTTGTTTTAGTCCCTATCGTAGTTTCTTGTACTCAGTCCTAGTCTTAGCGCTCTGTCTGCCTTGTCCCCGTATCTGTCTCAGCCCCTCTTCACCTTGTTAGTTCTCATTTCACTCCGGTCTCGTTAAATGGATTATTTTCAGTCTGAATTATCTTCGTTGTTTTCGTCGTGATTAACCCTCATCCCTCTGTAAGTTTGCTTTTGCCAGCTGTTTTACTTTCATTATTAAAGTTCAGTTATTCTTTACGTTGGTTTTGAGTTGCTTCCTCCTGCATTTGGGTCCACCACTTCCGCGAACCTTGACAGACAGTGTTTGTTTCAAAGTATTAGGGCTGTTTAACGTGACTAGGGATTAGATCCTAAACAGTTCTAATTTTTGATGATCATGAAACAGAAGATGTGGACCAGATAGTAAAAAAAAAAGAAAACCGTTAGCCTGATTTTGTGTAAATGGAAGAAAGAAAGTAATGTACATGAGGTTTACAAAGGCTGAAAAGATCAATTTTAATTGCTTTGTTTCCAGTCTTTGTTTTTAGCTAAGCTCATAGGATAATAGTTTAACAGACATTCCCACCTCAGCAAGAAAATGAGATTATTTCCATAAACACTGAAGGGATGTGTCTTTTCCATAAGACAAAGTAAAACACCTACAATCACTGTTGAAGAATTAAAAGAGCAAATATGAACCAGAGCCAAATTATTTGTGTGTGTAACATTTTTGGCCAAATAATCCAGATTCTGAATCTGAGCAACACTTTAAAAAATAGATTGACACAAAATGCAAAGAAATTTAAAAAAATTAAGATGGAAACCCACGGCTTGTATCAACTACATTTCCTCAATCTGCTCTTCCAGATAAAACTTTGTAACAAGTTTACATGGATTCCCTTTAAGATTCTTGCAGATGCAGCATATAATCCCTCCAAAATATTCAGGAAATCTCTTGAAAAAATTCAACAGGTAAAATTTAATAACTAACTAAAATGTAGATGTTAGGTATTGATGGACATTCCTAGCTTAAGAGCTTCTTGTTATGTATCAACATACTGGCATAGAAACATTAAACACAAAAACAGATTGTTCCTTGTGAAATACACATTAAAATCTATCAACTTATATTTTCCTGTACACATACAGTGAGACATAATTTAGAGAAGTAATATGAAAAGAGCTATTTTTTTTTACTTTGGTTTTAGTACCAAATCTCTTTGTTTGGGATCAGAATAAGGTCATAATTTGGCTACAAATCAATTCTTTGAAAAGGAGAAAGTTGTTGAAAACTACTGCCTTTAATAAGCTCATGGCTTTTCCATCTGTACCCTGTTATGTGCATTACAAAGAGTGTAAAATCTCCAAAACCTTATGTTTTTCACTGTGACCAGAATAAGTCGCTTTCTTTTGTATAGATATTAAATGCAGTGAGAAATCAGAGCTGCAGCTACAATACCAGCTCATAATGAAGTAAATCCTGTCCTCCTACTCTTCCTGTGAATGAACCTCCAGTTCAATTGTTCTCCTTTATCTTTAGCCTGTGCTTCTTCTTGGTCTGCTTTATCAAATCCCCAGCTGACATCACTGCTGGCTTCATAGCTTCCCCTCTTCCTGCTATGTGTCTGTACATGCCCCTTCATTCATAGTTGATCTGCTTTTGCACCTTCATGGTCAACACATTCTGCCCCTGACAGAAAGATCCCTACAGGTCAACAAATGTAACGGTCCCTTTTTTCCTTTCCTCTCAGTGGAGGGAAAGTAATGCATTATGCCTTGAGAACAACCACTGCACAGATAAAAGAAACAGAATTTTTTTAAAGATCTAAAACGTATCATCATGTCTCATCAATTTCTTACCCCTGGGTGCAGTTGGCGTGGCAGGGGTGACACTCGTTGTTGGCTTTGGCATATTTGAAGATGAAGCTGTTGGCGCCCTGCAACCCGTCGGGACATTTCTCCACACAGTTGGGTCCATCCTTGAAGTGGAGGCATTTTACACATTGGTCCGGGCCCTGGGAGGAGAGCAGAAGAAGAAAGCGGAAGGATGAGAGGATGAGTCACAGGCAAGAGGAGGAGGAGATGGTGGAGGGGTGAATAAAGAAGCAGAAGATGCAGAAAAATGATGAGTGTGCCAAATGAACAGAGAAAGAAAACAGGTTTGGAGAATAAAAGAGCAGAAAGAACAGAATCAAACCCAGATCTGCCAAATCGGGTCAATTTGTTCACTTCCCATCACAGCTAATTTAGGCAGCACATGAATTTCTTTCAGAGATTTAGAAACATGCAGAGCAAAATTGCCAAGAGTGTATTCTGCTACAACTCCTGTCAAAATTGTCAAAATGCATGAGGGATCAGGTCGTGTCAAAGAAAAGCAGGGTGAATGTGATGGAGGAGATGGCGAGCGCGAACTGGGCTCAGCTGCATCATGAATAAGTAAGGAGGGTAGTGAAGCATGAGAAGGGATGAAAGTGAGAAAAAACCCACTGTACACTTTGTTTTTACACATATTTGAAGCTGTAAAGACTAAAAAATGAACAATTCTACTGACTGAAACAGGAGTTTTTGTATGTTGGTGCTGTTGTTTGGAAGAAGCTTTGGAAGTTTGAGCTTCTTGCCTGTTGCTAATGACGACCACAGTGACCTGATGGACAGCCTCTCGCAGTTTGACACATCCGGCCACACGCCATCAATAAACATCATCCTTACTTTGCATCTCTGTGTGTATACATGTGTGTAGATGCATACAGATGTCTTGGTACATCTGGATGCTGTACACTGGTGTGTGTTTGTGTGGGAAAGAGCCTGTGGATGATTGACTCTGGTGTTATTTACTGCTCAGCTGTGACCAGCATCTCAAAGCCAGCAGCCCGTGTGCATCATTGAGAAGTTGTTCTCTCTCTTCATCTCTTTTTCCTTTTTCTCAGGGGACCGTCAGAAAAGGTTAGTCACACAATCGTTGGATTCACCCAAAAATCAGCCATGCAGCACATTAGATTCATCTTCCAATAATGTAACTTTGCTAATGTAAAATTGAATTTTGTGAACAGATCAGGACTGCGCTTGTTGCAGCAGCTCTGTTTTGCATCAGTACTTCTTTTACAACTTTGTAAATGTTTGGGACCTGAAGAGTAAAACTGCTTCATGTTTTTTAATAAATAAATAAAAATACCACTATTATAAACGTAAAAATAATATTCCAGACTAAATTGAGAAGTTTTTGTAATTGTAAACGTCTATTTGAACAATCTACCTCAAAATGACCCTCTAAATAGTCATTTATCAGTAACAGTTGTCATTTCTGCTTTTCGGCAGGTAAAAAAGTGCTATAGTTTCCTTAAAAATGATGTTTAGAGAGTTCTTTTTGGTATATATGTATGGAAATTATTTTATTTTTGAGAGTTGTGTTTGTGTCCAAATCTTCTTAACATAACTTTACTGGAAGGTCAGAACGCACTCTCATTTTATTGTTTGCCAAAAGCACGTCATCTAAAACAGCAGCGGCAGTTTATCATTTCCCCCATTAACCTACCATTCACCTCTGCAAACACTCCTTATATCTGCCCAAATCCTATGTGTGAAAGAGATAGGATCCAAAAATATAAGTTTGTTTATGGACGCTAAAGATATGAGACTATCTTACATAGAAAAAAATGAGAAGAGTGGTTCTAATCTTCAAGTCTTTTTCTGCATTCCTAAGATGTGTTTAAAGAAAAGGGATGTCAGGTTTCAGAAAGGTTTTACCGGGCCGAGACACGTCAAGCTGTTTGCGTCCATCTTCTCACACTGGCTGTCGCACTCCAGGCACATGGATCCGTTGGCAAACTCCCGCACATCCCTGATCGAGAGATGAACATCAAAATAGAAATGCATGGATTATAGATCTGAGTGGATACTTACACTGAAATATTAACAGAATGCTTCTGCTTGATTCCAAAACATTCAAAATGAGTGTGAGCACAAACTGGAAATCAGGCCATCTCTAACATTTCTACTTGACTCTAAATATTATTTTGTCAATTTAAAAGCTCATTTCAATCCACATGAATACAGACAATGTTTATAAATAATAAACTACATTTTACAGACATAATCAAACATAGAAGGAGATGTGCTTTAGATCAAGAGAAAGTAGAGCCACAAAGGAAGTATAAGAAATTAAACAGGAAGTCAAGCATTTTTTATTTTCTAAAATATTAATTGAAGTTTCTGCAAAGTTTAGAAGATCTAGTAGATTATTTGCTAAGCTCATTAACATTAACATTTTTGCTAGTTTTGTTTCCTCACTTCAAACATGTAATGGAACAGACAGTGAACAATAGAGCTCAATATTGGGTGCGTACACAGCAATTACAGTGGCAGCAGCTGTGTTTAGCCTCAGGCTAAACTCTTCAACTATTCTCTGATTCTATGTCCAAGACTGTGCACAAGTATCCAATCCATATATCTGAGGGTTTTTTGGGGGTTCAAATCCACGAATTAGCTTCACTTTTGAAGTGAGGCATCTCTGGCGGGTGGAAGACGCCTGCTGTCAATAGCAACCACTGCCGATCAAACACACTTTTCACATCAGAGGAATCGATCAGCCAACGTGAACGATGGATGCCCTCAGAGAAGGATTCACTCAGTCCCAAACAAACTCTTTTCTTTAAGTGATGACATAAGGAGAATGACTTTTTGTGTATATGTTGGATTGTTTATTCTTAGCATCTTATACTGTTTGGGTGGAATAATGCGTTAATAGATTTTGGTTTTATATGATCTGGGACTGAGAACTTCACATCTCCTGCAGGTATTTGAGCTTTTGTGCATTCTCAAGTGGGAATATAAGATGGAAATCTTTAGTCTTAGTAGGTATACAAGCTACAAAAAGAAAAGAGACATTCTTGCACCCCAGTGTTTAGCAATATCATATTAAAGGGTGATAAAAGAGAAGATAAAATCCCAGCTCTCCACTTTTTCTGAGCATTTTGTCAGGGTATTTTTTCCTATGACTGATCTTAATTTTAAACTGTTTTAAAGAATTTTTAAATGTTTACAAAGAGCACTCCCAATAACCAAGCTCCCCTATCCTTCTTGTCCCTGTTCCAAAGTAAATTAGATCTGACTCTTGAAGCTGTGTCCAGTGGAATGCTTTAAAAAGCCAAAGACGTGGAGAGATATCTCTTTGTTGGTTGAGTGGGAGAAAAAATTCATGGAGGAGACAAAGACCACTGCAAGGGCGCTCTCTTGGGTCATTTCCATTCTGTCAAAGCCGTTCCTCCTGATTGGCCTTCTTCACGGCTGAAAGTGTGCGCCAAGGCCCCATTGGGGGATGACCTGATGTGGGGGATTATCCCTGCTTTAGCAGGAATTTAAGCAGGACTATGACCAACCATTCAGATCTTAAAACATCCAGCAAAACCAGAGCATGGCCAACCCACCAGAGCAACTTTTTTAATTAACCACTTTCTGCGCCTCCCTTAGCCAAGTTCCTCCCTCCTCTTCTAACCCCCGTGGACACCATCTCAAGACTTTTTCTTTTCCCTTTTGCATGCCTTTGCACTCCCTTTGTTTTATTCAACAGACTTATAAACTAAAGGGAATTAGTGCGTTTCCTCATTAAGAATGGATACATAGAACAAGAGCCAGCTGAGGAATCTTAAGGTTTAAAATCACCAACCTGAAAACATTTTTAATGAGCTATCACTAAATTCTTTAGAGATAAAGACTTTCACCGCTTCAGAAAGAAGTCAAATATTATGCAAATCAATAGTAAAACTCAACTGTAACTGAATCCAATAAAATATTTAAAACAAGTCAAAATATAAATAAAAACAAGGAACTCAAAATACTTTATATCACATAGGAGTTAAACATTTTTTCATTTTGAGTTGAAATATTCTTTTTTAATCCTTTTAAAAACTGATAGTAAGTGTAAAATGCACACTTCTGCAGATGCTTCTTTATTCTTACAATACTGTTGTAAGAAATACTATTTACACTATTATTTAACAGTTTATGGAACGGAATAAAACAATTTTCCGTTTTCTTTCAGCTTTTACTTTGCATCATTTGATTGTCATTGTATGTGGAAAAACTCCTGAAAAACAACATTACTGTTAATCTTTAAAAAAAACAAAAAAGATAAATAGCTGAAAATCCTTCTCAGCAGCAGGTTTCAGGAATTTGGATGATTTTCTCTCATCTTGCTGACAAACAACCAAAAGAATTTAATTGTTAATTTCTCAGCCAAGGAAACAAGTTAGTGAGTGCTTTAGTTATTATGTTTTCTTTTTTATTCATGTTTTAATAAATCTTTGACTGACAACATATGTGCAATACTGATACTAAGATATCTAATAACAGCCCAATAAGTGTAATTTTCTAAAAAAAAATCTAATTTCAGGCGTAGACTGAGTGAAGGATGAAAAAAGAAAACATGGGTATTTGGAACTGCCAGATCATATCACACTGTTTCATGAAATATTTTACAGCATTGTATTGTATCATTGTATTATGAATCGTATCACATCAGGTTATATTATATCAAGCTTAATCATTCAAATGGCAAAAAATCTGGTCTACATTCTGCTCCAGGGCAGATCTGAAATTTGTAAAAGTGGGAGTGAGACATGAATTAAGGCATCAAATATGTATTACCTCAGGGGTTCAGTGTTTCAGAGTCTCTACCCCAAAAAAGCTCCCATTAATCTATCAGACACATTTTTGAATCTCTGTTTCCAGGGATTTGGGGGTCTTGCATCAGGCAAACCTTTAGATTATACATATTTTGATTCAGCAGTTCAGACCAGTGACAGAAAGCAACAAGTGAAAGCATTGAATATTGCAATATTTTATGGAGGCTGACTGTATTTACAGTGAAGGAAACAAGTGTGCTTCAGACGCTCTCTGCCACGAGCCTCTTCTTCTTCTTCAAAGCCTTGCTGTGAGCTGATTTTTCCCTGCAACTTCAAAGCTTCCCTCCCACAAACGGCACCAGAAAGGACGAGCAACAAGTCAACATGACCGAGGGTTGCATGTTCTCATACACCCTCGCTTGCACACATACATGCAGTTTTTTTTCTCTTCTCTGAGGGGAAACACATACTTGACATCACCGCTTGCAAGAAAGAAAAACAAATTTATCTTTCAGTGGATGCTGGCAGTGAAATCTGGCTGCAAGTGATCTAATTCACAACATCTTTTCATTCACTCAAGATTTCCTCAAGAGTAGCTGAAAAAAGCTGCATCTCCATGACAGTGTTGCTCCCCAGGTTTCTGGGTAGTGATTTCTTTGTATGTGTCTTGGCAGGATAAAGACCTGGTGCCACCTGATTGGTGAGTGTAAAAACACACGGGTGCAATGTGGCATCAAGCGGCTGTCACATATTCCCTCTTCTCCTTCATGACTTCTTTTAAGTAAAGGGAATAAAAATAAAACAATTGCCAGAAAATGGTTACTCACATTAAAAAGCACAGGTGGACCGCTTTGTCATATATTTCAAACATTTTGTAGCTCAAAGCAGTGAAGACTCATGTCTGTCAATCTAAATGGGCAATTTTTAATTTAACGTAATCCGTTAACAATGTATTGAAATTGATTTTGGTGGATGGATGCAACACACAGCCAAATGTTCCTGTGACAGTTCGCACTGTGAAATTCCTTATTGGCTCCTCTCATTACATTCATGCCAATCGACAATTAGACTTTCCTCCCCCAAAAGCCCTTGAGGATGTTGTGAATTCATTTTCATGCATTACAGCTGTTTAAATTGATTTTAATGCCTCTGCTTGTCACATAATGCCGTTTTCTGAGAAATTGATGCTTTTTTCCTGAAACCATAATGATCTAATATTCAGATAAAATGAAAAGCTCTTTTTATAGCTTTACAGATTCAAAGGAAAGATTCTGCTGGGTTTCTGAGAACTTGCTGACTGTTTTATCAGTGAATAGACTTCTTACCCATCAAAGAGGTTGCAGGACTCAATGCAGGTGCGGCCTCGTTTGAAATATCGGCAGGAGAGACACTGATCAGGCCCAGGGCCCCAACATCCATCATCTGAACACATCCGATTGCAAACCATCCGCTGTTGGACTGTAAAGAAAAAAAAAATTAAATGGTATATAAAACAAACACAAATGCACTTCTCCTTGTTTAACATTGTAATCTGGTTTGATTGAAGGCTTCCCAGCTGTAACATTGGTATTCCAAGCACCTTGGCCATCAAAGAGAGCTCCAACCAGAACCCTTGGCCTCTTTTCCCTCCAGACAACCACAACAATCAATGCTGTTCATCAGACTTGCTATCCCCTCCATCCGGTGAGTGACACACACATCCCAGGGAGTGCTGCCTGGTGAGGGCTAGACCCTCTGTCAACAGCAGAGCAGTCAATGGTAGACAGTAGGTTGAGCCTAATGAAGAGGCTTGTATTAGCTCCCATCGATCGTTCTCTCACACACACACAAACACACACTGCACTCATTATCTTGCTAATGATATTAACCGCAGCATTGTAAAGCCAAGGGAAACTTTGGCAGCCTCTGCTGCAGTGAGCTATACAGGAAAACTCATATAACACATTGTCAATATGTAATTCATATTTAAATTTGAATTAGCAACATAAATAATAGTGTCATAATATTTTGGGGAATAAGACTCTTCATTGTTTTGTCTGGCCTCCAGTTGCTGTTCTGGCTATGAGTTTAACTCCCCCCCAGTGCATTCATGTCCTAACGGAGCTGAATAAGGGCTTTCATAGCAAAGTAGTGAGAAATAAACATCATACTATTGCATTGGAAACAAGCATGTCAGTGACTGTAGATAGAGCAGAGCTGGATTTACCCGAAGAATCAAGGTTTGGAATCAATTACAGCATTAAAGGGAGTCAACATAAAGTTCGGGACATTATTCAAAGTTTGCTCATTTCTGAATATGTGCTAGGACAGAAAATTTGTGTGTGTATGAATGTGTATCAGGGCACTAAAAATAAATTTAAAAAGTCATGAATACAGAGACAATAATGTACAAATTTCCCCCAGCAGCATTTCACTATTTCAGCATTTGTTTTCATTCTTCTCAGCAGTCTGGGACACGGATGGAGGAAAAAAAAAAACCTCAACAACTGCATCTGCCATCTTTTCATTCCAGCTGGGCATGGTAAAACGGGGAGGGGAGTTGCAGGTGTGACATAAGGTAAGTTCATTCAGTGGAGCTTGTTTCTTGCAGCCAAGGCTTTTTCCCAACTGCTTGCTGTTGGGTAATTTCTACTTCAACCCATCATTCTGAATACATACAATACTGTGAAAAGGTTTTAGACAGTGGGAAAAAAAATCTCAATTAAAGCAATATTTGGTGTGAACAGCTGTTCACGTTAAAACAACATCAATTCTTCAAGATGCATGTGCACCCAGTGTGTGAAGACACTCAGTCACTATTTGAAGATTGGTGTTCACAGCACATATTCATGTGATTCACATTTTTCACATGGATAAAAATAAACAATTACAATTTATACTTATGAAATCATTGTTATGCAGCATTTTGTCATACCTGACTAAAACTTTAGCACAGTACTGCATATCCTTTTTTACATCTAATCAGTTCTACGTGCAACTCAACTAGTTGTCTATGAACTGGACGTAGACCTCCACCCATTATCTGTAACCGATTTTCTTCAAACGATATCTTATTAGTTTAAATAACTTTTTAAATAACATTAATGGACTGCAGCATATGTGAGAGAGAAGTTTGATAATGTATGTGTTTATTAGTAAATTTGATAAGCACATTTTAGAAATAATTTTCTCAGGTGCTTTATGCCAATACAACAGAGGGCAGCTATTTTGACAATACTGCTACACAATAATTTCTCTAATGCATCTGATTTTATCTTCAGTACTCATTTACAGATACTTGAATATGTTTACTGTGGTTAAAAACTGATGTACATAATGTTTATCAGTGATAATTTAACGTCTTTACATAAATCGTAAATTATCCACGGAATCTCACAAGGCTTCGTGCTTCCTATTGTGTAAAACATTACTCAGACTCAGTTTTGCTTTTCCATAATGCCTAAAAATTTCAGTTAGAGAGAAAATATATCCTTAAAAATTTAAACTCTAGATAACTTAAAAATTCTACTTTTAAATGACAGAAAAATAGAAATTGTTCTTAAGACTTAAGCAGCTAAGGGGAAAACCGCCCAGCTGTTTATTCATTTCAGCCAAGTTTGACCTCTAGTACTATTGTAAAATCACCACTACTTACTGCATTCTTTTGGGTCTCTGTTGTTGCGGATGAGAACCTTTTGAGTTGGGGTTCTGAAAAGTGACGTCCAGTTGAGGGTGTTGTAGAAGCAGAGACGGCTGTTGTTGAAGATGTAGACGTTTCCAGCACTGATCTCACTCAGTGACTGGAACTGGAGTGAAGAAATCCAACGCTGCTTCAGGATCAACAAAGAAATACCACTTCCACTGCAAGACAAGAGACATTAGGAAGACACACGAGTTATAACAGAGACTAATTTAAATTTAAATTTACACCCAAAAATGTTTGCCAACATACGAATAAGAACAGGCAAAGAAATAAGGGTGAAGATAATAGGGACAATAATTAAAGAGATTTCTGTTGATTTAGTTAAGGATAAATAAAACAGCTTTACTGAAGGAGTGCAAGGGGTAAGATAGTATTAATGAGAAGAAAAAAGGCTTAAAATATCTGATAAAAAGTATGAAAATAGAAGAGAAGCTGCACATTAAATAATGTATTAATGTCATTTGAATAAAAAAGGGGATGAACCTCTTTTGCTTGCATTATTACTTGGATCTGTGACTTGCAAGCAACTCCAGAACCTGTTATCAAACTAATCAAAATTGAGCTACAGCAGCACTTCAAAGAACTTTGGTTTGAAGCTGGACTGACTGTCAGTGAAACAGAGCATACAGAAGTACTTTTGAACACGTCAGATGAATGTATAATGTATACAATTAAATAACTGAAAAGTGGATTAAATTCAGATTGAAAAGGAAATGTCGTATGACACAACCATTTTGTTCAGTTAATGAATAGGCTGTGAGAAATGCTGTTGTACGTCATATAACCATCATTATCTGACCTATAACTTCTGGACATGTCTGGTTTTCTGCTGATAGTCATACCTATAAAGGGTTCTGCCTCCGATGGTTGCCAGGTTAGAAAAAACACTCAGATCCGTCATGTTTTCAGGCCAAGACTGAATGTTCAGGTAACCTAAAAAGAATGAAACAATTTAAGCATATTCAGCAACATTAAATTAGTTGTTTAACAAACAAAAAGAAAAGACAATAAAAAGAGATATCGGAAGAAGAAACATGCAAGTTAAGAGGAAAAAGATAAAATACTAACATCCAGATTGAAAAAGGAGTTTTTTATTGCTGATCATAAAGTTGCATTTCCTTTATGAATTTCGAGCGAGAGTCCCATTCTTTGCAGGAAACACGACAGGAGAAGACAACACACACTAATTAAAAGAATGGATTTAATATTCGCCCAATTTGTCTGGTTGCACTTGCCATTAATGACAGATTATATCAAATCAGCAGCTGTGGAAATGACATTAAAAGGAATAGAGCAGGAAATGGCTGGGACAGAGGAGCTATTGCTCTTCCTTATTGCTCGGGTTTTCATTATGAAAATGCAGTTTCACTCCATTAGCCGTTTGGCTCAACTGCAAGTTGCAGTTTAATATGACAAAAGGGTTTGTCTACAAGGCTATTTGCTCACATTCTGCAGCTGAAAGCAATGTATACACACATACGGTTAAACAATCTGTAGAGCACCTTTCAGAAATCAGCTTTCATCTTAAAGCATTCTTCAGCTGTTTCAAAATCCAATTAATTTACAGAAACACACAGTTGTGTTGCGTTAGCGTTTCCAGGGTTACACCAGTAAATAAACTTCACCTGTGATCTCCTTTACAGTTCGGAAAACATTAAGATGCTCCGGGTCCATGGGGCCAATACCATGATACATGTCCCTGAGGAAAAATAAAACAACAGCTTCAAAGTGGAATTGTCGATTATGACATGAGCTCTCAAGGAATAAACATTTACAGAGTGACCAGATTTGTCCAGATAATATGGTCCTCAAAGATTTTCACAGTAGCACATGACAGAAATAACATTTTATGTATTTACTACACTTGTTTCTTTTCTGTTTTAAAATAGTAAACTGATTTGGATAAATACTTATTTTCTTGACACAAAATAATTAATTTATCAAAAAAAAATGTCTATAGATCTTTTTCTATCCAGATTTAAAGCAAATTGTGACCATTGTTTTCTAAAATATTTCGAAACATGTGAGATCACCAGTATTCTCCTGCCAGAATTATAGAAAAAGAGTCATGTACAAACTGTAAATCAGAAAACTTATTATTATTATGAGTCAAAGTGTAATTTTCTTAAGCTCAAGAGTGGATTATTCTGATATTCTGAATATTGTGATAACCAAAATAGTTTTATCTGGAGAAATTATCAAGAAAAAAAACATGATATCAGGTCAGAATAACTTTATTTCCTTGTGGCTATAAGATGATTCTGGCATAAAAAGTGACAGGTTGTTGTATTCAATTTTTTAGTATCACAGTCACAGCTCTTTAGTTTTTTATTGTAAATCAAGACATAAATATCCAGTTCAGCAAGACTTTCCATAACATGTTCAATTTGAATAATTTGTTACCATGACTGTCATGATCTCTGACAAAAAGGAAAACTTCTGTTGAATTTTTAAACAGTTTCTGTTTTTTGCAATAAATGTCCATGTTTATAAATATTACAATGTCTGGGTCAAAACAAGTAAATACTCAACCCAATAATACAAACAAACAAACAGAATTTTGTAATTTTGGGATGATGACAAAATCAAACGACAAAATAAGTTCTGGCATCCCAACTCGATGAGATACATTTGCACGTGTTTTACAAAATTAAATTATAAGAACTGAGTGAGAATTAAATGAACTTGGAGACAGAAGGAAGATTTTTTGGGTTACTTACCCTTTGATGCCCGTTATAAGAAAGATGAGGTTGCCATTGATTTTGGTGCAGTTCACAAATTTATCTATATTGCTGGCATCCACTGTCTGAGCTGTCTGTAGGCTGCCCGTCCCAATGCCATCACACACTGATAAAACAAACACACCGTTTCAGATGTTAATCTTTGTTTAATAAGTACAACTTTAGTCTTTGTCCAAAGTGTCCTTGTACAGTAGAGAACCCATGTTGTGAAACTGTTATTAGCCATTTTTTCACGGCAATGTTTTTTCTTCTCTTTTATGAAAATAAAGTCCTTTAGTGCACAGGCAAGACTACGGCCCTTCTCCAGGCATTTGAATTCTTTTGATGAAAGTGCAGGCCAATCTACACCCAATTCCTCTCTATAATGAATTCATTACATCTGCATTAATTACACTTGCAGTCTACTGTGAGCCAAGTTTTTTCTGACATAGGCAACGGGGATGATGAATAAGGCTGGCATTAAGTGGTGTAACCAGTTTTTGATAGTGATTTATACCAGCCAATTCCACATCTGAAATGTTAATTTGTTATCATTTCCCACAGTTCCTTGGGCTATCCCTCATTAACCCCTCCCTATGAAGTGACGATGTAATCGAGAGATTAGCCAATCAATGGATGCCACAGCCAATATGTAAAGCCTGAAGAAAAACATTATTGCCTTCCTTCCAAAGAGAAAGGGCAAATCAGTTACCTTTGTGGGAGCAATATGACGAAGGCGCTAATCTCTTGTATTGAACTAATGTAGTTTAATTCCACATCAGACATTTTAGGTATTTAGCTGATGCTCTTGTAGCAAAGTGACTTGTAATTACTGAGCAGGTAGCAGTTTCTCATCAGGAGACAATTCTGTTAATTAACATGCTGACTGATATTGGGATCAAACATGTGACCTTGATTTATGTCATATTTGTCCTCCAGAAAGTAATATGAACTGGATTTGCAGAGCTTTAACAAGAGACTAAAAACAGAAAAGGGAGTTGAGCACAAGTCTCATCAAGAGGCATTTTAAAAGAAGAACACAGGTTTAGAGAATTCCTGATCCAGATGGCACCAAACTTAGTGAATGAGAGAGAGGCAGGGGATCTAGCATTATTTTACCTTTTATTTTAAAGATATTGACATTTGGAGTAGGTGATGAATGCTGGGGTAAATGGAGCCACTAAAATTTGAATGTCAACATGTCAAAAAAAAAACAAAAAAGCATCTAAAAATCTGGATGGTCTTTGCCGATGGAAAAACAGTCAGAACCTACGGGCCCCAATTAAGAAAATATCTGACAAAGCTGCAACTGCATGTCACAAGGAAGTTCTCATGATTTCACAAAATCTTCACAAGGGTTCTCAATTTCCTTGTAAGAGTTGTGGGACCATGCTCTTATTTCACTGGATTTTTTTCAAGAAGCTTGAAAAATTGGAAACATAACTTCTCACAATAGCCTGAGTTATTGTGAGTGTCTGAAACCCCTCCTGAAGTCTTCTGAATTCTATTCCCAACAATGAGAAAGTGTGTGTGTGTGTTGTGTGTTTAACTAGTTGATAACAATTGCAGCCTGATCATATCATAAGCATCGTAGAACATGATAGATCCTTAAGAGTTTTAAGCATACACCTGTAAGGTTGTGGGGTTTATTCTCATTATGGAGACATTATGGTCCTGCTTAGTGTATAACAGCAGCATGTCACCGGTTTGTGGAGAATTTGTGATATTATGCTAGCACAGCCTGATCTTCGACTTCAAAACTACATCCTTGTCAACTCTGACATGGCTTTAGAGTTTTGCCATGGCATGGCTCAGGCAATGTGAATTCTTAGGCATGCATGGTTAACATCATCAACAACACGAGAAGATCTTGGGGGTACAGAAAAATCCTGGGTAAAACCAAATTGGTGAGTACTAAGAACACACCTGTGTCATGATTGCCTTTACAGTGGATTTTCAAAACTAGCTACGATTCACCCACCATCCGTAATAAAGTTCATGAAAAGAATAGTGGGGTCATCATGCCATCATTAATGGGCCTAAAGGAGATATAGACAGTAATCTGTCCTAACAAGACAATGTATTTTTTTCTAAAGCTTTTAAAGTAATTCCTGTGGGTTATTGTTGATCCATATGGCCTCTGTCAGCATAGTACAATTAGATTAAAACATTTTAACTATATAAGCTCTTCTGTCTACAATATATGTAGTTGGGCCGTGAAAAAGTTCTTTATTTCACTAACTTTCACATAACGCTATTTCTGCTTGTACTGCACTTTAAACTTCAAAGAAATGACACCCAGTGTAGGACTCGGTCTATTCTTAGCCTGTTTTTGCACTGAGACATAGAAAATGTAATGGCTTATAAAAACGGACAGGTGATAGGAGTTACTCAACATGTCAAACACTTTAAGTGAAACCCTTTAATACAAGGTCCATGTGACTTTGCCACACGCTACTTGATTTTAATAGGTATGGGTCTAAGCATTAGCTGAATGTGAATTAACTGAGACCTTTTGATCAAATGAACTTGTTTAAATTGAAAAACATTAGTCTTTTTCCTGTTTAAACATTGCACAAAATAATTTCAGCTTGTCAAATTGAATTAATTTCACAAAACTGGCACTGGCAATAAACAATGAATGTATTGTGTATTTTACAATAAGCATGTTCCTCTTTAGAGCCCATTTTTGATTCTGCCTCCCTTAACATGAACAATAGAGGAATTTAGCATTAAAACATTGGTAGACCACTTGGTTTGTCTGACCAAACTTCTTTATCATCAGATGCAAAGATGTCACTGTTGTTGTTTACCTTTTGGACAGATGTCGGTGCAAGGGATACACATTTTAATTCGATTCTCCTCAACTTCCATCTTGTTACTGGGACATGCTCTGACACAGGAGCTGTGGTCCACCACAAAATTATCTGCCAAAAATATATAGATTAGTTCCTGGAGAAATCCCAGAGACTCTGCTGTGAAAAACACATTTTATTTAAGGCATTTCTTTAAAAACTGATATTTTCCAAGAACCTTTAAATGCTTTGAAATTACAGTGTTTTAACTGTGCTATGGCAGTGATCAAAGCTGCTAACTGAGGGATGTTGCAAGATAAAAAGTGAAAGAATTTGTTCTTGGTAGCAGCAGTAAACAACAACAACTTGCTCATCAGATGATTGATAGATCTTGAATTTGCAATCTGTTGACGTAGCTTGACTTTTAATGGCTGTTAATTACTGCCACACTCCAACTCCATAACCGTGAAAGCAAGAGCTAAGATTTGTTTTTTTTTTCAGCTGCCAGAAGTTGAAACAGATGGTGTTGCAACTAGCTGATTGAGATACACAATTTGTTTAGGTTAGAGCCATTTATCTTGTCCTGAAATAATCATCTGGAGTCTCGTTTCAGGATAGATTAGAGGATAAATGCTTCTTCAATGAACCTTAATTAGCATCCTTAGGAGTATCTACTTCATGTTTAGTGTTTAGGAGCAAATTACAATGTTTGTTTTGACTTACGAGGACATTTCTTGACACAGAAGGCTCCGTAGGTGTACTTGGCTCTTGGATTGTGTTCTAACTGGAAAGATGTGGGGTTGTACACAAACGGCTGAGGGCACTGGGTCACGCATGCTCCACTGTCATTGAAATTTGTGCAAGCCTGCAGAAAGCACATGAATACCATAAGCAGACAGGACAGGAAGCTACTCAGAATCCTCTTAGAGGGCGTGTGGAGTTAAGGCAGTAACGCTAGGGGAGAATTTCAAACATAAGTCACTGTGGCTGAAAGAGTATTAGAGCAGCATTTCATTTTTACGTGAGATTACGACATGTGGATCATGCAGCTGCTCCTTGTCTCTCTGGATGCCATATAGG
The DNA here is from genome assembly GCA_006937955.1 of Pachypanchax playfairii. Taxonomy (NCBI): domain Eukaryota; kingdom Metazoa; phylum Chordata; class Actinopteri; order Cyprinodontiformes; family Aplocheilidae; genus Pachypanchax; species Pachypanchax playfairii. The sequence continues at coordinate 998,322 of SSNP01000133.1, forward strand.
AGAAAAATTGAAGCTATTGATCCACAGCCATGATGTAAACGGTGTAATGTTTTCCCATAAACCCCTTAAGCATCTTGTCGTGCATGGCTACAGTCTAAAATGGCAGTAATTGAATTGGATGAGCCTTTGCGTGAATTACAACAGCAATATCATCACTGTCACCAAGTATGAGTTTGCAAAGCAGGGACAAGTTGAGGTGATAAAATGGTATTAATTGGAACACTAAATCACCAATTTGTTCTTTGAAGTGGGCTGCCACTGCAGGCTTTTACAGCCCTCTGAAATGGCAAACAATTTATCAAATAAAGTGTATCAATTTCAGGAAAGGGAGATGAAGAAAAACAATGTTGTACACAAGTTTTAAATGTACCAAATGGAGTTGTTGGATTATATTATTTATACTGTATTACATAACAAATGTACATGCTTTGATACAAAATATCAAATAATACAATTCATATATTAAGATATTATTAAACATACAAAGCAATATGATATATGATACGAGAAAACATGGTCATATGATACAACACAATATGACATGACATATCAATTGGTGTAATATGATATGATAGCAAAAGATAATAAGAATAAGTAATTGATAATACAGACATTAATACAGTCCCATATAAACTAACATATACTATAATACAATTATACAAAAATATCCAATGAATGACCCCACTGTGGGATCAATAAAGGCTATTCTATAAATGATTTAATTTAATGATAAATTAAATTAAATTCACAAATATATGATATGATGATAAATAACAGTTTATGATATATGACATGATACTGTTATTTATGATACTGTAAGATCTGATACAATATCATACAATCAACTGTAAAGTTCAGTGTAATGAAATACAGTGTAGTACAGTGAAATCATACAGTGCAATATCTAATGTTTTCTTGGAAAGTTTTATTTTGGACTTAATGCTTTGCCAGTAGCTGTTTTTTCCCTTTATTTAAAGTTTATTTGTGTTTAATATTGAACTTCTCTTAAGTCTATTTTACAGAATATAAACCTAAACACAAGTAAGACATATCACAGGTACATCACTGATGGTGAAGGGATATCAAAAAGAAAGTTAGAGAAGTAAGATAAGATAAAAGTGTGTGTGAGGTGCAAACGTACAAAGCAGTCTGTGTCTTTGGGGCCAGTGCAACCACCGGCACATTCACGATGGCAGCAGTCGCTGACGAAAGGCCCGAAGCATCGACCGTCACACTGCTCTGCACACACTGTTTTTGTCACTGCCCAGGAAAAAGAGTACTCCATTTTAAAGGTTTGACAAAATTTCTCTCATACATTCATAAAAAGAGACAATACCACCACGCTCAACCTTCAGCTGCATTTGTAGCGGATTGAAAGAAATTTAGGGATTATGAAATTTGGAGCTTCAGCAACCAAAAGGTCAGGCGTGGATTTGTAAGCACGTAGTTGCTGGCTTGAATACCCAGACAGACTTAAAAAAACATGAAGCACTCTTCTCTCACAACACCTGCTCTACGGCTGTCCTTGAGCGAGTCTCATCCTCCAGATTTAGCTCAGTGACTAGCAGCTGAGAAGTGTGTTTGGCAGGTACAAATCTCAGGCGTCCTGCTGCTGCTGGAAGAAATTTAGCTGGTTTACTCAAGATTTAATTTGAAAAAAATAAATCCAATTGTACTGGATTTCACTGGGTTGATACAGTGGGATATTTCTTCCAAGTGGCTTTCCAAACTGTCCTGATCCCCAGAAAGCCTCCCTTCATCTGTTACCATGCCAACTCAATAGTGAAATACAACCAAATATTTGCTTCTTTTCTTCATTTTTATTTAAAACCAACATAAAGGAAGTCAGCAGATATAAGTGTTATTGGTGAAATATAAACATATCTATTGAGTTAAAGCTGTAGAATAATCTCCCAGACACTAGAGGAGATACACCAAACAGCAAGTCAGCAGAAGCTCCATTAAAAACTGTTCTTCTCACTTAATGCTGAGGCGCACACATGATGGTGCAGGAGTGGAAAAACAACCCTGGTCTGTAGTCAGAAAAACAACTGAATAAACTCTTAAATGTGCAAATGAAATAAACAAACAAAAGAAATGTGGATTTCTGACTCCATCTTTCCTTGGTGTGTTCAGTAGAAGGCTTTGCCTTGATGCATGCTCAATGTTCTCTTTATACCTTCTTTTGATGTAGTGTGCTGTATGTATGTCCTGCACAGAAACTACCCTTTCATAAAATACAAATGTGTAGACAGCAGCAGGGCCAAGAAATGTTTATGCAGGCAGCCAAGCTGTGATTGTTACTGTTACAGGGATATTTGTTTTTTTTGGATGCCATAGAAATCTATGATAAAGAATAGAATATAATGTTAGCAATGACTGAATTATTACCAAAAACATTTAGCATTGTAATTATAAATAATTTTAGCATTTTAAATAAAAAGACCTGAAGATGAAAAAAAAATGTTAATAATGCACTTATTAGTTGAGCTGCAAACACTTTATAATCCAAATAATAAGCTTTAACAATGTATTAGCTTAAAATGCCTGGTGTGATTGATTTTCTGTCAAATAGTGAGTCTGGTTCAGTGTATGAACAGTATATTTTAAGCATTTCAGAAGCATTGTTAATGCTTTATTACATTTAAAAATTAACTACAGAACCATAAAGCAGTAAGAAATCATTGATATGGGTAGTCATTTTGTAAAGCTATACTAAAATAAACAAAACATCAGTCAAATGTATCAGTGATTTCATTTGCGTACTCACAAGTTTGACACTGGCTTTCCTGAGGCCCCCAACAGCGTCCATTACATGAGCGATGACAGCGTCTGCCTGCAAAACACACCAACACCCAAAAACCTTCACAAGCAGTTTCAACGCAACAGCACAACAAGGAACAATAGCTTCTTACATGCTAATAATTTCCCCCGGACTTGTGACAGAGACACATTTGTCAGATGTTGTGTTGTTAAGACAATAGGCTGTGGCAGCTTGTGGTCTGTGAGGAACATAAGCGTGAAATACCGGATTCTACTCCCTTCTGTCAAGTGCTCACATGGAAAGTGGGACCTGACAGAGAACTCACAGCCCTCATCTGCCAGTGGCCCATCATCAAGACTTAATTGGCTATGGGTTAATTACAGAGTAAGTGGAACAACGCTGCAGATTGTCACCCGGCCACCCCAACCACTCCCACAGTGGAGTCGTTAATGTTAAATACCAACTACATCTCAGCAATGGGCTCCAATTTGGCAACCTCAACTCCCACACATCTCTTGTCATTTTTTTGGCCCACCTCCTCTGTCGCTTTTTATCTCCCTCCTCCTACACTGGCAACATCTAATCAACAAATGTTTCAGCTTTTACTTGAAAGTCTTTCCTCAACTATTTCTAGCTAAATCTACAATTCTGTATTCTCATTTTTCTCATTGCTATTTTATGCTTCAGCTGTCTCTACTCTGACCACAAAATATTTTTTCTTAAACAGGTTCGAGTAAACCTCATAATCCTTTTATGTGTTTCTACTCAGATTATTACAAATCTTGTCCATCGATAAGCAGAAAAGTTTAGAAGAGTTCTTTGGGTACACAATGTCCGCTGGATAGCAATGCTTGTTTTAGGGATGAAGTTGACAACTTCTAACCAGCTGTCACATTCACTAAGATTTATAAAGAGCGCAGCAGACAGCAGCTCCATGGGCCTTGCTGCAGAGCTGCAACCATCCCACTACAATAGGAAGGTTCACACGTTGATCTAACGCTTTGTGATTTTGCTTCCAAATTACCACCAGGCAAATAGAATGGATAAAGAGGGTTCAGCCACAACTGCTGCTACTAGTGATGTTTGTGTAGACCTTTGGGAGAAGGATCTAAACATTTGAATTGCATCCAAAGTTACAAGTCCCACTGGATGTGCTTTACTCACATCCGTTGTTGCTATTGTTGGATGGTACCACCAGCAGCTCAGCCTGGGGGTTCTTGATAATATCCCGCCAGTGGATGGTGTCGGCATGACACAGGAATTTGTTCTGGTCAACATAAACACCCCCGTTCAGGATCTCTGCACAAGGAGAAACAGGAAAAAAGAAAAAACAGAGAAAGAGAAATGAGCACATGGCCATGGATTTATAGTGGATTTATAGTACATGTACACGATGGCAGGAAATCAATACTTCAAGGTTAACTCTTATCGTTCTTTTGTCTCCAAGTCTCGTGTTGCAGACGGTGTTCTTTGAAGTGCATCTGAGCATGAAGATAAATGCTATTGACAAATGCACACAGTAATTCAATGCCATGTCCAAAGATGCTGATGGTTTACATAAATAGAGTGCTCAACAAAAAATAAGTAAACAGATTTTTTTCATGCAAAGTAAACAGCTACGCTTTTAGGAAGGACTCATCCCATATAATTTCCTAATCATGCACTGGGTATTAAATCCTTTCATTTAGCTGCAGAGTTAATGAGTCTGAATGTCACAAAAAGACACCAGATGCTTGTTTTGCTAATTAAAACTGAAATAGTAAACTGGAGAAGATAAAAAGCCTAACTGCTCATGAGAATTTGAGTGTATTTAAAGCTTTTTAAAAGATTTTCAGTGCCAGTCTATTATCCTCAAGAGCTTATCCATGACGCCAAAACAGAACCAAATCATCAATATGTTAAAAAACAGGTTTCTTGACCTGTTTCATGTGGTTCTATCATTTCAAGAGCTTCTGCAACAGTCTGGAGACAAATCCTAGATTCTCATGGAGTGTTTGGTTATTAGCAGAAATGAAGACCAGTGGCCTTAACAGATGCCAGAGAAGAGAACAGGATAATAAAGTCTAATCCTTCTTTGTGTCACTAATCCTGGTTTTGGACATGGATGCTGAATAAAATGATGCTTCTCTAATCCACTTCTCTCCCAAGCCCTGACCTAAGGCAGGAGAGCCACCACCAGTATCTCCTTTTCATAGGCACACCGGCTGAATGCATCATTAAATCTTGTGAGGGGATTTAGATGCAATCACCTTGCATTCATGTATCCTTGAATATGAAGTATGGCCTGATTCCAGGAAAGTACTTGTCGTAATAAATGAAATTTAATTCAAAAGAAGTTGGTTCAGATTAGGACTGGATAAGCTTAAAAATAAAGAAGGGCACTGTTTCTCCTGGCAGATTATTAACAACGTATGAGTTATGCTGACGATTCAGCAGCTGGGAAGCTGCACGCGGGGAGCTAATCATTACCATCCGACACCCTGATTAAGGAAGTGGGCCTTGGTAGAGACAGGGACATTTATTCACAACCCTCTTAGAGGTGACATGGCGCTTCATCTGCCTGCTGAATGGCCTACAGCCGCAGCTTCATGTAATCATGTTCCTGACACAATGGACGATTTATCAAAGGGGTGTTTACATCCATGCATGGTGCTGGGGAAAAGTTATGAGCTCTTCTTTATTCAAACAATGCGAATCACATTTTAAACAAGCATTTAATTGAAAAAAGCAGTCATCCACTGCTAGATTCCATAAATTTCTGTCAGCAGCTGCATCCAGATACACATTTTCTACCAACAGATTGTAGCATGGTTGCCCTGAAGTCACCTTGACATGATCGAGGGCTTTCCTCTAAATTCCTCCAACAACATCAACCGCCTCTATCAGTTGTCCACACAGCCTTAAAAAAGCCAGCAATTTACACAATTCACTGTGGTGTGGCAAAGGTGCAGAGAAGGCATTTCTTCTGGACAAGCTTCTTTTCAACACGGCTGGACACTTGATGATGGATAAGGGCTGTACAGCGCTTCGACAGACATGAACTCCTGACTTGACGAACACATCCATGCTGGACTATAACTGCTAGTCTTTATGTGGTGGAACACTGTTAAAACCTTGAAGTTTCTGAATAATGTTTTATTTTAACTCAGAATACAGACTCAGCAGATGTGCTCTCATATTTTGTAGCTGAAGATTTGTGGCAACTTTGATTTTGAAGTGCACAAAACCTGATGTTGGTCTGACATTACAAATTGTTTTTGGTCTGAGAGAAATAAATAAATCAAAATAATGGCAAATAACGCAATGGCGATTGTGATTGGACTGACCGAACAAACTGGTGGGAAGGCTTTTCCATCTTAAGAGCACTAAAAAGTTAAACTGCAGAAAAACTCCACGATGACAAAATGAACTAGACTTTACACTCGGGACCTTTGATGTATGACAGATTTAATCGATTTTGCTATTTAATGGAGAGCTGTCTTTTTGTTACCCACCCAGCACCACTCCAAATGTCCTTTTAAATGCCAGAGCCTCCTCTTCAACCCCCCACCTGCTAGACCAAAGATAAACTGCCAACAATGCTGTCCATCTAAGCAGGGGGCCCTAACTCCTCCTGCACTGTCACAAGTCTTGATCAGGTGGTCATTTATTAATGGGCAGCATGCTGCACCCCTGCCTGTCTTCACTCAAATAACTCCACAGCTCAACGTTTCGATCAGGACAGCTACATGACTGACCCCTCCCTGCAACCCCCATCTTCTTCCACCCAATTCTCCTTCCTTTCACATTGCTGTGATTCACAGGTCATCATAAAAGCTATTTTCCTGCGTTGCAGGAAAAAGGTTGAGGAGGTGAACAAGCAGGCAGCAGAGATATGAAAAAATGGTTTTCATTGAAATGGATGCAATATTTCACCAAACCAGCTCAGAATGTGAAACAATGGGAATGTTGAAGATGAATTTAGGCAAATACAGAATCCCAAAAGAGCCAAAATGACAAGATTGTAAAAAGTGCTTTTTTTTATATTTGATTCAAAAACAGAACAAAAATAAAATCTAAATTTTTGAGAGGGCAACAAACAAACCAAGTAATGTAATTTGTTCATATTTGATATCATTTTCTTTCTCTTTATTGTCATATTGTTTTCTAAAACCCAATTTCTTCTTCAGTAAAAAAAACACTATTTATTACACACACACACATACACAAAAAAAAAACACACAACCTTAAAAATCCTATATTAAACATTTTAAAGAAATCATGGTCATATTCTCTGCTACACAAATTTTTAACAATTCTCATTAGGGCCAAACAAGAACCAAGTAGGTTTTAAGTAAAAATTCTCTCCCTTGTTTAAACTTGTACAAATCTAGAGCAATTTATTATATTAACTTATGTTCCTTTTAATTAATTAATATGTTTTGATGGACTAAGTTTAAAACTAACACACACCAAAGGTGCTGTTTTTCATTTTTACATCCTGTATGCAGAACCATTCACTTCCATCAAGTGATTTGCAGGATGGCTTTGCTCCTTGTGATGCTGTTTCATGTGTGTGGACAGCCACTGAGGGCTCCACTGACATATGGTCAGGTCATGTTTTGCTTTTGGTGTAGCATTTTGCAGCAGCACTCTGGGCACTAAAAAAGCTCTTGATGGAGGAAAAATATTTTGCCAAGTCCAAGTTGAAGTGTCATGTTGAATTAGACATCTGAGTCAATGCTGTTATTAAATCAAGTTATATTAACCATTCATCCAAAGAGTTAATGTAACAGACACAGAAGACAGAAAAAACAAACAAAAATCCATTAGACATAAATGTACCAGGTGATTTGGAGTAATTAAATTCAAATTTATAGGTACAAATACATACAGAAATATACTGTACATATGTGACCAGATCACAACAAACTATTTAGTAGATCAATTGTATGTTTAATTGGGACAATGTTGTACATGTTAAAAAAGTCTGAAACACAATAATGAGCTATTTTTTTCAAAAAGTAAAAAAAAAAAAGAACTTGAAACTTTTTGTATTTTTTTTTTTAATTTAGAAAAGTTGCTCTTTTTTTCCAATTTGTTTTTATGTCAGTTTGTTGCAGCTCCTGCTAAAGTGTTCTGGTGGTACTCAAAATGTCAGAGTTCCAAATCATAAAAATTAACTCGAACACCCCCATGAAATTTTAAACCAACTAGTAATGTCCAACATTAATGTCCAACATTACTAATAGTTCTCCTCCTGGTCACTTAGCTCAACAATTAGCAAATCCCACTGGTTTTCCTAGCTTCCAAGTTTTAGTTTGAAATTCCATAGTAAATAAAAAGCAAAACAACTCATCTGTCTGCCAGTCATGTTTCACTGAGCAGGAACACTCCTGCTTTTTGTATTTCCATTCATTTTTCATATTAATATTCACTAGTGAAGCTGCAGTTTTGTGTATGACTTTTTTTTGTTCTATTGGGGATATTTGAGTAGCAAAATGACTTTAAATTCAGCCCCAAGATGAGAATCTGCACAGCCATTCAGCTTAATCGGTCTTGCAGTGATGACTTTAAAGTAATAAAGACTATCCAAATTTTGTACATCATCTCAGTTTTTGGCATGGAGGAAAATGAATTAAAGCTGAAGTCAAAAGAAAGAGAAGTGAGATCACTGATATTAAAAGCAAAAAAAACAAGAATAAAAAGTAAAGAGTGCCCTGACCTTAGAAATCTCACAAAAAAAAAAAAAAAAAACAAGTACAGCACAGTCAAGGCTTGAGGTGAGAGCAGCAGGTTAGGGTATTCATTTGTGTTGTACATCTTCTCCAAATTAAAATCAAAAAGTCTGGCTTCACAAGAAATTGGGTCCATTTTGTTGTTGTTCAGTAGAACAGAGTCCCTGTTTAAAAGTAGTGATGACCCAAGCACCAATCAGTGTTCACAACTCAGAAGAAAGCGTGTAGATGAGCCTTCATCAGTGCTGCTAGACACTTGTTCAGCATATTTCTCTCCCTAATTATACTGATGAATAAAACTGTAACACTGATCTGTCCTTGACTGATGAGTCCACACGTGTCGGCGCGGGTGTGTCACATTTCAAACAATTAAACCTGAGTGTATTTGAGGCATAGACTCTGCGTTTTTATTAGGATCATCTCTCTGTACTTGTCTCCCTCCACCTTGCACCCGCCCTCCTCCCTAAGATGACAGGTTTCTCATCTGGGAGTTGGACCAATGTGCTGAGTACAACAAAACTGAGACGATCACTCTTTTACCTCACAGCTGGCTGCTTCTTTTTCACAAGTCACTCACTAATAAAGAGGAAATCTTTGCATGGACATGAACACATTGGTGAAATTCTAGAATTAAGAAAGAAACATACAAGAAATATTTTCAGTCCAAATAAAAATCTCATCTTGGAACTTAGAGACATTAAGTTGGTAAAGTCTTTCATTTGGAAGCAATTAAATGCCAAATAATCAGTTACAAAAATAAAAACCTTGACTATTTTTTCCACGTGTTTTCTTCCTTTATAAATTAAACTCTAGAATAAAAGAAAATAGATGTTTATTTATTTATTTTTTCTAACTGTTTTCATTTAACTGACAATAGCTGAAAAAGAAAATACAAGTAGTTTCAATAATTTCTTATTACTGTTTCACAATAAATATTTTTCTTTGGGTGTTTATGTCTCAGAGGTAACACACTACTGACGCCATGTGATTATCTGAAGTGAGAAGGTTTTTTATAAATAACTATAGAATTGTGTATTTACTGTAATTGTGTAATTAACTTTAATTTCTATTTTAAAACTAGCCTTCAGCATCAGTTTAAAAGCAGGTTACTAATGCATGTTTTTCAATTTTCAGTCCTTAAATACTTTTGTCTTTAACTTTTAGAAACATTCTTAAACAAAACTAATTTAAGCCTAGTTTACACGGCAGGACTTTAACAGTGTCGCAAGAGTTTCAGACCACACACGCCGAAAAAAAATCTGGCATTTTCCTGTTCTGCTCCTACCGTGTATGATGTCTCATTGTGTCATGTGGCCACAGACCAAACGGGCGATTTATCTCACCACAGAGACGGGTTTCCTCCCCAAAAAAACTCAAATCTTGAGAAATTCCCTGATGAGCTCAAAAGAAGAAGACATGGATGCAGAGCAGGAGCAAAGTGAAGAGAGAGAAAGAGGAAGTTTAAACCTTCACTTCCATCAGTCATATTGACAGATGTGAGATCTCTTTGCTAACAGAATGGATGAACTTGAAACTCTGTTGAAATGCAGCATCATGTGTTTCACTGAGACATGGCTAAAGGGACATATCCTGGACTCCAGTGTGTCTCTGTCTGGCTTTCAAACAATATGGACAGACAGAGATTTGAAGAGGAGCGAAAATGAAGAGGAGTTTGTCAGCTGATCACATCTGCAGTTACCTGTTGGGGGCGGAGCATCAGAGTATGTGACACGAGGAGGCTGAACAGATTGATAAGGAGGGCTGGTTCTGTCCTGGAGACTGAACTGGAGTCTCTTGAGTTGATTGTCCAAAGGAGGATGAAGAACATGATGGAAAACCCTCATCATCCTCTTCAGAACACAGTAACTCAACACCAGAGAGTCTTCAGTCAGAAGATTCTTCATAATCCGCTGCAGCACAGACCGCTACAGGAGATCCTTCCTGTCCACACCTAGAACCCTCTACAGGAGATCCTTCCTGTCCACAGCTAGAACCCTCTACAGGAGATCCTTCCTGTCCACAGCTAGAACTCTCTATGGCTCCCTGAAGAATAACTGAGCTACAACAACACTTGAATTTCCCTTCGGGGATTAATAAAGTATTTTTGATTTTTTGATTTGATTTGATTTGTGTGACTTCTGGCTGAAATTTGTGTGCCGCTGGTTGACAAACGTCACAAAACCTCAGAAGAAGAAAAAGTCTCCTGTCACCTATCCTCGCTTTCTGATTGGCTACACGCTGCACTGAGTTGGTTGCTCGGTTCTCCCCCGCACATTACACATTACACACAAAGCAATACCGGGCCAAGACAATTCAACATGTTGGATATCCTTGATTTGCAATCATACATCCTTCCGAGCGGACCCGATCGCTCTTAACACATCACACACGGCAGGAATATCGGTTAGGATTATTTTAAGAGCTGCCGGGATAATCGGGTCTTGTCAAAAGGAGAAAATTGGAGCAAAATCTGCATGAAAACCCTGCTGCGTGTACTCGGCAGTAGATGACTGTCAATCAGCCAACAACTGAAATCATGAAATCAAGGGAAACATCTGCAACCTACAACACAATTTCAGTCATTGAGTACAGCTAAGTGACATTGTTCCATTTGAATAAAGCTTCATATTTTTTGCATTAATATTCATTTGACATTATTTGAACTAAATTAAGAATTATAGAGTTAGTTCTATAGTCTTCTCCTAACCTGAATGGATTCCTACTGAACATTTAGTTTTGTTCATACGACACTTGGTACAAATATAAACCCTTGGTCATGCTCAGGCTGTGAAATCTCTCAGTTGGTTTGCAAATCAAATAATTTTCTCATTTCTTTTGTTATTTTATACATGTAATATTGAAACTAACAGTTTATCCACTCAGTGTACAATTAGATTGTCAAGATTATTCATCACACAATTATTTTAGTTTTGGTTCCTGAGAAATGAATGAGAACAGAGGAGCTATGGTTGTTGGACTTTGTGGACACTAAAACTGCACGTGATGAAAATCTGACATGTGCAGTTAATCAGGTTTACTGAAAAGCATCCAAAAGCTGAAAACTACTGTATTTCCATACCTAACTTAAATGTGACCTAGACTGTTAAAAGTTTTCTGAGTAGATGCTCAAATCTCATTTCATTGAGAATTTTATGTCCAATATCACCCAAAGGATCATACATCATTACTTGCTGCTGTGGGGAATTAGTTTTTTTTCGGACTTTTAATGTGACCCATCTGCAGCATGGACCTACAAAGGACAGGCTAACAGTGAAGTGAACAGATATGATGGCACATTCACCAGAATCGTTTATCAAATCAGTTCTCAAAAATGTTTCATTAAGCAGCTTTTATTGGTGTCACAGCAGGTAAATACTGTTGATTATTTCTAGACTGTTTGTATTTAAGGATTACTGTTTGTGTGTGTTTTTGATAGTCATTTACATCCATTAGTTCCTCGTGCTCTGGTGACACAGCGATGTCAGCTGGCATGACAGAAGGTGGCGAACTGGGGAACGAAACAAATTGCCTTCATTTTCTTAGAGTGCAACCTCTTCAGGGAGCGTCGGCGAACGTTACACAACAAATCTGCAACTCTGGAAAATACAGACTCGCATGAGAGATGGTGGAATACAAAGGAAAGAGAAAAAAGTGAAACAAGTATAAAAATTGAGAAAAGTTGTTTAAATTCAGTCTTAGAAGAGGCACTGAAAAATATTCTCACAAAAATACATGAACAAGGAGGTGATTGTGCACACATGCGCTTGAAAAATCTTGGACTTGGATTATCCGTAACTAAAACAAAGTCATGTATTTTCCTGCTCAGACATTTAAGATGAGAAACCCCACAATTTGAGGTAAAGACGACTCAACTAAAACACAAGCAGCAGGTCCCTCAGGACACGCTGTGTAATTGTGAAGCACTTCACTGTACAGTGCCTCTGAGCATGTTTACTTTATAGAGGAAGAAAAACATCAGGCTGTTGAGAAAGTAGGTGCTTAAGTGAAAATTACTTCTCAAACCCCATGAATAAGTGTAACGTCTCTGGACTGCAAATAAGTTACAGTGAGATAAATGGCTGCAGATTACAGAGACAATGGAGACAGAAAACAGGAAGTAGTTTGCCTCGAGGTGCAAAAGAGGTTTGGTAGTGCGAGTGACCAAAATAAAATGAACTTTTCAAAGTGCAAAGCGAGCAGAGGAAACATTCTGCTCCTGCAGCTGCATCGTTTTAAGACTCGCATTATTCACACACCTAAAAAGCTGTCAAAAAGGGGTGTGCTGTGTTTTATAAATGATACAATCTTTACAAGCACAATCCACTGTGGCTCGGGGGGGCCTCTGGCTTCAGCAGAACTTATCTGATCTTCACAGCAAGGCGGAGGTGGGTCTCCAGAGTCCCGTTTCCCCACTTCTCCATTATTAGCTCTGCCAGCCACGGAGATATTGTGCTCGGTGACGAATGGGAGAGGAGCAATAGGGTGCAGACAGAGCAGTGAAGGTCCCCCCTCCATCTTTCCTCCCACCTCCTCCTTTAGTACGATCCTATGTCCTCGTTGATAACCATAATTGTGTTTTAAAGCCCCAGATTAAATTTTGTGGTCTCGAATGATATTGTTTTGTGATGAATCCTGATGAAAATGCTTCACCTTAGGAGATTATGGAAGCTGTGTAGGCGTTGGAGGAGGTGGAGGCGGAGATGACACTTTTTTCTAAAGCTTCAATGGACGCTAAATGAATCCCTGCCATCGTTTTTTTCTCCTCCACCTACTCCTGCTCCACCCGTCCCTTCAAGTCTTTATAAATGCACAGACAAAAACAAGTTGATAAGTAATCATAGTTACAAAAAAGGTTCAAACTTTGCTCTTAACCCCCATAAAACATCCCCAAAAAAATATTGAAAAAGTTATTTTGCATGTCTCGCTACTTAAAGTGAAGAGTATTACCGTAACTTTTGGGAATGTTTTTACCTTTGTTTTTTTTAATTTTTTTGTAGGGGTGACTCAAAATGCAATCATGGCCAGCAAATTCAATAATGGAGGCAAATGAAAATGGAGCAGGAGACTCTGCACTTAAAGACCGGATGGGCTCGCAGTCCTAATAAGCCCTCTTCTGTCACCGCTTCTCTGCATCTAAATTAAGCCATGGCCCTCCAATCAGCACGGGCAAACAAAAGAGCGAGCCAAACAGATGAGAGAGCTGCTGAATACTAATATAGGTAAATGATGGCATGATCAACACTCGTTTGTGAGAATAGAAATCTTCCACTTTTTGGACTGAATTTTAGTCAAGAATTTTTTTTATTGTTTTAAAAAAAGAACATTCCAAATTTTGAAGTTAGTCTAAAAAAATTAACTTTCAACAAAAAGTTTGATGTTTTGAGTGTTTCTACTGAGCTTTTTATAGTTCTGTGTGACCCAGAGGTCAAGCAGCTCCACTCATCAAATAAACTGCCGCCCCAGAATTGCTGCACCTTGTTGTTTTTCCACAACAATTGTGACAGGTTGTTTTACAGTGGAGTTACCCCGACAAGTTAGTCCGCTCCGACACTGAGCTGGAAATTGTGTTTGGGTACAATTGTTCAAGATGGCAACATCAAACTGAAATTTAGAGCGCGCTGTGAATGAGCCACGGGGGAGTCGTGATGCTGTTGGAAACTGCCGAGCAGCTGAGATCAGAACTTGAAAAGTGAGCTATTATTATATGTTCACACACACACACAAGTAAGTTTTTTAAAGCTGAACTGTGTTTGTGTGTGTGTGTGTTTGGGCTCCTGCAATGCACAAGCAAATATACACACAACCAGACAGATTTTTCTATTCAAGTTGAACTCATTACATTATTTTATGCTGAAAAATACTTAAAACAAAGCTAACCCCTCTGCATTAAAACTGACACTTACAATAGGCTAAATGGGCAATTCGTCATTTTCTGGCAAATAGCTGCAGCACTCGTCCCTCCACTTTGGTAATTTGGAACACACACGCACACACACACCAGCAAACCAACTATGAATTGTAAATTGCCTCCATCTGGCTGGGCTGAGTATTTAAACTGGGGTCCAGCAGGAATCCACTCCTACCTTACCAAACCTTTGGCTCATGTCACTTCTCCATGTTACACACTGATTTTCATAAATGCTACTCATTGGTTGAGCGCTAATGAAGTAGCTTGGACTGAAGTGGGTGACTTAAAAAATGGTCGACCCAAAAATGTCATCGAAATGAGCCAAAGTCAAAGAGGTTGCAGACGCCTGGGAGAGACTGCAGACACTCAAACTTTAATTTATCCTACGGACCCTAAAGCACACAGATAAACAGCAATGTCAGAGGGGTTTGGTGAGCCTCGTGGCAAAACAAACAATCTGAATATATAATTACTGTCAAACAAACACTTCCCGGCATCAGACAGTCAAATCATCAAATAACACTGGAGGATATCAAATGTGATTGAAAAATAGCCTTTACAGAAAAATAAAGTCTATAATATCCTGTCATGTCGTGTCAGGTTTAATATCAGAAACCTGTAAAATATGTAAATTTGGCCCTGAACTGCAAACATTAAGCTTTCTTTCATTTTAGAGCAAATACAGAACAGATGTCTGGTCCCAAGTTATGCTAATCTCCAGAAAATTAGTTCAGCTCTGATGAGCAAGTTTAATAAACATAAGTTGTTGCTCCTCAATTATTTTTTAGGAGCAAGTAGGAGTTCAAAACATAATGAAAGGGCATTTGTAAAAAGAATCAGTTTGAAGCTGTGAGTATTAACCAAAAACGATGAATACACCCTCCAGGTCGGGGTGTGTCTTTGCCTCATTCAGAGTAGTTTAAGTATCTTGGTATCTTATTCATGATTGATGGTAGGACGGAGTGAGTAATCCACCATTATGAAGGTGTTGCTCCTGTCTTTTGCGATAAGAAAGAAAACTTGGTCAAAAAGCAAACATATTGATTTTTTGGTCCATCCGCAACATTCCAATCCGCAGCCACGGTCACGAGATTTGAACCATGACCAAAATATTAGGTGACAGATGTGAAAGAAGCCAGCTGTGGTGGTTCAGGTTTGTGGTTGAGATGCTTCCTGGTTACTTCTCTTTGGAGGTTTTCTATCACACACCTCTGATAGGAGAAACAGAAGCAGTCCCTGAACATCCTGCAAGGATGGTCTCCTGGTTTCTCTCAAGCTGGAGAGGGTTTCTGTGGTACGGTACGGGTTATCTGGGTTTCCTTCCTGAACATGTTTCCTCCATGACCTGACCTCAGAGAAGCATCAGAAAACAGATGAATGGATTGATTTTTAAAAAAATCTTTGTTACTCTCACTCCATCCATTTTGTCACTGGCCAAATTTTACGTTGCACAGTTAGCCAACATCTGGTGCAATATGTGCTCATGTCAAATTTAACAAATTCCTTGTTTTGTGCAAATACTTGGCAATAAATTGATTCCAATGTTCAGACACTCAGAAAGAAAATTAGTGAAAAGAAGATATAAAATAAACATGAAAATCAGGTCAGAATCATTGTCCAGGTGTCTGTTGTTTCATTGTCTTGTGGAAAATGTCACTCAGCTATTTGTCACTTCACATTACTTTAGGGTTACTTATGAAGTATTTAATACGCTTCTTGTCCACATTAAAAACAAGTTACACTATATAGTGAGTATATACACAGCAGTGGATTTCTGCTGGCTCAGCTAAGTCTCCTTCTTAGTCACATTTATTAAAATTTTTATGTGACAGTAAGTTTGTCTGCCTCCATTCCTGGAACATTTTAGTTTTTCTCCCAAAGAGCGATAATATAATGAACTTAAACAAGCATAAGGAAACTTTTCTATACTTAAATGTTACCTCTGACTATGGAGAAAAATATTGGTTAAATCAACAATTACATACAAACTGACCACTTTGCAATCCCTGTAAATATACACAGATCTGCCAACAAGGTCAATTGTTGGTCAACAATGATCTAACTTTGTTTTATTTTGGAGAGTTACATGTGAAGATCTTTTTAAAATAGCAGTTTAGCACAGTAGGGACCCTAAACAGCATCTTGCAAAGGGACTCCATATAGCTAGCTATCTCATATCTGTAGTTTCAAGTTACTGAATGTTTGTTTTATGCCAACATGTCAGATTTTTACAAAGAAACACTGAACAGGCAGTCTTGTTCAAATGTCCAATGGTTTCCAGTCCAATCTGGCATCAAAGTTCACATCATAGTCAGCAGATTTATGAGGAGGCATCACATCACATGGAGCTTTTTATTTTATCTTTGTTTTCCGAAAAGAAAGAAAGTACTTTGGTGTTTCAACACTCCAAAACAGAGAGGGAGACGATGAAAGAGAAGAAAAAGCTGAACTTTTCACAAGCAAACTGAAGCTCTCTCTTGCTTTAGGGCTCCACAACTGCAGTATTTTTTTGAGTAGCAAAGCAGCGTCTGAAGCTGGAAGATATGTTTTAATCATTCTGTGCCTTAATGATGACACATGATTCATTATTAATGGGCCAAAACCTTCTACTCTCCCACTTTCTCATGGCGGTACGGAGTGTGCGTTAACATTAGCTTCTTTGGCTCTATTTGATCTCTCAGTAATTTCACCACTTTTTAGGAGATCACACCACAGGCTTTATGTTAAGTAAAGAGCCCTTGGAAGTTGAGTTTTTAGCTAAACAAATTTCAAACAATTATGGGTACTTGCCCTCCATCCAGGTTTTTGTAAAAGGAAAGTAGGAGTAAAATAATCTTTGCTAGTTTCTCAACAGAATGTGTGATGACAGACTAAATAAAAAAGCTAAATTGGATGTCTGAGTGTAACTTCAGTGCTGTCAGACTCTTTGTTAGGTTATATATTAGAATATTAGCTGATAGAGTTATTTAACCACGTGCAGGAGTTATAGTAAAGAAACTAATATGTTTAAGAGGTGAAAAATAAGATATGAGCAATGTGTTACAGTCCAATGTCTAGTGACAGGTTTAGAGTCAGTAAACGTGTGAGGACACAGTAAGCTGCCAAAAAGCATAAAGTTTTAACGTGATTCCACAGTTTGGAGTTTCAATGGGGGAATTAATTTTATAGATCCTGTCACCATAGTAGCCCAAAATGCCAAATACAGGACGCATCTTGTGACCGACTCGGTGGTTGTGATGTATATATGTATAATAACTTTTGCCAGTTTATGCAGTGAGGCATTTCACATGTGAATTTTAGCTGGTTGCATTAACATGGTATCACAAATTGCCAATAGTGCACTTTCCCGTTCAGGCCACATTTGGGCCACATCCATGCAGAAATGTCCTAGATTGGAAAAAAAACCCAAACAAATGTTTAAACTCAATAATTTATATCTAACTTTGCTCACATTTTGTAAATGTTAAAGCTGTTAGCAGCTCCCTTTCAGTTGATAACAATGTCAAACTAACTTATTGCAAACAGCAACACTTTGCATGTCCACTGTTTTTTCTTCTTGGGTCAGTGGAAGGGGCAAACCTTGGAAAAAATTGTCATTTTTTTATGTTATAAGCCACAATAATTTGGGAAATGTGCAGAAAAGTTATATTTTTGTTGAAGTTCATTTCTTTGTAAAATAACTGAGTAATCGCTGCACAGACTGTTTAAACTATCTATAAATACAAGCCTTTAAACAGTAGTAGATTTGATGTGTTTTTGATCTCTTCATTGATGAACTTCACACATTAATTTTCTTCAGTGTTAAAGAAATTTTCAATTTCTTCTGCTGACTGTGCTGGGCAGAATAATTGTGGAAATGAAAAACTACTTACAATCCTTGTGACCCTGCAAATCAATAGCCATGCTCTATAAATGAAGATGCACATGGGTTAATTATAACGAGCTCTATTAATCAATTTATCTCAGCAGCAACTGCTGTTGGTAATTTGGCCTAAATACCTTCAAAATGCACAGAAAAACACTGCAATTAGCAAGACGCTGGTGGTGAGCAATTAGCTCTAAATTAGGAAAAGTTGCCAGGTTGTGAAAGAGCAGCTGAATGACTATAAGCCTTAGTGAAAGCAATTTAGAGGAGAGAAACTGAGAAATTAGTGACAGAACGGGTGCTTGGCTTCTGCACGCTTGCATATGGAGGGGCCTCTGCCAGATTGGAAACTGGAATCTGAATTTCTTTGGAGAAAACAGTTATTTGGCTCCAGTCCAAATGGTCATTTTCACATAATAGAAGGATAAAAGAAAGAGGCAGAAAGTGCATCAGAAGACCATTTCAAGCACAATACCTCATCAGTTCTGATATCTTTTTTTAGATCTGATGGTTATTACATCTGCTGTTGCTCAGCATGGGGTAATTAGTGCTGGAGTTTGCAGAGAAGCATGTTAACAGTATGTATGCACACAGTTCACTTGGCTGATAGAAGTAGCTGCAATAGCATCACAGGGTGAGGCTGAACAGGCTGGTATCAGAGGATTTTCTTAAAAACAGATTACCAAATATCTGTGCTCGCATAAAGGCTGCACAGCTGTGTGCATCCTGACTCTGCAGTAAATGGAAATTGAGGCTGTCTGTGGACTTTCTCCCGGCAGGAAATCCACAAAAGGAATAAAGTAACCAAAAATCTGTTGTTTAATTCTCAGTTGCCATCAGATGGATTTGTACTCATGACAGTTCTGCATGTGTTAACACTGCAAATAAACTTCAACATTCAAACAAATTCTTTGTTACAGTTTAGTCAGAAAGTGCCATAATTATGTATACATTTTTTTTTTTAATTTTGTTGCATTCACAATGTAAAATGCTCTTTCATTTTTATCTTCAGTCGCAGTTTAGTGATGTGGGTCACCAACCCCCGTCTAAGTCGATTATTTTTTTTAGATTTACAGAAACTACATTAGCTAGGGTTCAGCATGAAATAATAATAATAATAATAATTAATAATAAACTAATATTACCATTTTCATTGAACTTTTTGAATAAGAAGTTAGTCATTAAAATGCATTTTTAAATAATTTATTATTAGTCATGAGCCATTTAGAGATAAATATGCCCTTAAGTCTTCTTTTCATTGCAAACATTGTCAAACAGGTAGGCACCTGCTGCTTTAACATCCTCAAGATGTCAGCAGGCCCTTAAAAACTCTCAGGAGTCCTTCATCATCACATGCAGACTCCATAAAATGCTGCTCATCATAATAAATCTTGGTTTTAATATGGTTTGCTCTACAACCATCAATCCTAAAAGACACTGCTGCAAAGCCAATATCATAAGAGCCTGTGATAAATATCTGCTGTCCAACTTTATACAGTGAACATTTGTGGCAGTTTGGGTTATTGCAGGACAGGTGAGAGATTTGAAACCTCTGACATTGAATTTGCAGCAGTAGGATGGCAAAAAGAAAAGAAATAAATGGTAATTGTAAAAGAGAAAGAGACGAAAGAAGGCAAATCAATGGGTGAGAGGAAACCGAGGTTAAATGAAACTAAATCATCCATTTAATTTCTTTCTATCTTCATTTGCCAATCCCTCCTTTGGAAATGTAGCAAAAAACCAACTTGAAACATAGAACATGAAGTAATTCTCTGAACACTGTTGTATTTTAATTCAGTTAATTCCAATAAATTACTTCAGCTACCTTCCTGTGAGCAGATCGTCATGGATTGGCAGATTCTCCTGCTTTTGTCATTGTTCTTTGGCAAAGCTTTGGCGGACTTGTGTGTTGGATGTGATTTATACTAACTCAGCCATGGTGAGAAGAACCAAAAGGATTTTGTTGAATTCATGTTGGAAGGACAACAATGAATGTGTTCTGGTTTTCAGTCATCAAGTAATCCAGTAAATTTCAGCCAAAAATGCAGCAAGATTAATGATTAAGAAAATGTTGCAGTGGCCAAATATTTCCATTCTTTATGATTTCTTGGTTTTGTTATATTCACAATCAATACAAATGTCCACCTTGTTATACAAAGAACATGCCTGTAACTTATAACTATATTTATTATGATCAACCAACTTTTAAACTGTAAAAAAAATAAAAACCATAACTGTAGACAAACATTTTATTCTAACATTGCAAAATAGATTTTAACTACACCTCCACGCTGTTATAATAAAAAATACATTTCGTTTTCAATGTTAACTTATTGTATAATTAAAAAATTTGAAGACAATATATGATGATAAGACTTAAAATGATCTCCCATTGCGTTGCAGTGAACAGTAACTTTGACCTGACAGTTAATTTTAACAACATCTCATGTTTGGTTTTAGAGCAGTGATAATACTCACACCAAGATGAAACCTGAAGACAACATCTAATTCAAAGGGATGCTGGGAAAAGTAAACCTCTTAGATTTCCTACTGCTTATCTTGATGGGAATAAAACTAGATGTTATTTTGTTGAAAAGAGGAACAGAAATCTTGTGAAACATTGTTTTCGTGTGTTATTCTGACTGCTGTTAGAAGGTCACACAACTACTGCACAACATTAAAATGGCAAAAGATGTTTGAAGTCAAAGTGCAAGGAAAAACATGCATTTTACAAAAGCTGACTACTTTTGCATGTGCACATAATACAAACAACAAAAACAGCTAAAAAATAGATATATCTTTTCTTTCTGACTGACACTTCCAATCAGGAAACAAATGTTAGATAACAGAACTAAACACAAAATGTAGTTGTCAAATTTATTTAGAGGGGGAAAATTTATTGAACCCAACCTGGCCATGTGGGGAAAAAGTAATTGCCCCCCAAGTCCAGTCATGTATTAACTGAACTTAACCACACTTTTTCAAAATCTGAGTTCAATTTCACAAACCACACATAGACCTGAATGCTGCCAGACCTGTAGAATCATCTAAATAAAACTTAGATGACTGGACCTGGAATTAGCAACAACGTGTCCACTAGACCAGACACTAAGGTTCCACACAGATGTACCACATTTGGCTAAATTGGATTTTCAGTTAGAAAAAAATAATTCTGGAACAGTTTACCAACCGTGATATCACGGTGTTATTTTAGATTAATGATTGTTTGTTATTTTGTTTTAGTTATCATGTTTTTTTACACTTTTCCACACATTTATTATCTTAGTTAATCCTGTTTGTTTCTGTTCTGAGTAGTTTGGAGTTTAGTTTGTATCGTGTTATTATTTTCCAGTGACACCATGATCTAGCTTTTAATTATGTTCTATTCACAGCACCTGTTTCCTGTTAATCACACACCACACATCTGTCTGTCTCCTTATTTAAATCCTCCTTTTTCAAATATCCACTGCTTGTTTGTTGAATGTATTTCACTTCCAGACTCTGCTGGACTCCGATTTTCTGGATTTTGGTCCTTCTTCTGCCTCCCGACATTTGCTTCAGCCTTTTCACTGCCTGTCAAGTTTCTGTAAGTCTGGTCATGTTTTGCTTGTACTTCAGATTGTGGGACCCTGAGCTGTTTAAGCATGAACCTGTCGTTGTGCTACTTGCCTGTGACATCAGCGATTGCAGCTGCCTCTCCTGTATTTGCCATTATTGAATGTTATGGAAAATGTATGTATTATTGTTCTAGCTTTGAGCAGAAGATTTTTCTCTGTTTCTGAGTTACCGTGTGGTCGAAGATGCTCAGGATTCCCCATGATCTATTGTTGTATTGTATGAAGCATTCTTCATTAAGCATCCTTAAACAGCAGTGATCCAGATAATTTATTGACCAGATTGGCATCAAGATTTAAGTTCCAATTTTGTCAAAAAAATATATATTTGTGTGTGAAATAAAAACTCAAAGTGAAGAAAGTAGCAACATATTTAACACCTCAAATCCCCTAAAAAGATGCCATAATTCATTTTGAGGGAAAGATATTACATTTTTCAGCAATGATTCATCATAATAACTATAAAATATATTTGATTCCAAGGTTCTCTGAGGCATTCAGAAGCTTATTTTTCTACCTTTTTTTTTCCACATCCAGATTGAGGTGGATCACAAGGTACTAAAGTAAAAGTTTTGCAGCAGTATGAAGATCAATCTTACCTGTGAGGTTGCGCAGACCGAGTTGCCTGAGGCCATAGAAACCATCCCGCCTGTAGTTGAGGAAAATAGCCAGAGCGTAACGACCCTCGTACAGTTTGGTTCCTCGAATGATCCGCAGGTTCTCCAGTGGTAGGTATTCAAACTGATTGAGAGCCACCAACACATAGCCGGTCACTTCTCTGATAGACTGCATAGAGACAAAAAGAACAAATTGTTTCATTGTAAGATGTTAGTTTGTCGGATTCAATGTTGCAACTTCTGCAGAAAATCAAAGGGAAGATGGAGAAAATTCATTGCATATATAACAAGTGTAAACTGTTACATGCTGCTATGAATTTTAAAGATACAGATTCATCTTTTAACCCATATCTGTATAGAAAATGGTACTTTTTACTATTCATCTTTCTGTATTTCACATTTTTTGCTTTTTAACTCTTCTCTTTCAATTCAGTTTCACCTCACTCATTACCTTTAAGGTGGTAATGCATTCCTTTCATTTTCTGTGCTCCAAGTGCTATTTGCATTTTCAAATGTCAAGCTCATGAAATATTTGGAGGCTCAGTCCAAAATGATTAAAATGTCATCTCAGTTGCTGCCTGATTGCTCTTCTCTGATCAGAGTTTCTCAGCTGTTCTTTATGCCGCTGGAAATCTGTAAATTAATAAAAATAAATGTTTTCACGGTTTTTAAAAATTATCTTTTTTATGTTGTCAAACCCTATTAGTGTTTTTAGGAGGTCAATGATAAAAAAGGCAACTTGGCTTCAATCCCATTTTACAGTCTGTCTTAGTTATTGTGTGAAAAATACATGTTGATCATTATGCTGAAGAGCTTGAAAAGACCTCAACCATCTGCCTGGTTGTGCAGCAGCTGACCTTCTCAAAAAAATCAAGCTGATTATCTCTACATTATTCACTTGATGACGCAAATTAATTCAACTGCAAAGTAAGCCAGATAAAAAAAGGGGGTGCAAATAGCGGATTTGTGAATATTTCCATTTAAAGTCTCGGCAAAAGTGTTAAGTCTTAAACCTCAGGTCATTGCTAAATAAATAAAAAGAAAGAAAAAGAAGAAAATGTATTTTTTGATTCGTACAAGAAGTAGTAACGGGTTTTAGCTGACATCTCTTTGAATCAAACTGCAGCCAGATTCATTTTGCATACAAAGACAATCAGACTTGGTGCATTTTGTTTCTCAAACAATCGAAGTTCTCACACAGCAGCTGTTAAATGCTGCACAAACACATTTTACTAACTAACACTGAAAAGGCAAATAACAGCTGTGATGTTTTTCTGTTTTGAAGAATTTCCCCTTTAAATCTCTACATATTTTAATGAAACTCTCGGAACATCTTGGACAGATGTGTATCTACATCTGGTTCATGTTTGGAGTTGATACTATTCAAGATGGCTGCCACAGATATTTGACCACAGTAAACAAAAACAAAAAAAAAACTATAACTCAATCAATCTGATTTTGAGCTTAAATTTCATGTGGCAGTATCTAAGAACTGTTTACAACATACAGTATACTGAATGCTAACAGATTCCATGAGATCTCGTGAGATTGTATAAAATTGTATGATTTGATCATTCCGTAATTTAAAACTCTGATATTAAAGATGGTAGATGGTTTGCATTCCTCAACAAAGTGCTATGACTTAAAATTGTTTTATAAAATATGAGGTAAAAACTTCCGACACAAAGAAAGTGTTCAAAGGGTCTAATGAAGGGGCATAAAGAGAAGGATCCCCAAAGCAAGTCGCTGTTCAAGACACATCTTAATGACCAGAGACAGGCCAGTAATGATGTGGATGATTGGTTGGGAAGGAGGGTGGAAATGAGTAATGTGAGGTTTGATTGGCTGCTGACCTCTGGGGATCCACTTTTTGGAGACTGACAACACGCGAGGTGCCTGCATTTCAGGATAATGGTGGCTAACTGAGATTAGCTTCTATATTGAGTGCTAAGCAAACACTCCACGCACCTGCCAAGTTGGCCTATTGAAACACTAACACAATAGGAAGAAAAAAAGACAGTGAAGGTGCTTATTAGCAAGATTACAATGTGTCAATCACTTGTGGAGAGAAAGAAGAACATAATACAAGAGGAGTGGAATCCATTTCAGAGGAGGCTTTGATTAGCATACTTATTGCTAAAATGATTTCCATTGTGGGCCATTCACTGCCTGTCAAAATTCCCTCTGTGAAATCATTTTCTGTCATATATTCTGTTTTATAAGTTTTATTTGTTTGTTGGAAAAAAACTTTGGCAACTCTGTCCAACTTGTGACTCAGCCAGAATAAAAACAATGAAGAAAGACTTTTTTCCCTCTTGGGATCCTTTTGATGAGTCCTCAGTGGTTGAAAGTCCAGCTGTTTTTCCACTTCAACCCTTTCGTGACTTTTTGTTTACTGCTGAGGCCCCACTATCATCGACTCAGCCGTGATCCCCATCCCATGGTCCCCAGGTGTTTGGCTGCAAAGGGGGAGTTTTGACTGGAAACAGGGACTCTGGTGCTCAACCCGACCCAGCTGTGGGCACGTACTGGGCTGCTGGCAAACGCCACAGTGCCTCCACTGTGCCCCCCTTCTCCATGCCAGCCTCCGGGACCCGCTGGCAAAACCAAAGAAAAACTGTTTCCCTGTTGCTTGGCAACCACAGGAAAGCTTTCCAGCGGGAGCAAAAAGGGAGGGAGGAGGCAAACAAGAGAAGACAAACAGATTTTGAAAGGATATTTTGTTGTAACTTACCTAATTAAATTAAAGGGTTAGTCTGTCCTTCTTCTTTTGTTTCACTTTAACACCATTTAATTTTGTTCCATTGCAATACATAATTTATTTCATTTTATTTTTCCCTGAAAGCTTCCTCGATCAATATTTATCTGCATTCCTCTGTGTCGGAGAGGAGAGGGGAAGCAGGCAGACAGGGAGGGAGGTCCGGAGGGAAGTAAACACAAGCACCTGCATTTCCCCTCTAGCTGCATCAACTGGGCTCTGTTTAAGAGTCATCTACACAAACGCAAGGAAGCTACTTAAAGAATCTGTCCACCTCTGCTGCCCTGTGGTTGCTCAGATTTAACAAGATGGTCATGAAAAGTGATGTTACTCTCCCAAAAACCATCATTAACAAGGGAAGCCTGAGTAGTAATTTGTACTAACGGTGCGTGACACACTCCTCATATCTTTTTTTCTCTTCTGAAAATAAACTTTGCCTCATTCATCAAAGCTAAAGGATTGACGAAATATCCAGCTTATTTTATAAAGTGGTGTTTAATTCAAGCTTTCGTCTGATGCATCAGAGTGTTTTTGAAATTTTTAGCATCTCAAAAGATTTAGTGCATCATTTTGTCTCATCCGGTGCTCAAACTTACATGCAAATCTCGAATCTGCTGATGATCATACAAACTGAAAAATAAATATTACTGAGAGGCAAAGTCAAGATTTAGTTGGTACAGGTCAAATACTCATCATACGTAGTAAATATATTGCTTCATGTATTTCTTCACATCAATCACAGGCAATTAGTGGCTCAGAGTAGAACATTGAGTCAGACAGAATCCCGACAGGGTTGTTGTCCATCTTCTGTTCTCTGCGTGAGACATGAACTTCCCATGTTTCTAAATCACTCCTGGATATGTTGCACCAAGGCCATATTATAGGGGGCTCTGTGTTATTTTTTTTACTCAGCACAACATAATCATGACAGAAGGTGGTTGTGCTGTCTTGGAGTATGTGATATGAGGGTGAACTGCAGACACCTGCAGCCCCTCCAGATATGTGGAAATGTTTTTAGTGTCTCTCAGGAGGAAGATACAAACATTCAGCTTGAATGCTTTGAGACCTAAGTTGAAATATTTGTATTCAAGCCAGGGTTAAAATAAGCCAAGTCGATTTGCATATCAAACTGATTCATGTTTGAGAGAATTGTGACCAGCTCTGGCTGCATTCAATGGAGATGGGACTATTCAGTGTTCGCAACCTGCAGTTTTATTTGATATATGATTTACAGACACCTACCATAAGTCAACATATCGAGCAAAGTTCAAAATGTTTTTAATATTTTCACCAACATATCTATCAGAATTTCTTCTTCAAGTCCTCCTTAACATCCTTATATTTATCAGCCTTATTTGAGGTATCATGTTTGTAAAGTATGTTTCCTGCAGGAAAGGTTCTAAATATGTATTTATTTTTTACAGAAAGTCATTGCTTATGGACTGTGCAGGGGTGCACTTCGTAGAACAGTTGTTGTGGGACCTTTCTGAATGGAGTTTTTTTTGCAGTGTCTTTCTACATATCAAATACATACATGCTGGGTTAATTTATGACTTCAAATTGGACGTGCAACCCTGTGATGGACCGATGGCCTGTCTGGATCCAATGATTGCTGGCGACTGGCACCGCCCCCCCTAGAGTGACTGTATTATGGAATTTTAAGCTTAAAGCCAAAAAATGTTTTTCAATTATTTAGATATATCTAGTACTAAAGGTAAGACATTTAATTGGTTAACCAATTAATGAGCTGAAATTAACCATTTTTAGATTGCTGAATTTGGCCGTATCTGTGCAGAGTTTATCAAATAGGAAATGAAGACAAACAGGTGAAGCTGTCCATGTGAAACTGTAGCCAGAGACACAGCCCATCTGCTGCAGAAAGAGGAGTCTGTTAGCTGTTTAATGCTGAAAGATTTAATGTGACAGCAACTTGTCATGTGTGTAATGCAAGCATTTAGACAGACAGAAGCTAAAATGGGTTGTTAGAGTATCAACAACCACCACAAAGCCACAACTGTTGCATCTTATTGGCTTAATTATGAGTAATGTAAGAATAAATATGGTAAAAACATGAAGCAAAGTAAGTTAAATTTCTGTAATCTCACTTAAAACATAAAAAACAATAAATGTTCAATTAGGTGTTCAAGATCAAAACAGAACAATCAGGATTTACAGATATTTTAATGCAAAGATTGAGATATGAAAAATGTATATTGGATTGTTTCTAACCACTAGTTACAAATAGTCCTTTTGGAAAAAAAAGCTAAACTTTTATTTTGGCACTGATTTACAGTGGGGCAAAAAAGTATTTAGTCAGCCACCAATTGTGTAAGTTCTCCCACTTAAAAAGATCAGAGAGGCCTGTAATTTTCATCATAGGTATACCTCAACTATGAGAGACAAAATGAGGAAAAAAAATCCAGAAAATCACATTGTCTGATTTTTAAAGAATTTATTTGCAAATTATGGTGGAACATAAGTATTTGGTCACCTACAAACAAGTAAGATTTCTGGCTTTCACAGACCTGTAACTTCTTTAAGAGGCTCCTCGGTCCTCCACTCGTTACCTGTATTAATGGCACCTGTGTGAACTCGTTATCAGTATAAAAGACACCTGTCCACAACCTCAAACAGTCACCCTCCAAACTCCACTATGGCCAAGACCAAAGAGCTGTCAAAGGACACCAGAAACAAAATTGTAGACCTTCACCAGGCTGGGAAGACTGAATCTGCAATAGGTAAGCAGCTTGGTGTGAAGAAATCAACTGTGGGAGCAATTATTAGAAAATGGAAGACATACAAGACCACTGATAATCTCCCTCGATCTGGGGCTCCACGCAAGATCTCACCCCGTGGGGTCAAAATGATCACAAGAACGGTGAGCAAAAATCCCAGAACCACACGGAGGGACCTAGTGAATGACCTGCAGAGAGCTGGGACCAAAGTAACAAAGGCTACCATCAGTAACACACTACGCCGCCAGGGACTCAAATCCTGCAGTGCCAGACATGTCCCCCTGCTGAAGCCAGGACACGTCCAGGCCCGTCTGCGGTTTGCTAGAGAGCATTTGGATGATCCAGAAGAGGATTGGGAGAACATCATATGGTCAGATGAAACCAAAATAGAACTTTTTGGTAGAAACTCAACTTGTCGTGTTTGGAGGGGAAAGAATGCTGAGTTGGATCCAAAGAACACCATACCTACTGTAAAGCATGGGGGTGGAAACATCATGCTTTGGGGCTGTTTTTCTGCAAGGGGACCAGGACAACTGATCCGTGTAAAGGAAAGAATGAATGGGGCCATGTATCGTAAGATTTTGAGTGAAAACCTCCTTCCATCAGCAAGGGCATTGAAAATGAGACGTGGCTGGGTCTTTCAGCATGACAATGATCCCAAACACACCGCCCGGGCAACGAAGGAGTGGCTTCGTAAGAAGCATTTCAAGGTCCTGGAGTGGCCTAGCCAGTCTCCAGATCTCAACCCCATAGAAAATCTCTGGAGGGAGTTGAAAGTCCGTGTTGCCCAGCGTCAGCCCCAAAACATCATTGCTCTAGAGGAGATCTGCATGGAGGAATGGGCCAAAATACCAGCAACAGTGTGTGAAAACCTTGTGAAGACTTACAGAAAACGTTTGACCTCTATCATTGCCAACAAAGGCTATATAACAAAGTATTGAGATTAACTTTTGTTATTGACCAAATACTTATTTTCCACCATAATTTGCAAATAAATTCTTTAAAAATCAGACAATGTGATTTTCTGGATTTTTTTTCCTCATTTTGTCTCTCATAGTTGAGGTATACCTATGATGAAAATTACAGGCCTCTCTGATCTTTTTAAGTGGGAGAACTTACACAATTGGTGGCTGACTAAATACTTTTTTGCCCCACTGTATATCAAAGTGATAATATATTAATCAGGTTCATGTTTGTTCTCAAATCATGACTGAGCAAAATAAGCAGAAATTACTAATCATTACTAATCTAAATTAAACATGCCATCTGACATAACATTTCTATTTTGGTTTGTATACTCTTCAGCAAATATTTTGGGGAAAAAAAGTTTCCAAGTATGAAGGTCCACAGACATTGTGGCATTAAATGTTTTTATATCATCCCTACTAGATGTTACTCAAAAAGCTGTCCTGCAGGGTTTATTTAGGTCATAAGGTTAATTCCCCATTTTTTATAACCAATAAAAATAATCTGCTCATTACCTTTTTCTTCTGACCATGAGACTTTGATCATGTTAAGCCGATTTGGATAAACATCAGCAGATTCAAAGCAGCTGGAATTCCTTTAAAAATCCCAGAATCACCTACATCACCTAGAATAATAACATATATGTGATGATGTCTGATTATCTGCAGATACATCAGACATTTCCTGTACTGACACAATGAAATACTCACAAAAGAACAGGTTAAGAAGGTGCACAACTTGAAAACATGTATTTGTCATCTGCACCCTAAGGGGAAAAAAGGCACATCCACAATATATTAATGGGATGTACTTAAACAGCATAATTAACAGTGCACTTGTTTTGTTATCTGCATGAGTGAGAGAGGAAAAGAAGAATGAAGAGGAAGAGGCAGGTACAAGGGGAACAGGTAACAGAGGTATAAAAGGAGAACCAGAAGGGGGAAAAGGGCATCGTGGTAAAAACTATAATGAAAGAAATATTAAATACAAGAGATGGGGCACATATTATGGTGATTATGGCTCATTTCCATACATATAGAGCACTTTGCCAGTAAGTCAAGGAGAGTGCACTAGTCCATGTCAGTGGTGAGACTGTCAACTCTCAGTTTGATCCGACCGGAGCGTCAATCTGACTCCTTCACACGGCGCCAAAGTCAATGGGTGGGCCGGGACCTGTTTATCAATTCACTTCAATGAGCTCTGCGTGAGAGAGAAATATGCACTCCTTCACCTCATGCAATGGTTCGGATGCTAAGTGTGCTGAGAGCACTTGAGTGTGACATTCTAGATTTGGAGAAATCGTGCAGAAAAAAAACTCGCAGAAGAAGAGCCATTGACTTTGAAATGAGTGAAAGTCCAGCTGCATGATGTCAAAGCACTACTGCAGAGTTTGGGGGAATTCTTTTAAAGGACATGCAAGAAACAGCTCAAGATTTGCTGAGTGTACACTGAGATGAATCTGTAAGATGAACACAATAGAGAAAGTGTGGAGGATGAGGAGGAAGATGGAGCTTCAACCAACTTCAAATGGAAACTACATCAAACACATGAGGGAGAGTTTTGAACCCACACACCACTTTTCATGTTCAGAGTGGCTTGAATTCTTCTCCCTTTATGGTGATTTACACTCCTGACCAGCACATTAATGAAGTATAAAGTCAATGTACTTTAAATTGTTTTACTTCGGATGGTTGAATCGATATTTACTGTAATTATGACAAGATTTTAAAATATTTTATTAACAAACATCTTTTCACTTTGCAGCTCAACCACAACAAGACAAGCTCTCAGACCAAGACATGGACATGATTCAGTTTCAGCACTGCCAGCTACTGTTGACAAGGACTTCAGGATGACAGTGCTGCTGTGTGTGTGTGTGTGCGCGGTGTGCTGATATCCAGGGGTTCGCCTCCAGCAGCTGCTCTGCTATAAGCTTTCGGCACTGATATTTATTGTCTCCGACAGCCCGACAGTCTCATATAGGCCTGTTTCACGAGTGGCGTCTGTGATGTCAAGACACATTTACAGTTAAGACCCTGATTCTGAAATTAAAACTACCAAAGGGGAAGGTTTGCTGGACATTAGTAGGCAAAACTGAAACGACTACGGAGCTCTATGGCGTCTGGTTTCAGAGCTGCGGAAAAAAAAAAACACTAATACATAACTCATGAGGCAAGGCTGTTGGAGAAACCTAGCAACAGTTGCTCGACGTATCACATTATGCTGTAGCCTTTGGGGACCCTACATAATGCAGTTATGTGACAAAGCTAGTGCACATCAGCCACAGGCTGTCCTCTGTTTGCTTGATAGTGGCTATAGAGAGAAAAAGCAGGCAGCATGTTATGTCTTGTAGAACCTCGCACATATATCGCATATGTAAGTTCCTCATTATTCATGGTCATCATTGATTAGGACAGTTTTGAGCGCTTGCAGGGCCCCACTGAGTCCGATGGGTCCAAAGACAGAAGGAAGAAGGAAGAGCCGAGTGGCCTCAGAGGCCGAATGTCAGCTCACTCCTCTGGAGAAGAAAAGGTGCTTAATGGCCTTTCCAAGTGATTGATGATTGGACCCTCTGCAGAGGTAGGATGCAGCCATAGGTAGACAATACAAGACTTAGCTCAGATAATAAATTCATGTCAGTGAAAAAAGAAGACAAAATGCATGAATTCCCAGGGCAGAAGGATGTGTAGAAACAAAATAGCAGTTACAGTTAATGATTGTGTTAGGAGAGACCAGTGGGGACATAAATCAGGTTTCCTCTCATATGAAGAACCACAATTTCACATTTTTCCTGTTCCTACATATATGATACCTCCATAGTAACCACCAACAGCTTTTAACCCACTCACAATAATCTAGCATCAAGAAAAAGGCAATGATATAAAGCAAGAACAAAGACTAATACAACAAGAGTTTTTTTTAAACGTGATAACTGTTAGAGAAGTTATCCCGAGTACCAGACTGTGGGTCTCTTCAAGGATTTTTTTGTCACTGATCAGTGTTGGTCTAGCTGACCACACTCAGTTCCTGGTCTCTTCTGTCCATGGTTTTATGTCAGCTGTGCTGTAATACAGCTGTTGTAAAAGTTTGTGATGTAATGTTCCAACATGTCTGCAGAATATAAGTATTTAAAAAGGAAATAAGAGCAATTTACTTACAACTTGCGGTGTTAGCAAATTTTTTTGTTTTGTGGCCAAAGTGAAAGATTTACATTCAATACTAACAATTTTATTGGATTCTTTTTTTCTAAGTACACAGAGTTCACCCATCTAACGGTTAAAGTTAGGACAGCTAAGCCACAAAAAGCAAAATAACTCAAGTGGTGGATTAAGTTTTGTTTAGGCAGATAGTACTTAATCTTAAATGACTCATCGATATCAGGGACAGAAAGTCTTTCTCACTTATAAAATCGTTTTTTTAATTTAGATTCTGATGAACTGCTTAAATATAAACTTATCAGTATGCAAATTAAACAATTTTTAAAGAAAACTATCAAAAATTGCAGCTGCAATAATTTTGAATATTTCCACAATAAAATAAATCACCATAAACCGGGATTTTCATCACTTCTCTCCTTCTGCTTGATCATCTCAGCCACCATCATCTTTAATTCAATTCAATTTAAGTTTATTTGTATAGCACATTTAAAAACAACCACAGTTGACCAAAGTGCTTTCCATCAATGCATTAAAACAGTCAACAGTACATCACAATAGTAAAACACTCAAATATTGCAACAGCTCAAGACATTCTGATCAACTAGTTTTTAAAAGCCAGGGAGAAGAGGTGGGTCTTTAGTTGAGACTTAAACTGTCCTAAAGACTGAGAGGACCTGCCTGACAGAGGGAGGCTGTTCCATAGCTTAGGAACTGCCACAGAAAAGGTTCTGTCTCCTCTAGATTTGAGCCTGGCTTTAGGCACAGCCAGCAAGAGTTGGTCAACAGACCTCCGGGACCTGCACGGGGCATAAGGCTGCAGGAGCTATGTTAAATAAGAAGGACCACATTTAAAAACAATCAACAGTATTTTAAATTGGACACGAAAGCTGACAGGGAGCCAGTGCAAGGTGGACAGGACAGGACTGATATGCTCACAGCGTTTGGTTCTGGTGAGGAGGCGAGTCGCAGCATTTTGGACATCATCTTAATCTATTGCAGGCATCAAGAGCAAGAAGAATCTGATTAACCCAACGTATCAATGATAATCAGAGTGTTAATGGAACAGCT
Organism: Pachypanchax playfairii; assembly: GCA_006937955.1. NCBI lineage: Eukaryota > Metazoa > Chordata > Actinopteri > Cyprinodontiformes > Aplocheilidae > Pachypanchax > Pachypanchax playfairii. Next base: position 1,031,492 of record SSNP01000133.1, read on the forward strand.
CACATGGTTTATTTCAGTCCAAGCAAATTTTAGTGACATTGAAATTGCTAATAATGATGACAAATATTAAATATACTGTGCAGCTTTAGTACATTTTTGGTAAAATAAAAATAAGCCAAGACAGGAGTTCTAAAAGCTGCAATTCCACACATGGTCACTTGGGTTTTTAAAATAGTAAAAACAAGCAATAAGTCCTGGTATTTAAATCAATAAAGTTTGTAGTGAAAGACAGCAGCACCTCCAGCACTGGCCAGACGGGTGGGTCAGGTCATTTATCGAGGCGGCTACACACTTCCTTCTTCCTTTGTTAATACCCAACTAAATAATTAGGCAAGATGAAATTAAATAAAAAAATAAATGAAATAAAAATTATAGTCCCATCATAAACTTAAGTGAGTGGAGAGCAAAATTAGAATAAAAAAATGCCTCAACTTCTAAACACCAGCTTTCAACCTTTGTTTCCCCCACAGCTTCAAAAATAAACACAATCCTTTACGTGTCATGCTCTGATTTTCCTTTTCATGGAGCATGTTGTATTGAGCATCTGTATTACTACTCGCACATGAGAGAAGTAGGGATGTTATTTTTTTCTGCACCAAATAAGAAGGTTAAAAACAATGACACGCTATATTTTCCCTCTTAATGAAAAGCAAACTGTAGAATTGTAAATGGCAATTACAATGAAGCAGGTAACCAGGAAAGCTACGTGACTGATTAGACCCATGTCAGATTTGATCAGCTCGGTCTCTTTGTAAAGCATATGTGGATGTCTTTTTCTCACCCACTTGTATCCCAGTAGAAAATGGTTTTAGTATCACCTCTAGCTAATGCAGAGCATATGACACTTCGGCACTAAACAACCTAACAACTTTGGAATCAGGATGGCATTTCCAGCTTGTTAAAACTGTGATGCAACTTATTTCCATATGGACTCTTCTTCCATGCACGTACATAACGCCTTAACCAATCAGCAGCTAGATATGTTCCCCTCACTTTACAAGGGAGCTCACATCCTTTTGCCTTTTTTTAACTCATTCATACATATGCGTAGGCTTCAGCATTACAAGCTCCATCATATTGCTGGGAGCTTTGTGTCTTACTATAAAATAACTCAATTTGGCTTATTTTCATTTAAATAAGCACCAAGAGCTGAAAAATGGGATTATGTGAAAGAAATGTTAGTCATGTTTCACCGATGAGTAACCAGTTGATAATTTTGGGACAAAAAGCTCCGCTTGGGGAAACAGAAAAGTACTACAACAATGTTCTATTGACAGCTGTATTATTTTAAAAAATACAAGGATGACTCAAGTCTTTTTCAGAGTGAATTTGCATTCCAGACTATTTTAGCCTTTACTGTTACTATACAAGGAGATGGAGTATTGGTGAATTGGGTTTGGAAGAGCCATTTCTTACTAAAAACAGCAAAAAAAATACACCTTAATCAAAATAAACAAGCCTCATAAGACCTTTCAAGCTTCATGCATCAACTAGTTTCTTTAACCTTTGTTACTTTTTACAGTGATTGTTTGCGCTTTCTACCACAGCCAGTAACCGTAATTGCAGTTTTAGTGTAAAACAATGAAAATGTTGCAAAATCTCTGAACTAATGAAACAAAAAGCCCATTCCTACAAGACCTTATTGGCTAAGTTGTTATTATAAATGTAATTTTACCTCCTCAAATAGCTCATAAAAGTGGTTTGTTTGGCTCAACTACTTTATTACTATGGATGTACAGATAAACCTCAGCTCCTATCAGATGGATTATCACATGATGGCTGCATCATGATCAATAAGGTAAGTAAAGACATGGGTCACTTTATGCAGTGACCTTGTGATAAATTGTGGTCATGATCATCGGCTTTATAATAAAGGCTTTAATTATATAGATTGTTGGAAATTCATGACGAGTCATAATATTTCCAAGAAAAATTAAAAAGAAAGGCTTGTTAGTAAAAAAATCCAGATTTCTTTGAAAATGTTGCCAGTAAATACATTTTCTTTTAAGACAAGATTTGCACTTGCAGAAATACACTGATGTGTTTAATAGATTCAGTATTTGAGTTAGACTCATGACACAAAAACAATTATTTAACTTGCTGCTTCTTCCCCTAAAAGTTTGTTACAATCAATAGTTTCACAATCAAGTGTGACTACCTGAATCTGTCTAAACCCTTACAATGAGAAACTGACTGACACACAAAACGAACAAGACTTACAACGTGCACACATGTCTTCATATGTTCAGGCACACACACACACACACACATACAAGCTCACAGGAACACACACTGTGTAAATGTCACTGAAGAAAACAATCTGTTCCTTCAGCTCAGTGTGGCAGCAGCAGGATGATGTGCAGCGTTTTTTCCTTCGGAGGGAGATATTAAAAAGGCACTGGGAGAAACAATTTACACACTCATGAATTAATCCACAGTGAAGATGCATTTTTAATATCTGTAAAAAGGCCAAGGGGGAAGACGTGTGGCTTCGAATGGCAGGATCGGTGTCACAGCTGTGACGTAGTTGATACGTCTGTCTCCTGATATTAGTCTAGGAAAACCTGAAATCTACAGGTCATGATCAAAAGATGAAGAAACCAACTCACTTATGAATAATGTTTCATCCCAAATTTGAAGCTCATGTTCTCCAAAGCACTGTGAATCAAATGAAACCATAATTTTGTACCTACGTCTTTAGTTACAAGAACATTTACATAGCTTTGTTTTTCTTATTTGTTGTTTGTTTGTTTACAAGTTTTGATCTCTTAGTTCTGGGATTTTCTTCTTTATGTCTTATGGTTCATTTTCTTGGTCACAGTATTCTTTATTTCTTTATTTTTTTTTTTTTCAATTAAGTTTCAGGTCATTAGTTTCCATCATAGCATTTTTATTGTGTGTGGGGGTGTCCCTTTTTATTTCTGTTAGGTAATATTTATAATCAGAGTTGTTTTCTTGTGTTATTGCCTTCAGGGTTCTGTTGGATGTTTTCATGTAATCTCACTATTAGATATTTAGTTCAGTTTTGATTCAGTTTTGTTTGTGTTATGTTGCTTCTGTGTAATTCTTAGCTTAAGTCTTGGTTTGTTGTTGCTTTTTGGTTTTAATCTAGTGCTTTCATTGTGTCTTAGCCATGTGTTTCACTGCATAGCCATGTTTCACCCGTTAAATTCATGTGACTCAAATTACATAATTAATTAATACATAATTAATTAATTAATTAATGATTTTACATAAAGAATATCAGTTATTCTCATGCGCTAATACATGTGTAAATGTGTTTTTCATATTGGAAAATATGTTTTGTAGCAACAATTATCCAAATCACATATTTATCCACGCACAAAAATATGAAATTCACATACTGTATAAATTTAAAAATCTGTTTTGACAGAAATCGCTCCAAGTTTGCATGTAGAAAATCTCATGTATGTGTTTCAATTTATATCTAAAATATCATTTTGGAACAGGTTCCTCATTTATATGTGGTTAGATATTTTTTCACAATTGATACTTTGGGGAAAATGTATTAAATTAATGGTATTTCTCTGTAAGAGTGTGTTTATAAAATACATTTAGAGGAAAAATAATAAATGTGCTGATGGTAATAAATTAAAGTGGTTGTCTTTAAACACATTTTAGTCATTTGCATGATGCTAATTATGATGTAGATGAGGATTTCCTCATTAAGAATCTTCTCCCAAAATCCGTATAAGTATAAATTTGCTTTTCTCATTGTCCTTTATAAACATTTTCTTCCATCTTTGCATCTTTTTACAACAATCATTACCATATGAATACTCAACACCATTAAACACGCCAAATGTTTTGCATGCACAAAATGTGACACTATATGCAAACACACCACTTAAATCAACAACAAAACTCTGAACTGAAGAAATTCAAGTAAAATAACTTTAGGAGATGTCATGAAGAAGTAATATGCATAAATAATATCTCCGACAGCCTTGGAAAATGCATATGATCTCAAAGTGCTTCTAAACACAGCCAGACATAAAACTAGCAGGCTGCTCTTAAAATGTAGCTGTAGGAAGCTGAGATCAGAAGGTTTCTGAAGGTTCATGGCAAGTTATCGGAGACAAGACCAGGACAGGCCAACCTCCATTATTCATCAGAGGCCTTGTTCTACATTATGGGATTATTCTTTGGAGTTTTAACGAAGCAACTGAAGTAATTGTGGCATTACTGTTGGTACATTGTGTCCTAACAAACCTTTCAGGAGGATAATAAAGATTAACACAACATATGATTGAAATTTAAACAAAGACACTGAAGCTGTTAAAACTGATTTTTCGTTTTAAATTGTTTTGAAATTAGAATAACTGGAGAAGCTGTTGGCAGCAAATTTATGCAAGAGTTTATTTAATGAGAACTAGCTGTATGAGTTTTATCCAGTGATTGTAGTTAGCATTTTTAGCACAAGTATTTTAAATATAACCTTAAATACTACAGTGCTAAAATTCATTCTACATCTTCTTCAGGGAAGAACTGCAAAGGCCTTTCAGCAGTAGACTTTTTATTATTCTACCAGAGGCAGGTCTTTATTCCAAAGGTTCTCTATTTTAAGCATAACTGGCTTGATCTCACTACAAATTTGCTTTTGGTTCACATAAATCTAGTAATTACCAATAAATATGCAAAGCTGGTTTCTGCTCTTACAGAAATTTGTCTCAGATTTGCTGAATATTTTTCAGGTGGATTTGAAGTTAAACTGCGCTTTTTCTCAGAAACAAATAAGAGGTAAGCTGTTAGTTCAACCATTTCACTGGATTTTACACTAATTTTAGAGAAAAAAAGCAATTTTTTGCTAGTTTAAGTGCTGAAATATTGGGAAGCTTTACACACAGTACAGTTAAGATAAAAGTTCTCACACACAGCCAAACCCAACTGTGTTATTAGTGTCACTCGGTTGCAGGAAGTTCATACACTTATTGTAAAAGTTTAGATGAAAAATCTGCGAAAACTACTAAATTAAATACAAAACAATAGCCAGGTTTATGTTAGTTGTAGTTAAAGAGCCACTTCAGAAGTGCTGACGAGTCACATTTGTTCCCAAGCAGCAGGTTAAAGATTCCTGTCTTAATCTAAAAGGCATCCAGAAGAGTCACATGAACATGTAGAAATCATGTGCTTTATAACTGAAAATGACATGTGAACTACATGTTCTGCATGTTTCTCATGTGATTTGGGGCTGTTTTTCGTGAGGTCAAATGTGACCCATATGATCGCATGTTTCTCCACATTCTGTCACATGTGAAATAAAATGATAATGTGATTTTTCATAAGGGGACTGAGACTGTGATACGCATTATTCATCCTCACATTTTGAAACAAAACAAAAATCTTTTAGAAAGTTATAATTTCTTACACTTTTTTGATAAAATATGTGAATTGTGTCATTAAAACCCACTTGCCTGCTGCAGCCGAGGGATCGATTAAAAGACACTTGTTTTTTTTAAAGCGCTCACTAACACAACTAATTACACATTAACAAGATCACAGGTGTGAATGAGGACAAATCCCCAGACTGTTTGACACTCGGGGAGTAACAGAGTGGGAAATGAACAGAAACCCTCAGCAGAGGAGGGGGAAGCTCGAGCGTTATCCATTTCTCTCGGCCCTGTGGATCTGCCACCATAATTTGCGATAATGATGGCATCCCAGCAGGGCCACTCTGCACCGAGTAATTCAGAATTGATTTAGTGCATTAATTACGCCCCTGTTACGCTGGTGTCATGGACAATATTTTACAATTTGATAAGCAAAAGACGCACTGTGGGATCATTTTGATGAATTGCGAGGGTTCGGCCGTGGCACGCTTTTATGGTCGTACCTTTTAATTTAACGGTAATCACTTTCCCCCCGTCCACGCAGAGGAAGAAGCAAGACTTTAATTTCACCTCTGAGACCTCTGCTCTGCACCGTGTCTGCTTTGATCAAGCAGACAAAGAAGCTGGGACAGAGTCGACCACAAACACACACAAAAACACACGAGACGGAGACAACTACAACCCAGTCCCAGTCTGGTAGACTGTATCCACATGGATGTTTCCAAAGTTTGGAAATAAATTTGCTGTTATTTTGAGTTAAAATGCACCTCTTCCTGTAGCGAAACAACATCTCTCAAATGCTGCAGGCAAGACAAGAAGGAGCCCAGTAATGAGCAAGTGCAGTGTCTCAGTGGTACCACCAACCAATCCCCCCCGAGGGCAGGAGGCACCCCCAAAAAAAATCCAAACTGAAGAGCTGCAACCTTCATAAGAGGCCCTTCCAAAAGTCCAGTTGGTTGATTTATGCAGCTTTACTCCTTACTGCTGGATAGGAAAGTAGCCTAATCACTATGTCCCAGTTACAAACAATTTGATCTGAATTTACAACATTATTACAAAAGTAAACACTTTAAACAAATAAACTTCCTGTTCTTTTTCTGCTGAGAGAGTGAGCTATGGTTTCAGGGCTTTTATAACCAACTAGATGAGAATACTGTGTTAATAATGCTGGTGTGTGTTTGTGGGAATGTAAAAGGCTCCAATCAAGTCAAAAAAAAAAAAAACTACAAGCAAATGAAAAGTCACTGCAGATTTCAGAGGATTAAATTAAATTAGCTTGTATTCACAACCACATGGGACCAATTATCCAAAATGCAACCAAAGGAGTTTTGTAACATTTCTGCTTTATTATCTTTTCATTTTTTCTTCTTTCACTTTGTCAGTTTTTGCTGGAACTTAAAATGTTTCTGTTTCATTTACTCAAAGCTGGTCCTTGTGTATCCCATCTACATGTGTAAAAATTAGACACAAGGACATGGAGGTTGAAGCTAAAAAAACCAGCCCTCTCGTTGCTGACTTCTTCCCAAGTTACCTCCAATTTTTTAAAAAATAGGTACATTTTCTGACTAAGCATTATTATTATTATAACCCCTTTCTTTTTAATGTGTATGTCAATGAACTGGAGTTATTAAATGCATGTAATACATGATGGAGGACTGTTGACGTGCTGGTCAATCACCTCATGTATGCAGATGATCTGGTCATCTTTAGCCCATATAGAGCTGATCTTCAACATATTTTAAGAATATGCAGGAAGTATGGAGCAAATTTTGATATAAAATGCAATGCTAAAAAGAGTAAGATCATGATACTCAAAAGAAGAGAAGACTGGAAGTTAACATTCCTTGAAGTTTACTTGTCTAATTCTGCACTTGGTGTGTGTTGTTAGATTACCTGCTTATGCCATGTTATTGCTGATGACCTGTCTGATGACAAGGATATCTCTCGCCAGAGGAGGAAGTTGTATGTTCAAGCAAATATACTGGCAAAGAAGTTTAGCATGTGTTCCTTAGAGGTAAAAACTTCACGCTTCAGAGCGTATTGCACACCACTGTATACTGCTCACCTGTGGTGTCGATATAAACAAAGTAGCATGAGGCTAATGCTGAAAGCCTCAACGAGCTCCAGTGCAAGCCACCTGTTTGTCACTATTGGGGTGCCTACCTGCTCTGCTGTCCTACGTAAGATGATGTACAGATTCATGTGTAGGGTTACAGGGGCAGTGAATGGTCTAATTGATGGTTTAGCTAATCCTGTACGCAGTTCTGTCAGATTTTTATCACCGCTGTGGAATCATTGGTGAAATTGTCTGTATGTTAGACACTAAACATGCAGTGGATGATGTGTATGTGTGGGTACGATTATGTGTGAGCATGTACATATGTTTTGTATCTGTATACATTACTACATGCTCTGCTATTGCCCTTCTTTTATTGTATTTTATTGTATTTTTGTACCGTAATTTTTGTAATATGGATCCCCCTGGGTCTGAAATAAAGACATTATTATTATTAAGCAATGAAAAGAAACCTCTGATACATTTCTCCAGGTGTGTTGAGATAAAACATGGCAGCAACCCTAAAAAGATATTGACTTCACTTTTGTACAACAGTGTCAGAGGAAGACGTGTTATTCATTCTAAAATACACTGATGAGGAAACTTAGACTTTTTACAGTTTTTTTAAGAATTAGGCTAAATAAATAAGATTTTCTTGTCAGGTATTCTGCCCAATGCATTGATCTGGGTTCTTCACTTCTTACACTGACAGGCAACAGAACTTTGATGTCAGGAATTTACATGAGAAACATTACTCATTACTGAGAAACTCATTACATGTTTGTCAAAATGGATAAAAGAAACATGTTTTTTTTTCTTACAGCACTTAAAAAGAAACATGTGAAGTCCACATGTGGAAGTCAATGTGAAATTAGCATGTGAAACATGATGCTTATGTGTTTTGTTCGACATTTACATGGACAATGCTCATTTTTATAAAGAAAAGATCTAAACTGACATGTAACATGTTCGGCATATTTCTGATGTGATTTTAGAACATTTTTTGGTGTAAAATGTGATCCATCCAAATGCATGATTTTCCACATTAGATGTTAAAAACATGTTAAATTCATGTCTTTTTTATGTGAGAGTGTGTGTTTTATTTACTACTTTTCAAGTTTGGATAGAAAGTTCTAGTTCATGTTTAGAAAATATTCCTATCTGCTAGACTAGAAGTTTAAAAAGTACTAATCAGACTCTTGCTGACATGCTATATAATAGTTAAATGAGTGGCTCATCTTTGTATATTTTGACATCCACTTTGTTGTGATGTTTCTTCCTTCAGTGTAATGCCTGAATATGTTGAAAAGTCGTGCATGTTGCAATATCAACTTAAAAGGTTTAAAATAAAAACATAGTTTTAAATCTTTGTGTTTCTGTTTGCATGTTGTAGCTTTACGTCACTGTGCCAGTCAAAGAGAAGATGAAAGCCGTCTGTACAATATGTTAAGCTGACAAGCTTCCAAACTGTTTTTTGCATCTGTTTGTAATATTGTGCAACTAAAAGAAATAAAAAGAATTAAATAATCTAGTGATGCAGACACTGTCATTCCACCCCCGTTTTCATTTTTACAATTGCTGAATATTTTACTGAAATGAGACAATCATATGAGCCGAACAAGCAGTATTATTATGTGCAACAAAACAAAAGAACATTGAATGATATCTTATATTTTTTGTTTCATGGATACAGATGTCATTATTACCCTACAATTAACGAGCTACTAGATACATCAGCGAAGTGCCACTGTGATCTTCGAGGGTGCTGCATGGCACGTGCAGGGTGCTAATTTTCCCAGCGTTAAGAGCTGTAATTATGCAAACGCTGCTGGGCACCCGTGTGGCGCTAACAACCTCCCATTTCAAGCGACAGTCCCAACCTTTTATGAGCTCCTCAACTGGTTCAGAGGCTAATGAAACTACGCAATCCTCCCGGCTTCTACACCCCTCTCCAACCATCACCATCGTCAGCATGTCATTATGTGGTGAGAAGCCCAGTGGCATCTATTGTGCATTCAAAGAGCACAATAGTGTGAAACATCGATAAAGAGCAAGGACAGGACACGAAAGGGAGGAGCACTTGACCTCCTCACTAGCTATGTCTTCTACATTCCACTACAATGTTACTCCAGAAATTCTAACATCTTTTACTTTGAAGTTAAAATGTAAATTAACAAAATTGGACCAAAAAAGGTAAAAGGGTTTGTTATTGAAGTCAAAACCAGCCACTGGAACAACATTCTTTAAGGGTTGGATGAGAAATATTGTAACTTTACTAGCCCTTACATTCTTGTTTTTATCTAGGACATTAATAATCAAGCCACCATAACCTTCCCCAGAGACTTGACATGAATATTAAGTTCAGATGTTGCTCTCAGTTAGATGGCACCACAACTGCTGTGATGCTACAGAGAAGAATTTTAGACCACTTTATTCAGCACGAAAGGAATCTGTGACATTTTAAAAGAAAAAAAAAACTAATATCTAATTTGTTTTCATTTATTTTACACAAATTAGATTTATTTTTTTTCCACTTTTCACAATTGAAACTGTTGAGGTGAATAAAAGCCTTTTTTCAGGTATTTGACATGTTTGATTAGGTTTAAGAACTAAAGCTACAACTAAACTACACCTGGCTAAAAGTCATGGATGGACTGCTGCTGCTGTCTCTACTCTACCCACAACCTGGATGTACCACCATCATGACAATAAACCACCATGATTTCAATACAGATATTTTGAGCCCACTGCATTAAAAATATGCACCTGAGAACCTGCAAAGACTATCTGCATGGCGAATGATACTAATATTGAACACACTGTGTGCCATAAAAACAGCTCTTATCACACTGAAAAATACCATTTTAACTTTGTCTGAAATCCTCAGAGCTATCACAGTCCCTACTGATTTTTTGTCACTACTATGATAAGAACACCACAGCCATATCATGATGCTACCACTATCATGCATCACTACAGACAAGTACTGGTTAGAGTCTTCCAGTATCTTACCCTTAAAACTGATGCCAGATGGTTTAGGCTTGGTTTCATCAAGCCAGATATTCATTTTTTATATGACGGGCTTCAATTTGTGTGTTTTTTTCCCAAAACAATATGAAAAGTGTAGTCTCAATCCAGTATTTAATATATTGTAAATTTATGCATATTAAACAAGTTATTTACATTTTCCTCAGTAAGAACTAAAGAGGCAAGTGTGAGCTGTAAAGACTTCCAGTTCAAAAAGACCTAAAATTATCTTGCTATAAAGTTTATAACAAGTACATGAAGGGCAGATGTGGGGAAACAAGTGTGATGAAATGGAGTCTGAATTACTGCCTCAGTGTAAATTAATAACAGAGTCATTTTCCCAGACAGAATGAAGAGCAATCAGATGAGTTCTGAATAATGACTCGGAGAAGTGATAATTTCTGAGCATCTCACTGGTCAGAGGAAGAGAAGAGGAAAATATGTGCACTACAAGGTCACAATTCACAGTAACAAGGATGAAAGTTGATTTTTAAATTGGAATGCTCAGTGTAACCTGTGAACTTTGGTATACACAAGATCCCTCTCCAACATTTTTTTCTGCTAATATACAGTAACATGTGAACAGCATGCTAACAAAAAATACACACAGCTGATCTGCATATATGACAGAGTTGCCAGCTTTCATGCAGCTCATGTGACATTTATTCTATTACTTACTCACTGACAGAACAATAATAAATCTCTTGACTTGTGTATAAAATATTTTAGATCATTTTGATGCTCCAAATAAGTAATATGACTGAAGTCAAAGCAAAACCACAAAAACAACTTATGAGCTCATGATTATTTGTGTTTGTGCATTTCTGTCAAACAGACAAAAATGTCATGTTATCAAACATATTGACATGTTTTTACACTGTTTAAGGTTTCAAATAGAACACCAAATGAATCTTAAGTCATTCCCTTCATTCTTACATTCAGTGTCATAAAGGTTTTTGTTATGATATCCAGAGATTTTGATAAATGTCTTATTAAGCAACATGGTCCTTTTCTTGTTTTTAAGACATTTTTTTTAAGACCCTGTCACCCTATTCTAATACATAAAAAAACGAAAACATGTCCCATCAGGGTTGAAAACTCTAAACTTCTGCAGTTTGTCTGGTGTACAGTACGAGACAAAAGAGCTCAAATTTTTGAGGATGCACATTTGAAGAACAGACATCTTAAAAGCTGAAATCCAGAAGAAGAAAATCTGGAAGCCTTTGGAGCTGGAAATCTCTTTTCTTAACTGTCTCTTGTTGTTTTCTTCTCCTTTCAGTTTCCCAGCTGAACTGAAGTGAACTCTGTGAGCCATGATTTAGGAAAAGTGAGCTGGTTAACAAAGCTGTGAAGCATTTGTCTTCTCTTTCTGTCCCTGCCGACTGGTGTCTGTTTGAGATAAACTCGCTAAGCAGCGTCTCCGCCTGCATGTCGACAGCATCCACACCTCAGCCGTGTCATTCATCTCTCTTTATAACAGTGTGTATGAGTGTGTGAATGTTTTCAGACTAAGAGATACTCACTGACATGTGTCGTTTTGACGTTTTTTGGACAGACACCCCCCCTCCCTGTCCCATCTCTCTCAGCTGTAGTCCTGGCATTCTGCCCACCCTGTGTTAGCTGCCAGATTGATCTGGCTTTAATGAAGAGTCCTCCAGCCTAGGTGACATCATTAGCTGGTTATGAGCCGCTGTAGGCCACTTGGCGCAGTGCTGTGCTTTGCTTCAGGGAAAAATGGGTCATTCTGAGTGACAGACAAGCAGTGGACTTGGACAGAAAAGTAGACGGAGGGGTATGCCAGGTGGTGGCATGATGATGCCCTTCATTCATTCATTTTATCGCCTAAACTGAAGCACTTCATAGGAGCCTTTAACAGTTTTAGTGGGAGGTTTTTACTAAGTGCTAAAACCTCAGGCCAACTTCAGTGAGCTAATTTGCTTGCCAAGAATTTTCTAATGAGTTGGTTTATGATAGGGTTGTATAATATCCTGAAAATGACTTATCATCCAAATATCTAGGAGCACAACATTGATATGACATAGGAACACAATAAATCACAGCCCCAAACTGTTTCCCAATAATAAAATGCCACCAGCTCATTTAGATGACAGGTGAAGAAATGCTAAAGCACAATGAGAGTGTCGAGTTTGTTTTATTCTGAAATGTACATGTTCTGTCTGATTAGTTAACACTTTAATGAAATGGAGAATTTTAAAACATAAATAGTTCATTGTAGTTCAGGTAGTTATGATATCATCAACTGTATTCTAAAAATTGAGACAACTGCTTAAATCTGCATGCAGACATTTAACTCACATACATTAAGTGTATAAATGATTTCAAAAATACCTTCTCTAAAGTTTGTTTACCACCTTCAGTGACTCAGAGGAGGAAATAAATACCCACCCGATGCAAATTGTTTTCTCCATTTATTCATTTCTAAACCAACTTTGTCCTGTTCAGGGTCGTGGGAGGCTCTGAAGCCTTCACCCGATGCAAATTTACAAGGTTCTTATTCAGGCTTTCTCCCTCACTCTGGTTGATTCAAACAGTAAAAAGCAAGTTAAAGAATAAGCTACGTGCCAGGTGTTGTTAAAGGCAAAAACAAGGAACTTTTAGATACACCGCAAAGCATAAAACCAACATTTAACTGGAACAATACTGTTAATTTGATCAATATTGTAGTGTTTGTATTTTTCATTGGTTTTCAACAGAATCTGAGTTAAGATAAGTATGTAAAACCTGCTTTCAAATACTGCAACATGGTGTATGCTAAAAGTAGTTTTACTTATCATTTGCATTGTTGTGCCTTTAATATATTATGTTATTGGTGCAAACAGCTGCAGATTAATCACCAAAGTATCCAGGATTCAGTAATATGCATCAACTTTTAATTACATCTTAAAAAGAAAACTTTAAGATTACAAGCATTTTAGATCTAATATAGATGCACTGTAAATGATTCAAAGATGCAAGGCATTAAACATATTTGTTTGGCTTCACATCTATGTGGGAATAATTTGTTAATTCCATTTTTTCTCCAACTAAAATGCATCTACCTAAATGACAGCAAAGTTTAGGAGAGGTTTATGGTGACACAATGAGATGAGCTTCACCCATTGGAGCCTCTGAGCTGGATAAAAGAGACAGACACAAAGATGACACGCTGTGGGGGAAAAAAAAGCTAAACCACAAGCCGTTAAAAGCTGTGTTGTCCGTCTGATTGTCAACCTCACAGCAGGCAAATAACAAAAATCCCACCACATTTATCTCTGTCCCTGACGCGACTCTCCATCACGTCATCGCCACTCTTCATTTAAACACACAGTTATGCAGAAAAAAAAACACACAGCCCTGTGGCACAGTAGCTGAAAATTGTAATTTTAGCACAGCAGCTGTTTTTGCCTGCCATAAAAGTGGCGTCGCTCTAGCTCCTCTCAGGCTTCCACCCTTCCTCCTTTTTTCCCTCCTAAATCTCTCCCTCCATAACTCACCTCACACTATTCGTCCACACACACCCTGCTTCTCTTAAGCTGTTCTCCTCGGCTGTTCTCAGTCAGTCTGTGGCTCAGAAAGGGTCTGTGTTTAACTGATAGGTGCGAATGCCAAGGCTGAACTTTGCATGAACCATTACATTGTAAGTTGAGAGCCTTATTTAATATTGAAGACATGCTTAGGTGAAATATAAAACCTTTAAAGCTGTGCAGCAAACATAAACAAGTTTGTTTTTGTTGTTTGTTGAAAACATGTTTGACTTGTTTTTATCACAAAATCAATTGCATGTTCTTTTTTTTTTCTTGTGTGGTGGTGCTGGGGGGGTAACTTAAGATAAAGCAGAGTAATAAAATAGTACAAAGATCTAGATGGAGTTTCCCTGACTTACTGTAACCAGCAGGATGTTTGCTACAGTGTCACCATGGCAACCACATCTTGCCCTTACCCCCTTTCACATTCATTTGATGATCTCACAGATGCCTAATTGTTTCCCTAATGATGTTGAGTCTAATGGGACTGTTTTTGCTATTCGTTTGATAGTGCTGGCCCAGTAATTAGACTGCACCTCACTTCATTAAACAGCAGGTGGGGGGAAAGATCGGCAAGGTTTAGACGTTGTGGCACAGGTGACAGTGACATAGTGAGTTTAAAAATATCTCTATGATTGAGATGCACAAACAATTTAAAAAGTAGAACCTGAGGGCGTCTTTGTGGGCGGAATGGAGATGCTACTTTTCTTATGATCTCTCTCAGTATCTCACAGACAGAAATTCTTCTCAGTAGTTTCATTGCCATTGTGCTTCATGGTTTTGAATTGTCCTCACATATGGTCTTAATTCATTTCGATGATATTTACCCTCCAAAGCAGTTAAGAAATTTAGCAAATTCCCCATTAAATATTGAAAACATTCACGCAAATGTCTTTAAAATAATTATCCAGTTTTTATGGTTGTAGGTCTGGGCAATTTTCAAGAAAACCTACAATATGCAACAGACTGACTGGCAACAATAAGTGTCTCAGCATCTCAGTCACCATCATCTAACAGATGTGAGCAACTGAAGCAATACTGGCACCAGCCAGTGTCCACTTAAAACACCCAACTGTGATTATTACTAACAGTGGCGTAAAACAATTAACTCAAATAACAATTATCAGCAAAGGCACCTGAGTTATCACACATTAACAGTTGAATACTGTTATCTGATTTGTTATCAGGAATTTGAACAAGATGTCTTAAAAAAAACCTTATTGCCTGAATCTGATAACATGCTTAAATATTTCAGTGTTTTCACTTCATGTTTATTTCATAACACATTAACATCCTGAGTTTTGTCAATAAACAAAACAAAAAATGTATATTTTTTAAGATACTTTAATTCATTAAAAACATTTAAAGGCCAAGAAAAGCCACCTGCAAAGTAATTAAATAAGCTAAGAAGTGGAAAAGTGAAACTACAACTGGAACAAAGATGAATGGCAACGGAAAGAACAGCAACAGAACAACAACCTCACAGGGATTTGAAAGTAATTAAAAACACAGTAATTAATAAAGTGATGCTTTCCAGTGACAGTGCCAGACATTTTTCACCATCTGACAACAACAAACCAAACAAAACAGACAATTTAACTGTAATAAAATAAAATTCATACATATACAGATATAGTGAATTTGAAACAAACAGATGCAGAGAGCTGCTACAAAGGAGAATGCAAATGAAACATGAGTGTCCTAACAAGTTCGCTTCACTTTCCAACATTTAGTATTTAAGCATAATTAACTCCAATCTTTGGACAGAGTCTGATTCAGTAGGATTGAACTGCATCTGAATTTAGCAACAGCTTTTGCATAGCTTTACTCTTGAGACGGCAAAATGTGGGAACATAGCAATAAACTGGGGTCATTACAGCGACTAAAATACCAGGATTAATGGCTTTACCCCAGCACAGAAGTGAAATAACTGTAAGTACTGGCTGCATTCACTTATGAGTTTATAACATATGCTTAAATTACTGGGATTTTCTGTGAAATAATCAGTATATTCTCTTTATTATTTGGGAATAAAAACAAACTCCAGCAGTTGAGAATGTTTAAAGTGTAATCTTTTCCTTCAGAAAAAGAGCAGTTCTGTCTTTCTTATCCTAAAAGAAGGTTATAAAGAAGCATTAAAACTCACTTTATAGGCATTTAGAGAATTCAACCAGCTCATATTATAGCTTTCAAATTTTGGGGTCATTTCACTGAGTTATCAACCTTCCTAAACCAAAGAATATTATTCAAATGGCCTTTGTGTCTAATTTGCTGTGCGAAAAGATTGATCACAGCCCTCTTATATAAATGTTCCAGTCTACGGTGTGCAGTTCAAGCACTCTGGAGACTCATAGTGTAACAATTATAAACAAAACTGATCATAAGTTTGAGCATTTGAAATTGAGATTTTTCAGGTGTGAGTAATTCTCTGTCCGTGGTGCTGAAAGATTCCAAACAACTCTATTAAAACGGAAACCTTCAGTGTATTTGTCGCTGTCCATGGTCCTGTCCAACAGCCAACAGATCCAAACACACAGCACCACATAATTTCACATTCCTACCTTGAGGAAGGAGAGATTGCGGTTGCGATCGATGCTGGTGATCTCCAAATTGCCCATGACCACCTCACAGTTCTCATAGAGTTTTCTCAGGGTGCGGTACTGCTGGTCCAGGTCAGACAGAGTACTCAGCTTGTTCTGCGTACCGGGACAAACTAAACAGAGACAGAAAAACATCATAAACCTCTCATTTTATATTTAGTTTTGTTTAACTTCAGTTTCACATCTTTAAACCTCAGTTCATTTGCTGTTGCAGTGAGTAAAGAAATAAAGAGTCAAAAACCTGTCCAGAGAAACTAAAATAAAAGAAGGAAAAATGGAGCAGACAGTCTAAATTGGAAATTCTCACACTCAGACCTTGTGAAATGTGAACAAAGGAGGATTAGAACCATGTGAGGGGATAAAGAGTCTAGAGATTACGTAAATTTCTCAAAAAGTTGGTCTGCTGATGTGACACCTCGCCAGTAAGGGAGCACCTCTGTCACAGTCTGGACCTGGGGAGGGACACATGGGGGTTCGAGGGGTGGATATCATTTCTCTGAGGAAGTGACCTACACTTCTGGTCTGGCACTGGCACACCGTTTAATCAAAGTTATTCAAATTGCATTGGTTGACCTTTTCGTGGGGTTTCACTCTGAGACTTCACTCGGCTGACGAGATTACAAGACTTTGAAGATATTATAGCAAGCTGACGCGGCCCTGGTGGCATGTGGGGAGGTCAGGCAATTAGAAAGCTGCAGGTTTTTAACTGCTGAAAGGCAGCATTAAACCATTAACATCTGTTGTTGGCCTGTTGGAAATGCATGCAAATAGCATATATTCAAACTGGAGCTTTACGTTTATGAGGAACATTAGAAACATGTTGTAAAGCAACTCAAAAGTTTCCAAAAAGAACAATTTTGAGTAGAAACTAACATTTTTTGCACAACTAAAAAAAAGCAGTCAGTTGTTTTATCTGCTGCGATAACGCATGGTGATTGGTAATGCAGAGGCTACCAGTGTAATTATTTCTTCCTGTTTCTACCCATCAAGCCCAGTTTCTGTTCCTGCCAGCCTTTTCTCCAGTTACTCAGACTCCCCAGCCTCAGTTCTGAGACCATCTGCTCCATTCAGCTGGCACCGGAGCCACACCACCAGCAGCACGACTGGAAATGTGTTCACTGCTGTGTGTGTGTGTGTGTGTGTGTGTGTGTGTGTGTGTGTGTGGGTTGATGTAATTCAATTGTACTTTACAGTTTGTCACCACTTCAAACATGAGTAGATCTTACAGTTAAACCTGGAAATAATAGGTTCCAGCTACACCAACTGTTGCCTATTTTAGTGTTTAAAATGTATAAGGGATACATTATTTTCTCATGATGTTATAATTTATTGATATTAATAGATCTGAAATATCATGATGGAGCTTTTCATTGATTTCATGCAAATATTCAACGTCACATTTAAATTCCTTTAAATTATTTCATCAGAACAAATTGTCCCCCAATCATCACCAAGTATTTTCATTTCTTCAAAACCTAAACTAAACAAGACGTTTTGTCTGTAACTGCCTATAAAAGAAATCTTTCCCTACAAACTAAAAGGTACAAGATGTGTCTCTGCCTTCCTGTGTTGTAAAATATTAGGCTGCACTGTCGAGTTTGTAGAAGCTGCCATGTTGTATTTTTGTGGCCTGAAACTATAAAAAAGATAATTAAAACTATGACATAGCTGCACCAAGTCATTCTATGAATGCAGGTATATCAAATGGCTTCAGAAATCATTTGTCTTTCACCATGTCCCTCATAAATATCACTTGTTTCCTTTACAGTATAACATTTAGATTTAAAAACTCCTGTGCATTAATTTCTGAAACAAACAAAAAAAGGGCCAGTGCATAGATGAACTTGCCCCATATTGAGCAACACTGAGAGCTCATAAACTCTCATATTGCTTTATGGATCGTTGGCTCAGCAAAGATGCGTTCACTTCCTCCCGTCTGTGATCTTTTGTACTGCTGCGGGTGCAGGTTGGATGCGACAGAAAGCCAGAGGGGGGGCTGGACAATGGTGATAAATGAGATTTGCTGACCACACAAAACAATACACACACACACACACACACACACACACACACACGAAGACAAGTTATGAAATAATTTGAAAGTGGAAATACAAAAGAAGTCAGTGTGTGAATCAAAACCAGGTCCAATCAATACGTGCGTAAGGCTTTTATTTTTTGATTTGTGCAGAGTTGAAAGGTTAGTGGGCCTCTGTAATAATCTGTTATTAAAACTTACTTGCAAGTGTGTGTGCTGGCTTTGGTCTCTGTGTTAGATATAAAAGATCAGCAGGGAGAGGTGAAAAGTAAAGGAAAAGCAACTCTCAAAAGCCAATATCAACCTACAACACACACAGATAAGGATGAGAAAGCAAGGTGAAACCATGCAAAGAAAGAGAATTGAACAAAAGCAGAAAAGAAGACGAGACACAGAAACTTGTATCTGATTGCTGGATCGATACATTAGCATTCGTATCGACACGCCGTACTGTAAATGTTCCTTTCTCTCAGCTCATTTCCAAAGTGTCCACATCAATCTGAACTACCTCCTCCACTATCTTATGCTCCTCTGCACTAAGACATTCATTTATCTGTTTCCTTCTTACTTTAACACAACATCAAATGTTAAGCAAAGGAAGAAATTAGTTGTTGTTTTTTTTCCTTCTTCTTTACAGAGTGATACATGGTCATGTGCTCTCATCAGCATGTTCTCTGATGGGGATGACACAAAGTCATTTTATGGACTTATTTTAGAATTATCAAGATTTTACTGATTAAAAGGCTTCAAATTACTTTATATTTATGAAAATTCTGAGTAAAAGGCATATTTTCCTGTTTCATCACCCCAGTTTCCAAAACATACATGACTTATATGTCTGATTCTAAATTGTTTCAATTCATCTCTAGAAACTGTAATTTTTTTACTTTAAGAAAAATAATAAATGATCAGAACATTAAGTTCACCAGATAAGATAAATAAAAAAATGAAAAAAATACAGCGTAAAGGCAGACACAAACAGGAAATGGACCTGAAACTTAACAGGAATTTGATTTATAGGAATTCATGATTGTCTTTTGAACAGAAACAGATTATTAAAGATTTTGAACCCATTTTTTCTATCCTTTAAATTTTACAGTGACCAATTAAGGACAGGTCATCTTTCAGAACATACAGTATATCCCTGTTTATTTCATTTGGATGAAGAAATTCCAACTATGAAAGAAGACATAAATTTTAAATTGTGAACCAGCCGTGACCTCGTAGTCTGGAGCAGTAACAGCTGATAAGTGGGTGGTGAGTCAACAGCAGGGGTCAGCTGACCAACACAAACAGGACATAAGTAAACCACAGTGGGTCAGAACTCTGGCAGGAAATCATTGCTGCTGTCACTTAAACTGAGTTCTGAACACAAATGTTTATTTATTTATTATGTCTATATTTCAGAATTTTACCCTGGAGAGGTAACGTAAACATTCTTGGGCCTGTTTGTTACTTAAACTGCAGGGAAAATAATATCTGATAAACAGTGAGACTGTCACTAATGATAATCAATTACAGGACAAACGTTCACGTACAGTTCACCCTGAATCTTACAGACACTGTTTCATAATCCTGTTAGGAAACAGCAAGATATTTCTACACTCTGATGTAACACTGAAGTGTAAAATATTTAATAAATCTTTGTGAGTTTATAGAAACGTTTATCTAAAGACTGAGATCTTACAGTGGGATTTAATTAATTTATTATGGCACAAATCCTTTCTGAATAACAGATTAGTTTTATTTTATGGTGAAAAGTGACAATGTACAGTCTAAAAGCCAGATCCTGTTTTACACATTATTACACAGCTCAGTTTCTACAGCATTCGACAATCTGAATTAATAAATGTTTAAATTAAAAGAGAAACAATGTTTTTTGAAAATCGGGAAATCCTCTTTAATTTCCCATTTCCCCTATTGTTTTTATGTTAAATTCATAGCTCAGGATTTATTATGTTCACAAAAAGATTTAACTAAGGAGATTAATAAATGAAAGTGTATTTCTTTTTAGAATATTTTAGTGTTTAATAATTGTTAGTGTGTTTCAATGTCTGGTCGTTGTGACTCTGAACATAGTCAGAAAGTAAAGAAATTATTTCAAACCAGATGGAATAAAATATATGAAATAAAATAAAAATTCAGCTCAGCTATTGTAGATCTATTTTTCCCAAACCAGTTATTTAGAAAAATGTTTTTTGCTTTTCAAAACATGTTGAAAAATGAGTTTGTTTTTGAAATATCTCAAATAATGTGTATTTTTCTGCTTTCTGTTACCATTATGTTTATACACCAAAGTCAGAGAAAACCTTAAAAACCTTGAGAGGAAAGTTTAAGAGTGAGTTAATGGCTCAATAAAAGGAACGATTACATCTTGAACCAGCTAATGGAGGTTCATTTCATTGTACCGAACATTACTGTTATTACCCATCTCCACTTTGATAGATACGAAGGTTCCTGCATTTACTGCAGTTGAACTGAGCAAAATCTCTTTAACGGCGACACAAGTTCACCCCCATGAATGCCTGATGAAAAGCAGAGTCAAAGAAAACCGCTGTGTTTTGTCACAAATTCTTTGGTTTATATAACTAATACAACAAATGCACAAACGGTAAACTGGAAGGATGCATCATTCTACATGAAGGATCGATGGACGTCAGTTACAGAAACTACACAGGAATTAAAAAGAACTTGTTTAAGTTAGGGAAATAAATATACTGCCAGCTGCTAATGAATTTAAATGACTTTGTTTAGTTTGGTTTGATTGGAGCTTCATGCTGTTTCAACTACGTGTGGAAAGCAGAAGATGCAGATACATAAAGTGGATTTGAGAAAACAAAGAATGCTTCTGAATTTCCAGCCTATCATCTTTATTCTCAGACTTTTGTGAGTTGCTCATTTTCTGCATTAACGAAATTTGTTAAACTTTTAACATCTCGATAGGATTATAAAGAATTTATAAAGAATTATTGAATTGAACTCCTTCCACAAAATGCTCACACACAACCAGATATAAAGCTCCCATCATCACACGCCTGCCTTCAAACACCCTGATTCCGAGTCCCATCACCGCTGGATTATTATTACCAGGTTCAGGAGTCTTCATCCCCTTCATCACCTACCCCAATCATCATCATCATCATCATCATCAGAAGCTGCATGGCTCAGGTGATGCTGACGAGGCAGCAGCACAGCTTAAAGGCTCAGCGCAAACTCTGTACAAAATGTGGAATTTTATCCCAAAATTAGACAGACAGATGTAAAGAAATTACCTACTTCAACAAAATAACTGATACAGAAAATTAAACTCTCGTCTAAAACATTTTTTCTTTTGCCCTTGAGCGACAGGAAAATAATATAGACACTTTAAAAGGACTGTTAATTTATGACAGTTCTCTGACATTTAGTACAATTTAAAATGCATAATAAAGTCAATGTGACCTCGTCTTGACTTTTTAACATGCAGAAGAGAAACAATGTTATTCACAATTTAGGATTTCAGCTCAGATCATTGTTGAAGAAAACTTTCAAACATCTGCGATTGTTTTTCTGAAGATGCAGAGAATCAATTTTTGTTTGATTTTATTCAATCTCTCCTCTTTACTTCTGAGGGATGTCATTTATTTTACATGGCGACACAATCCAGATGTTATTTAAAGAATGACAACACACCAGTCACAAGTTTGGACAAAGTATCTCATTCATTTGAATGTGAACATGTCCAAACCTTCAACATTTTTTTAAATAGACCAGGTGGTTTAATTTTAAACAAACAGGTTTGTAAACTATTGTTTCTGGAATTTGTGCTTTTCAAAACAGAATATAAAATCACTGTATTTACGCCATGTGAGCAGGTCGTCTGGTAACTGGAAGGTCGCTGGTTCGATTCCCTGCTCTGCCCAGATATTGCCTGTTGCCAGCGCTATACAAGTACACGCCATTTACCATTTAATAATAAAATTGGTACTTGTGAACTGTAGTTCTTAGATCATCCACCAGAGGGCACAATACATGTTTAGGATATATTACAACAATTTTTAAGGATTCCTGATCCTATAAAAGAGGTTGAATTTAAATTACAATGTATATTTGTGATAAACCAAAGCTCAGTCCCTCGTTTGTTTCAGATCAAACCTGATAATGAGGGTTTTTAAATAGTTTTTGCTGTTTGTAGAGTCTGACCTTCTCCTCTGGTTTAACTTTACCTTGGAACTCAAAGCCTTAGTGTGCTGATCTGAGGTCAGTTGAGGTCCAAAGCTGTCAATCAAGTCACAGCAGGTTCTTATCGACAATCCCAATTGTAGATTACCCCCTTTCTTTCTATCTTCTCAAGTGATTTTACCAACATTTATGCTCTTTTTCCAGCATTTTCATCTGTTTTTTATCCAGCCTTTCATTCATTTCATAATTTCAACCTGCCTGTAAAACAAATGTGTCATAAAATCCATCTAAAGACACAAATTTGAACATGGGCGTGAAAGCTGAAGTTCCTCCAACAAAAGAGCAATCATTTCTCAGCAGGTGCTCAATTATCACCAGCTACACTGACACAGGTGTGTGTATAAAGAAGGGTCATTTCTGTAACAGATGTGTGTAGATATGTGTGTGTCTGACACAGGTTTAATGACTCGTCTCAGCCAATTTTCAGCCGGTAGCTTCTCTTTGAGAGGAAATGAAGTTTGTAGTTAATGTAGCACAGAAGGACTGCCTGTGATCTGAACACACACACATCCTAATGCAGGAGCATGTGTATGTGTGTGTGTGTGTGTGTGTGTGTGGGGGGGGGGGGG